>CM044443.1:104239090-104278910 GCA_024363595.1 Xenopus borealis | reverse complement strand
CAGGATTCAAGCATTCTGTATTAATAGATCCCATAATTGTATATAGGAAAAAGGGTTCAGCACACAGCATGGATTTTTTTTGCATAAAATATAAAAAAGTGGTATTTGATCCCTGTTTACATTATATATATATATGTATAGTACCACCTGTGCAAATCAGTTTAGCTGGAATATAAAAAATGTATGATATATGAAAACCTAGCCAATTAGCCATTCAATATATATACATAAATACAGTATACATAGCGTTTGGTTAATCATTCTAATATGTACTGTTAGCAATGAACATATGCACATGGGAATGCTGATTGGCTAGGATTTTACACAACTTTTTTTATATTCCAGCTAAACTGATTTGCATGGGTGGTACAATTGTTAATAGGAAGCATACTATAGACCTTCCTGCTGTTAGAAAGTGCAAGCCCCTAACATACTTTCAGCAGTAAATAATACAAGATATGAAAGTGGTGAAATAGAGATTTTACTCAAAGTGTACACACACAAAAAGTGTTAGCTGATGATCTTATCCGGATGAGAATTTAGCATCCCAGGGAGTTCTCTATCTGCCTGACAGGTCAACCCTCTGGTGTTCATTAGCTAATAAACTTCTCACCTCTGAATGTCACTGGGAAAATATAGGATTGTGTGTATCTATTTATTTATTTATTTTGGTATTCTTGCAAGAGATCCCAGTAATGGATGTGCTTTAAGCACAAAATATCTCCAGAGATCTTCACTCTGCAAACAAGTTTGTATTGCCAGATGGTGCCGTAAAGGGTTTCTGCTAGGTTTATTTATTTATTTTCAATGTACTGTATCTGTAAGAAAGAGTGAAATAAATAGCAACTGCAGATTAGTTGTGTCTAATAATAAGGCCAAATGGTTTACATTGTAATCAGTTACTTCCATTAATACAGTGTACAGTGCAGACATTCAGTGGTGTGAACTGAGTAAAAAAAAAAGAGAGAGAGAGACCTTGTCCATCATTTATATAGAATAGGTCTGTGGGTGGAGGGTTGGATCTGGGAGCTGTGATAAAAACAACAGCTAGTGTCACTGCTTGGACAACGCTGATCTAAAGTATTCTGTTTATAAAGTCATGAACTTAACAAACTGGTTAAAACTGGTTAAAAAACAGACACGCTCTTGTTAATTTTTTAAACTTCTATTTTTAACAGGACTCATTTATTTAAGCAAATGCAGTTGTTGCATGAATTGACGCCACTCATTGAAGATATTGACACTGGATAACCCTAGTGAGCTCATTTATAAATAAAGCTGCAAGTGTAGTCATGCAAAACTGGGTGCAATTGTTGCACGTATAGATAACAATCATTACTAGTACGTGCATTTGGCAGTGCCATGCGTTGAGCCCACCCAGTCAATTCTGATGAAGTGAGCCTATAGATGAAGGGAAAAACTGACACTATCATCACCTTGAAGGTGTCAATAATTCCATCTTTTCGACAGCAGCCTGCATCAGTATTAATGCTGGTAATGACGCAGTCCTTACTCTGAAAAATGTCAGCCAGATTGCATCCAAATCATACTAGTGGGAAAGTGATGTTGAGCACACTTTGAATTTGAACAATTTTGAGTACAAATGTAACTTTGTGTCATCAATTACACTGGAATTGTGGGAGACATTGTGGGTAGAAAACAAATCATACTTGAGTGTGAATGAGCCCTAATGTGTTCAAGGTCCAGAGTTACGGGGCCTTTTATACAGGTATGGGACCTGTTATTTAGAATGTTTGCGTTTTCCAGATATGGGATCTTTCTGGATCTTGATGCCTTAAATATGGTAATAATCATATAAATATTCAATAAAACCAATAAGATTGCTTTGCCTCCAGTAGGACTGATTATATCTTAATTGGGATGATGTACAAGGTATGTTTTATTATTACAGAGAAAAAGGAAATCATTTTTAAAAATGTGAATTATTTGGAAAAAAATGAGTCTATGGGAAAGGATAAAGGATCCCATACCTATATCAGATACTGTGCTACTCAATATTATTATTTTATGAGCTAAGCATGGATACAAAGTGTACTATTAGTATAAGCACATTTAGTGTTATTCAGCTTAGTTAATTGTTATAACAAACAAGGAAAAGTTGTGCTCACCACTAATTTTTAAAACCATTAGGCGGGGGTGCAATGAGGCTGTGACTGCAGCCAAGCCCACTCTGCATGGCTGTAGAACCCACAAAAGTCGTAATCCTGACCATATACTCTACTAGGCCCTATGATGCAGCATTCCCTGTCTTTGCTTAAATGTAAGGATTTGAATGTTAGAAAAGTGAATGTAGTGTGATGTGTGTAGATACAGTAGCTTCAAAAGTTACAGCTATTTCCCTGTATGAAACGCATATGCAAACCGGAGTGTCCAGTTTTTTGACTAGGAATCCCCTGATTTTCAGTCATTTTTGCAAGGAAATAAAGACTCTTCCCTTGAACTTCTGAAGTTACAAAGAGAGCATCAATGGTTTGTAGCAATCAATAATAGCAGAAGCATTATATTGACAGCAACTAGTATTGATTGCCACCATGTCAGATCTTCAAGGAAGGAATTCAGAATCACTTAATACAATCCTGTCCACCTTCCTTTGTTATGCAGACCTTTTGAAATTGATAGGTGGCTGGGGAAAAGCCCCATGTGCCTTGTTTGGGCAGCTGGTCATCTGGTAAAACGTTCATGAATTAAACATCTACGTTTCTCTTTCAATTAGACCCTTTAGATTCAACACACATCTTTTTGGAACAACCCATTATGAAACAAATATTCTTATATGATATGCGTGCTTATATACCATTATAGATGACACTGCAGGGCCCTTCATTGTCCCTTTAATATCTAAATATTTAAGCCCAACTAATAAAAAATGGGCATAAAGCCTTAAAACCAAGGAATTTGTTTCACATTAAACAGTATGCTACATTTAACAGCCAGACTATACCGCAAAGCACAATAAATAATTCGAAGCCCACAGGTATACAAAAGGGCAAGCTAATTTATCCTGCCTGTCAGGTGCACTAAAAGCCAGTGCTATTTAGTGAATGAAACTCTGAAACTGCTTTCTTCAGATAGGTCTGACGACAGTAGTAGATCAGTCCTAATTTGCTAAAATTCAGGATTCTGCAGCACAGTCCATCCATCCCAATGAAGCCACCAATCCATACTGGATTAAGGAAATTTAATTCACTTATGTTGCGTTTGAAGTGTGACTCGGTAATGCCCTGAGAAGTTTCTTAACATCTGTTCTCTCCAGGTCAAACTGATTTAAAGAAAGCATTTCATGGCCAATTTAACCCACCTGGTACTGCAGGAGCCTCCCCTTGTGTCACGGTGTCTTCAAAGACAAGATTTTTCCAGCAATGAGGAAGTTAATTATTTTAAATCAGAATGAAAATGTTAAAGACAAAGGCCAGTGTGTAATTTTTTTTATATAAAAGAACTCCAGATGTTCAGATTAGTTCTATACAGGTACGGAATCTGTTATCCAAAATGCTTGGTACGTACTTGGAATCTTTACATTATTTTGATACTTTAATACAACATACATAACTAAAATTTACTGTATCTAACAAAAGAAAAATGCCCAATAGGGTTTTGCCACCAATATTGATGTATGCAGTTACCAAGGGCTTGTTCACTTTCCAACACTTTTTCAGATAGTTCACCAGACTTTTTCCAACTTTTTGCTTTTTCATTTTCTCTTTGTTTTGTTTTTCGAATATTGAAGTATAACGTTAAAATTTTCACCTTCTCATGTCTTTTCTGCAGCAGTTCTGGGGGGTAGGGTCACCGACTCTGTAACTGTTCTAAATTGAGACATAGGGAGGCCCATTTATCAATGGTCGAATTTCGTAATCATGTGAATTTTTTTTATTCAAATATACTCACAATTCAACTAGAAGGATTTAAGAAAAAATTTGAATGTCAAGCATTCAAACTTATTGTTTTTACCTGAAAATGTAATCATATTTGTATATGATTTGTACGAATCAAGTTATTCTCCTGAAAAAAACAAAAACTTGAATGTCAGAAGACTGTTAACTTCTCCAAATGGATCAGCAGACCTCTACCATTGACTAAATGAACTCGGCAGGTTTTAGGTGGCAAACATTCAAATTAGGACTGTTTTCATGGGGTAAGGTGTGATAAATCTCCCATTCAAATTTACATATTGTACAATTGTAACAATTTGAAGTAGGCACCTGGATTACTGAGCTGCCAGACTGAAACACCAGACACAGGAACGTTAACAAATGGAAGGCAAATAGAAAAAATCTTTATTTCTGGTGAACAATCTGAATACAACTGAACTGAAAAAAAAAGTTTTTGGAAGTTGAACAACTGCTACAGTTGAGATGATGGAAACTTCCCTGCAGTCAGATGTATTAAAAAAAAAAAAATTACAAATTCAGGGAATTGTGTCATAAGGTGCTCCGTGCACTTTCATATAGTTCCAAATCAGTTGTTTCTGCCTCCTGTTCCACTTATAGATGCAAGGGGAACCACCACCTCTGAATCAGGTGGTAGCTCCAGGGTTCACATAGCAGCCTGCATCACAGTAGTGCATTTAGTTGCACTAACAGAACAGGTAACACATGTCATTCGCACACTGAATACTGGAAATAATGCCTACTGAGATTTTTTCTGCAGAATGGCATTTGATTAACAATAAATTGCTACCACAGTTCAGCAAATTTTAAAGCATCAGCTTAGGGTAGGACTGGGCCGGCGAGGGGAAAAGAACATGGTGAGCCCAGATCAGTTCCCTCTGCCAGCCTGAAAATTGTGTTCCCTGACCTGGCCCTTAAAGAAGTGCCAAAAAACCCCAATTAATGGTGGGGCAGGGGGGTGCAATGATGTGATACACAGTGGCTTTGTAAATGACCCCTACTGTCTTATCAATGAAAAAAGGAAACCAATAAAAAATTAGGAATGTAATGCTTTAATTTGTAAATTTGTCTTGAAAACTGTGTTATAGGGCTTTATGGATAATGAGTTTCCAGATAATAGATCCTGTGTTATAGACTTACCATTTTTACTTTTCTTGGCTCCCTCCCTCCATTTTTATTCTCTAATCTGTTTGTGTTTTGTGCTTTTCTGAACTTTTGATGATATGCAACGGGATTAGTGCTAAATGTTCTTACATTGGGAATAACAGTAAGCTCCGGCTATTTTGCCCTTCCATCTCGGAGTCATTGCTATTGATTATTTACTCACTGACAGAAGTCATAAATCAACATTCAGACACGCGTGTTAACCATTTGCTCTGTGAGATGGATATTGCATCAACATTTAATGCATAATGATTTTCTAGTTTATATTTAGCCCAGAATGCTGGACTGGACAGTAAATAATAGATGCATAACATAGAGGGATTCATACAATGCACGCAATCTGTTCCCAAAGGGCAGGCTGAAAAAAAGCTAAAGAACAGGGCAGTGATTTGATTAAGCCAAATTTATCAACCAGCAACTTTGATGATTCTTGTTAACCTTGGCCAAAAGGTTAAACAGAATAACAACTTGAAATATCGTCTATAGTTTATTGGTGATAGCAGCATGATTGGCAGCAGTTTCTATTTGTCCGGAAGCCAGGATGTGGGCTTAAATGATCTCACTTTTTCTGATAGATTCCATAGATTTCCATTTACCCTTTGTAAAGAGCCCAGCGTTCATAAGCCCTAGATTCTGATGAGGTAGGAAGAAACAGATTGTATCTATAGATCCCCAGAGTGGCTAAGTGATTAGTTATATGAGTAACTGTGAAATGGTTAATTTGTTGATGGTTCTACAATAAAAACACTAAAGAAAGGTTCTTATGCATTGATGCAGGGCTAAAGACACTATGATTTTAGCTACTCCCAGAAGAGAATGCTTAGCAGGGTGCAGCGTGGCTCATAAGAGACACATGTTCTTATGTCATGTTAGATATAAGGATCAATTCCCCTCTAAGGGATGACCCTTGCAACTATTAGTTGATTTAGGATGATGTTAAGCTATTACACTGTGGCAGTTTATTAAGCCATTTTTATTAAAACTCCCCAGTGCCCATTAGAAAGATTAGCAGCAAACTGAACTCAAGAATGTATTGCTTCCAACAATGATTCCTCTTTTCCAAGGAAATTCTGGTCGTAGGATTCTGATATCCAGCACAGAGGGTAAAAGGTCCAGTGTTTTCCATGGCTTATATATATAACAATCAAATTGTATAATGGTACAAATGGCATGGGACAATCCCCCAGGCAGACAGTTATCTCAACAGAATGGACATTGCTTTTAGCCGTTAGTAAACGGCTTTAAATTCACCTTTAATACACAGTAGGCAGAGTAGGACTCGCCTTATAGGAGAAAGAAAGTTTAATCCATGGGGGGTAAATCATAACAATACTTGTGAAGTGCCCTAACATTTGCCTCCCCCATAGAAGAGTGAAGCCAAAATGACATTCTAGTGCCTCAAATTTTGGTAAAACTGTATTTAAAGGGATCCAAACAGGCTGAATTTCAGTGCTTGGAGTTTTTTCTCTCTCTTTCGTATGTGCAAATAATGACTGTATATCATTTGTAGCAGCTGGTTAAACAGCTATAAAAAATTAGCAGCGTGTGTTAGACTGTGCGCAAGTGATTTCTCTTTGTTTTGTAGATACAGTTATGAGTTTCTGACCCCTTTAATTAATTGTGTTGGGAACTCAAAGGAAGCTCCTGTAAAATCCTTGAGCCACTCAATTAGGAGAAGCGTTTTACATACAGCAGGTTAGATTTACCACAAAGCTTCACATGACCAGAAATGTTTTCCACGGATTGTAACAAAGCAGCATTCATATTCCCAAGCCTAGATGCTCACAGCCATTCTTTGTGTTACTGTCAGGGGGTTAAGTTTCAAGTTAAAAAACTGACTAATAAATTAAAGTTTCTCTGCTGGGTAAAAAGGAAATGAATGAATAAATGAATAAATAATTAGATCTGATCTACATATAAACATAATGATGAATTCAAGAGCATTTGTTTTTTTCTCTGATAGTAAAAGACAAACAAGAAATTAATCTTAACAATCTCATGGTATACACAGTACATGGAATATGCTGAATTGTAATAAGGGTAAGGTTAGGTAACTCACACTATACATATTTGTACTGATCTGCTCAAGCTGTCAGCCATAAATAATATTGTAATTTCTTTTTGCAGTATTCATTTTCTTGTATTCCACCATTGACTCAGTGTTCTGTTTGTGTTATTTTGTCTGAGACTGGCGGCACTGTTACAGGATCTTTCTTTAAAGCCCCAAGTTAAGAGGATCTAGCTTAATTGCAGAATGCCTGGATCTTAAGGAAATATGGTTGGATCACTTGGCTGAAATTTCCCAGAACCATTATTTTAGCAGATGGAATTTCTTTCAACCCTAACTTGGTATGTTTTTCCAAAAACCAAGCACAAACACAGTCTAACCAGACTGATAATTAATAAATTATATATTGATTTTAATATTGCAAAACAGTTATTTGAAATCCTTATACAAGTTTCTGTATGATGAAAAATTATGTTTCCCTATTTTTTGTACCGTAAACATGATATGATGTGTTCCTTCACTGATGATTTACTTATAAAGAGGTAAAATGAACCAAGATTTATAAGAACTTGAATTCTGTCATGATTTTTATAATGTAGTTTTTATTTCTAAATGACAGCAAAAAAAAACCTCAATATAAAATATATAAAATTCCAAATTACAATTTAAAATTTTATTCTTAGACCATCAAATGTATTTTTTAGTTGTAATATTGCTGTTTAGGCAGCCATCTCAGGACATTTTGCCTTGTGTGCTTTCAGAAAGAGACGGCTCTTTAGGATGGAATTGCAGTTTGGCAGTCTGTTGTTTCTCCTACTCAATGTAACTGAATGTGTCGCAGGGGGACCTGGATTTTACTATTGATCTTAGATCTAACAGGCAGTGGTGATGTGATTGTTGGGTATCAGGGTTGACAATCTGATCAGCCTCATATCACCCACTCAAGGTGGGCATATCGATTCAAGGTCCGTTCGGTAGGCAACCTCTCCAAATGAGCAGGTCTGCACATATATTTCCACCTTAACTCATAGTGACTAATCAACAGGTAGCATTTAATTGTTACTAATTGAAGTCCAATTATGGGCATTAGGTAGAGGCACTGGCCTAGCCACTCGCCAGTAATATAACCAGAAGAAAAAAGAAAAGCCAATAGCTTGTCTGCTACAAACAGGGGGTTCCCACACTTTATTCCATGGTGCTCACAACACTTCAGTGATCATGTGGTCCCGAAACATTTGATCACTGAATTGTTGTGAGCACCATGGAATAAAGTGTGGGAACCCCCTGTTTGTAGCAGACAAGCTATTGGCTTTTCTTTTTTCTTCTATCATTTAATTGTTAGCTGTTTGAAAACACCAGACTGGTTGCTATAGGTTGCTAGACATGGGCAAATATTAGACTTACCCCCTCATAGCACAATGTGGACTATAGTTTCTTGGCTCATGGTAGAATGGATGTTGAAGAAGCAAGGTTCTATGCATTCAAATCATTCAGCAGTGGCTTGTGCTCACAAAATGTGAAAACATGATACAAAAAATCATTTTTGTGAAAACAATCATTAAGAAAAGGGAAAATTGATTATAGTGGAAGATTGGGGCTCCAAATCACTACCCTACTTAGGGTCTATTCTGTCTTAATTGATCTGTGTTTGAAGGCGATACAGTACATTGCAAGTGTTTTGAGAAAGCGTTTCCCTGTGATACTGTTCTTCTAATCTGGTGAGTTTACAACAAAAATGTAATGTGTAAAACCATTACTTTAAAAGTAAGTGCTTTTCTAATTAGTGTACATATGGAAAGACAATCTGAATCCAGCATAAAACAAGCATGAAAAATACTAGTAAAAAAGAAGAATAAAATTGGTGTTCTGTAACTTCAACTAAAAAGCCAAACTGTCCAAGAGCTGGACTGAACACAGAAAAATATAAGCTATAAGTTGTAGAATTTTTCAATTACCTATAGAATTTCCTCGAATGGGGCCAGATACGGTATCTGCATTTACATTTACAATAGAGCTAAGGAATAGCTAAGGAATAAAAGATGTACTTCTTAAAGACTTTCCAATGGTTATTGACTGTCTATTAAAAATATACTGTAATGCTTATTTCTATCATGCTCCTTTTTTCTTTTTTTATTTATACATCTAAATGTATACAGTAAATCACATTGTAGCCTATGCGTGGCAAAAGTATTCCCTCAATAGATTTATCAGAACTTTAATTACAGTTTTTATTCCAACAAAAGTGAGAAACTTTTAAAAAGAAACTTGCAAACATGATAAAATATGCTTTGGTCTTTTCCTGCTTCATTTTACCTCTTAATGGGCACATATCGCAGATTGGAATATTATTAATCACATTATAAACTAACCCACCTGCAAATTTGTTAAGTACTTTATTTGTAATGTAGCGTCTCTTTAGGTTGCATGTTTTAGAACCATAGTGTGGCGAATACATAAACGCCGGATCTGTAGCTTAATATTAATGAATATATTCGGAGGAAATTCAATTGCTTCTGATTTTCACACTTCAGTTGAAATAATTGTCTGCTCATCAATCTTAGATACAAATTAAAGATGAAATGTACAGAACAACAAAACAGAATTCACATTGAAAATAAATGTTCCACATTAGAAATCATTGGACAGCTTCATCACAAAGCCGCTGTGTTTGCTTCTTATGACAAAATTTAAACTAAATGTATATTTCTGTTTATCGAGCAGCAGTACAGCAAGTGTATTAATTCCTGAAGCAGGCAGTTATTATTGTACTTGAGATGAGTTATTGCTTCTCCTGTTAGGAAAAGTTCACTTACAGTCTTTTAAAGTCTTTTTTGCCATTCAATCGGGAGATCTGGAGAGGATCTTCAATAATGGATATTTGCCCTGAATCTTTGCAAATGGGGCCTTGAAACCAAAAACAGTTTGAAAAAAATGGCTGAATTCTAATGTTTAACTATTCACAGACTTTTTTTCTGTTGGGTTATGCTAGTAGTTCTTGCTCAGCAATAGCTAAATTAGTGATACACTTTAGGGATTGTCCAGCAGACCAGACACTAAAGCTCACACTTGCACTTTTATGCTCACAGACATAAATATTTCACTGAATTTCTCCTATCAACATCAAGTTATTAGTATACATCCTAAGCATTGTCAGTTTACATTTGATAGTAACTTTATTATGATGAAGATACTGTATCCATCCCCAAATAATGGAAATGTATTGGGCTACCATTGACAAAGCAGTGGTATTACTGGTGGACTGGAAAATGTTTTAGGAAGGGTCTGGTTGAATATATCAACATAAGATTATCAAGTACATAAAAAGACGCAAAAGAACTCCCTAAAAATCATCAGAATTACAATCAAAATTATATCCCAGAACTTGTTTCAGAGCATTTGGTGTTGACATCACTCTAGGCATTATTGACTTGTTTTGGCTGAAATTATATGCAAAATGATAAGAACAAATTTCTCCTTTTTTTCATAAAAAAGCCAATTTTTTGTGCCAGGAAAAGGCATGGAAAAAAAATCTCATTGACTTCAATGCATTTATCGTGAAGAAAATGAATAAAAAAAACACCCCGGGGGGCTTGAATGCATTTGCCGAGATGTCACCATTTTACAAAGTTTTCTTTGGTTTCACAAATTTTTCGGAGAAGAAAATGGGGCAATTGTAGTTATAAAGGTTTTGAGCCTGTTAACCAGAATGCTTGGGTCTTGGGTTTTCCAAATAACAGATCCTTCTGTAATGTCTTAAGTCTAGTAGTAAGTCATGTAACATGATAGGCTGGTTTTGCTTCTAATAAGGATTAATTATATCTTGATTTGGATCAAATACATGTAATTTTTTTATTACAGAAAAAAATTTAAATAATTTTTAAAAATGTGTTGTCTATGGGAGACAGCCTTTCCGTAATTCAGAGCTTTTTGGCTAACAGGTTTCTGGATAACAGATGCCATACCTGCGAACAAATTGCGGGTCTCATTTATGCACTCACAACTTAATTAATATTTTTGTTCCACTTTGCTCTTACACACCAATTTGACTTCATAGTTCACAGTCATTTTGAATGTAGTGGGCAAGTAACTAGTCCCCAACTTTTGCAACACTGCAACCCCAGTTTAAAAAGTGAAAAAGCAGTAATCGGGAGAAAGGTCAAAGAAGAGAAGCAGATTATTATGTTCAGTGTCATGATATTGAAGATATAAAAGGCCTTCTAGATACCGATGCAATGTCTGAGCAAACTGAATATTAAATTCTGTGATTCTCCTGAATCTTTAAACCCATAAATACAACAATTATTAGAAGGTAGAGAAGGAACATTTCTTTGAAAAACTGAGATTGAGAGATTTAAAGAATCAGGTCTGGGCTTCTCCATTCTGCTTTCTTTGAAGAACTTGCCTGATGGTCTAGTGGGGGTACAACGGGGATACCCATTGCACACTCGTGGGGGATTGCCCGCCATATCCGCATCCTGTGATGTAGAGCGATGTTCTTTTGAGTTCATACACTCAACTTGCTACGGTATATTTTGGAACACCCTGTGATGTCATTGTGCAGTAGTGCAAAGTTCAAATATTTAAAGGGCTCCATGCCTAGATTGTATTTCCCAAGGTCTAATTCTTAGTTCATAGGTGCAATTGTTGATGGTTACTAATCTGTTCTTGATCCTGCCTGTCCCTGACCCTGTCCGTCTGTTGCCTGTTCTGACCTTTGCTTGTATTGACTACACTCTTGTACCAGCTTTGTACTATGAAATTAGTGCATTCAACTCGGCATGAGACCTCAGCTATTCTCTTATTTCCTGATTCTGTACTGTGGCTCCTGATTGGTATTGACCCGGCCTGTCCCTAACCATGCTTCTTGTTCTCCATTCCAGTTACTACATTCAGTTCCTTTGCTTGCCTAGAACTATCTCCCTAGTTATCTCATGTGAAGAAGCCAAAGGTGGTTGTTATAGGTTGAAGAGTGAGCTGTGACAGGGACCTAAGAGCTAGTTCTGGGTTTTGGGACTCTGTTACACTTTCACATGGGTTTTTTGATCATTACAGAATGTATTTATTAGGTGGTAACTGGTTCCTAGAGGTGCACCATGTAAGCAGATGTGTTTGTACCTTCATCATAACTTTGATGCATCTGCTTGAATTATGGGAAAGAGAAGGGAGACAAATTATACATCACTGGAACCTATGGATTTGTCCGAGCAGATTGCAGAAACACAGTAGACCTTATCAGATCTACTAATCTACAACCAGAACTATTGGTTTAATAGCATCATAGTTAAGAGCCATATATACAGAAAAACTTATATCACAGTTTATCAAGTAAAAAACTCTAACTGAGAACTGAATTTGGAGAAAGTTTGGAGAAAATTTTCATGCTTTTTCATGTGATAAATAGTTCTCACTGAATTGGATCTGGCCCATTGTGTCAAAAAGGGCTTAATTATATGAATGCACCAAACTCAAGATCCAGTTTATGTAGTATAAGGAATTGAGCAAATCCTTGGTGCCAAATTCAAATATTTTTATATCATACTAGTTTAAATGGAAAATAAGGACCTGTGTATATGAGCTGAATAAATAGTATATACTTTACTCATAATGGGCCAGATTCAATCCAGTGAGAAAAAGTTATCTCATGGTTTGTGATGTGAATAGTCATGGACGAGATTCAATACCTGGACAAAAAAATTGCTCCACAAGTTGCTGAGTTCTAGTTTTTTTCACATAGAAAGATTTTCACATGATAAACTATGAGAAATCCTTTTTATCACTGAAATTAATGTGGCCCAATGTTTGAATTTTGAAAAATTTATGTTTTTGCTATTTTACTCTAAAACGTGCAAAACAATGAAATTGATGTTGTTTCACTTTTACACTTCCTGCATTATTAGGTTAGCAATGGACGAAGAAAGTGCCGTTGATCAATTTACTTTCTCTAGTGCAGATATCACCTCCTCATCTGTAACAATGAGACAAACTCAAAAACTGGGTAACTATATAGTAATCATATTTGTATTTCAAAAGACTCTACTGGTTACGGGGATGGGATAATACATTTTGAGTATGATTATGCATTGCCTCTTCAATGTTCTGGACAGGATAAGGTAAAAAAAATTTTTACATTGTAATATCAAAAATAGGTGTTGGATTCAGTTAATTTTTTATGTGGCAACATTTTTATTTATAGTCCTGTGTTTGTTTTCCACTTTTTAAAGTTCATAAATATGTATTATCTATGGATCAATTGAACACATTAGCCCTCTTTGGGGATTTGTTAACAAAATTTGCTAAAAGTAATACCTGTTTGAGTTAATGGTTAGCCCAAAACTGCTAAAAGTACAAAATTTACCTATTTTGAAATTGCATATTTACTAATGTCTTATTGTAATTGATTTGATATTAATTAGTCAATCCATAGCACACATACTGATGGAGTATGGATGAATTGGGTGATTCTTGTATTCTTGTCTTCATGTATGTGGTCAAACATTCTACATCATTAATCTAAAATGAAATAATCACTTTTACAACCAACATAATGTGTAAATTTTCCCCAAAACAATTCTGTGCATTCAAACCAAATCTTCAAGGCTATTGCTTTTGTGTCAGGCAGTCTCTGGTTTCAAGACTCAATAAACACAAGGTCATAAAGTTCTTCAAAAGAAAGCTAACTTTACACCTTCTTTCCAAAGGCAATAAGACTCCATAGCTTCGAAAATCGAAGAGGTCAAATGAAGTCTGCTAAGGTCAGGAATTTCATACAGACTTGCAACCTATTTCTTTAGTTGCGTCTTAATGTTCTAAAATAGAGAAGGCTGTTTCAAAATATCTGAAGCGTGATTGAGAATCAGAGAATACAAGGAAGGCTGTCTCAGTGTATGGCAGTCAGTGCTTATAAGAGGTGTTGGAACTGACAGTCACACGTTCCTCTATTCTCAAGCACAGATCATGTGCAATTGCAGTTGCATGAAACGTAACAAATGAAGACAAGATGATGTGACATGTAAGAGATCACTCATATTATTGGAACACAGTTCATATATTCAGTGTTTGTTTTACTTTACAAACTGTTGTTATGACTCCATTAAAGATAAAGTTTGTTGCCACTGTTCTAGGATAAGATCCGTAGATTTTGCAGTAGTATCTGGCTTTTGCTATTTTTCATATATGCTGATATTACTAAAGGGTTATTTATTAAAGGTCGGGTTGTTTTTTACACACAAATGTTGAGTTTTCTAGGGTATTTTTCAGTCAAAACTCAAATTTTGGGGTTAAAAAAACAATTTTTTTTTGGAGATTTACTAAACCACAAAGCTGGAAATAGCTTGAATCTGAAAATACAAAAACTGTTGAGGTCATGCAGAAGTCAATGGGGTGGATTTTACTCAAAAAAACTTGACAATTCGAGGCAGATTTACTATTGGTCGAATTTCGAATTAAAAAAAAATTCAAAATTCGACCATGGGAATAGTGGTTGAGGTAAAATCCTTCAAATTCGAATATCAAATTTTAAGGATTTTATCGCAATTAGAATTTTTTTTATTCGATCAAAAATAATGATACCCAATTCGGCAGCTTGGATCTGGCGAACTAGCCAGTGGTCGAATAAAATTTTAAAGGGGAAGTACTTCGACCATCGAATAGTCGAATATTCGAATAAAATTTTATTCGAATATTAAGATTATTCGAATTTGAATATTCTATGGTCGAATTTGCCTAATTTGCCTAATTTGCATATTCTAAGAACTTTGAATTCTTCATGTGAATTTAGTAAATCTGCCCCTTAGAGTTTTTTTTTGCTGAAAACTTGATTAATTTGAGTTTATAAAAGCTGAAACAAAAAAAAGTAATATTCGAAACTTGATAAATTGGTCCCATAGACTTCTAGAGCTTCCACTCTAAGTTTGGCTGTTTATATGATAGAGAGACACTAGAAGCTGAACAGTCCTTGGACATACAGTATATATGTATAAGCTTACTGCTTTAAATGGTGAGTCCAGGTACCAGACCTTCAGCATAAGGCAGCAGTTCACTATGAAATATAGCAGCAGGCAGGCATCAATCCAGAATACCAAGGAGTAGAATTTAGGAACCCAAAGTTTAAATCAAAGTACAAAAAAATGTACTTTACATTAAAAGGCCGATTTACGAATTTCACGTGAAATGATCGAAGTTCTATCAAATTCGATCGCACAATGATCGTACAAATTTTTCATGAAATTGTAAAGTAAAATTTGGCCTCTTCAATAATCAAATATCGAATAGATCGAATGATCGGATATTCGATAATTCGATCATTCGATGAAAAAATAAAAAATTTTAAGTTATTCGACTGCCTACTTCGCCAGATTGAACCTACCAAATTGTAATAGAAGCCTATGGGAAGCTGCCCATAGGCTTCTAAGGCTAAGTCCTGCTCGAATACCATTCGTACGATCGGAGCGTTCGAACGTTCGAATTGTACTAATTTTTAGGACTCTCGAAGGAAATTTCACGATTTTTCATGAAATCGAACGATCGGGATCCGATTGCATGAATTCATAGACAAATCTGATATCAAGCAAAATGTTAGCCTAAAACAATTCGATAAGCATTCGATAGTCGAATACTTATCGAACTGTGAATTTGGTCGAGCTAATTATGGGGAATAATAGTAAATTTGCCCCTATGTGTAAAAGCAAAAAAGCCTTACGTGTTTTGTGTCACCAAGGGACACTCAATCATAGGCTAAATTCCAGTAAACAGACCAAAAATATCTAAAGGACAGAGAACCAATTAGTTTTTTGGGTGGAGTTTATGCAACTCACCAATGAACTTATATATATATCATTACTGCTATTTGCTCTTTCAATTACAATGTAAAAGATAAGTAACAATAAATAACATAATACAAAAAACATTTGAACAAGTTAATTTTAAAGGTTTCATTGGGTAAAACAAGAGACATCAAAGTTAAAGTTCAGTCCTAATGATTGTCTGGTCCCTAAGTGAAAAAAACCATCTAGCTTCTTTTCTTAATAAATCAGAACTGCTATTGCTTCCACTAATATTATGAACAGTTTTATTGATCCCTATTACACTCAAAAAATACTGTCCTGTTATTACATTCTGCAAAGTGTTTAACAACTGGAGTTACACAATTTTCCTTTGTAATATTCTGTATGTTTTCCCTAATTCTGTCTTTAAGTTTACAGCTAATTTGACCTACATATTGCTTCATATATTTATTGCAAGTTAGTAGGTAAATAAAGTTTTTCGTGTTACAATTAAAATAGTGTTGATTTTTGTGGGTCATATATGTTTCCACCACATTAAAAATGCCTTTTGCATGTCACCAAGTATCCAGTTTTCTGTTCTCCTGGAAATAAACTTACATCCTTTATTAAGAAACAGTTTCAGTGCTGGACCTGATTCTAAGATAACTAAATTCCTGTTGATAACACTCTTTATTTGGTTAAACTGTGGACTACATGTTAATATACAAGATATAATATCTGAGTCATTCTTTTTAATCTTTTTAGTCAGGGCAATTAATATCCTTATTCTTAAAACCATTTTTGTTGGAATTACTTTTATCATGATGTATCTCTTTTAAAGAGATCATCTCTGTCTATCATAACTGCCCTCTCAAATGCTCTATTTAAAATACTGGAATTACTGTACATGCTCTCTGTAGCAATTTTTTATGAAGATCCTTAGATTTTTCAATTAACTCATCATGCTTTGTAGAAATGCTACGTAGTTGCAAAAATTGATGATGATTCGAATGATTTGAATAAAAATCTATTCGAATATTCAACTATTCGACAGTCGAAGTACTTCCCCTTTACATTTTTATTCAACTGCCTAGTTTGTCTGATCAAAGCTACTGAACTGGGTTTAGTTATTTTTGATGGTTAAAATCATTCAAATCAATCAATTGGAACGATTTTATCGATCGAATATTTGTTATTGGAACGTTCTAACAATCGAATTGCGATAAAATTCTTCGAATTCGATAGTCCAATTCGAAGGATTTATATTTCCCAGCTATTCCCATGGTCTAATCAACATTTTCTTCTTTGTTTTTGCCTGCAGTTGCCAATACTAAACACATCATGATGAAATGTTGATTGCAAACCTGCTCTTCAACTGAATGTTGTACTTGAGCAAATATTTAATCTCACAATCCTCCTGTAAAGAACACATTTGATATTTTATAACAACTGACAACTTTATCCTACAGACTAAGATTATGAAGAGAAATCATAATGATATAACAATTTACTTGGGCTTTTGGAATGTAAATTCCTAAATTACAATTTCAGCCTTAACAGCCCAGGAGGTGAATTTGGACAGATGTTCTCCATGTCAGTGGTTATTTAGTTCCAGAGTTCAGTCAGAATGTACTGCTTCTTTATTATTGGGAATAAACACAGAAAGAGCTCTTAAATTATTAAATTCAAGTTTGCATGATGAAAAATTCAAATTTAGAATCCCTGTCAAATAACTTTTTATTGTGTATCCGATATGTAGAACTTTCAGAAAGGACTGGGAAAAAAGGGAAATAAAGACACTTGAAAGTGTCACTATTCACAGCAAGGCTTCAACAAGAATGACGCCTGTGCTTAAAAACTTTCCGTGTAGCATTTATATATAGTCTTACAGGAGGTTGTACATGTTTGCTTTTGACAAAGTGAACATATGGCTAGAATGACTTTCACAGAATGTTAGTGCAGCAATAACTGTTGTAAAAAATGGGAACAGACCTTTAGAAAAAGAGTCTTTACATCTGTTTAGCAGAGGAATGTCATTTTCATTTCCTGCTGAATGACTTCAACCTCCGACAGTCTCTACAGAGTTCAGTTTAGAAGTGTTATCCTTACTTTGCTTAGCAGATAAGTGTGAGTGGGGCCAGGGAGAAGGCACAATGAGGTTCCAGAAACTTTACTGTAGACTATAGATTGTTTAAGAGTTGGGTTTACTCTAAATCATATTTTTATTCTGAGGCTGCCTGGTAATTTTTTACAACCATGTTATACAAACAAATTAATATGTATGGTACTGTATTTATACTGCTTTTTTACCCAGAATAATTATAGTGTGTAATGGTTTAATTCACTAATTGTTTACCAAATACTGTGCATAGTGTAGTTAAAAGTAAATAACTGTAGGGTTTCATACCTCTTTCCTTGGCAGCCCATCCACTAATATTTCTTCAAATACTGACCCGTCCCCATGTTATTAGTTCTTTTGGTTTTCTGTCATGCCCCCCTATTGCCTATGAAGCTTTCCATGGAATTCCATCTGAAACTACTTTTTTTTTTAAATACTGTACTCATTCCCATGTTATTTGTTCTTTTGATTTTCTGTCATGCCCAGAGTTAAAAAAAACAAATATGATTTGTGAAAAAAATAGAAATCCGAATGTTAGTAAAAAGGCCCCTTAGTGTTCAATAATATGTACTCACATATTTGAAACAGAGGTTTGAATAAAAGCTTTTACTGTTCTAGATTTGCTAAGTGCGCATAAACTGCTTCAACTTTGCAGTAGGGCTATTAATGCAAAGAAAGAACAACAACTATTCTGACAGAAAACAGCAGAAATCTCCCTGAAATAGAATCCTAGAAGGTATAACTTACTTTCTAATTTAGCAAGCCTGTAATATATGAATAGAAAACTCAGAAAAGCGGAAAAAGGAATGATGGATATGAAGAAAATTGCATATGCAGTAACTTCATGATCATGTTTTGTAGGTTACCTATAGTATATGGTACTGAGGAAATAATATAATACTAGGTCTAGTCACTCATAGCAAACAATCCACATGCAGCATTTAATAGTCTGCTGTTTGCAGCAAATATCTAATTTGAATGTAGCTCACTAGACCAAGGGTCAAAATTGCTACTGGCCTCACACTGGCAGAATGAGAAGCCCTGAGATAAAAGAGAAATTATCGATTGAATACAGTGGATCTGTTATCCGTAAAGCTCTGAATTACAGGAATGCCATCTCCCATAGACTCAATTTGAATTAAATAATTAGTTTTTAAAAAGTGATTTCTTTTTTCTTTGTAATAATAAAACATTATTTTGTATTTGATCCAAATTAAGATATAACTAATCCTTATTTTAAGCAAAACAGTCCTATTATATTCAATTAATATTTAAATTATATTTAAGCATACAAATCATGGAGTTCCAAATTACAGAAACACCCCTTACCCAGAGCATTATAACAGGTCCCATATCTGTAGCATCAGTACTGGTTGTGTCCAACATTTCCCATACAAGTCAAAGGGAGGCAGCAGAAGGTGATTTCAGGCACTTTTAGCAGGCAGTAGCCCACCCCCTATGTAAGGCAGTTTACTCTTGACCAGGAATCAACATACATTTGATGAAAATACATTTATTTAAAAAGCCACCCTTCATTTTTGTACATTATTGCTTAGTGTACTTGTAGACTCAAACACACATAAGAATTTAATGAAAAACAAAAAACCTTTAGCACTGGAAACCAAGAGTTAAAAGATTACGATAAGTAACTCAACAAAAATAGCTAGATTTAAAGAGCATAGTTTACTGCATTACTATAAAATGAATTTCAACATCAGCACAAGCGGCTTAGCTGTAGAGAGAGAGAGAGAGAGAGAAAGCTGAAACCTAAAATAGCAAATGATACTAAAATATCTACTGAAAGCACATAATGTTTGTCATGTTATCCTTTGTGATAAAATATAGTATTCTCCTATACAGATAGCTAAAAGAAAGTCCAGGAGAGGTGAGATGGCAGTGAACCACATCAGAAATGGTTTGAAGTGAATAATACATAAGACTGCACAGTTGGGAAGCTTTAGGCTGAATCCATATGTAATTTAACTCACACAGGGAGATATCTAATAGGGGGGCTATTAGACAGAAACACTTCTTCTTCAACATAGAAATGCCAAGGTATTTAGTACTTGCCAAATTCCAGTAAAGAAATAATAAGTCTGTATTTTATCTTCCAACTTATAGTCACCAGCATCGTCAACCAGAATAACTTTATACACTATTAATGGAGTTGTATACGTTTAATTACTTCATGTTACTTTGCTTCCTACAATCTTACTGTAGTATTTGCAGATATATTAGAGTTTTTTTTTATAGAACATCTGCATGTTTGCTGCACTTGAAATAAATACTCTACTTGCTTTCCTCTGGTTTCATTGTTCAAGTCACTAAGGGCCTTCCTCTTATACAGTATGATGGTGTTTTGTACAGTGAAGCAGTTTGCTCTCGTCTTCTTACTACACTCTCAACTTCAGATTAAAACAAAATTAAAGATGGCATTGCTTTCCATTTTGGAACACACAGCCATCATTTTTTTCCCATGGAGGTGTGGCATAGTGAAGTGGAGAAAGGACAGCATGGAAAGTGGAGATATGGTTGTGGGCTCTTGACTCAGGTACCCAGTGGGCCTGGTTACCCTACTCCCACTCTGCTTGTCCCTGTTCCTTGTCTGTTTCTGTGGATTTACAGGTGTAAACCTCTGGCATGTATTGTGTCTTTGCTTCTCCCCTGCTCCCTGGGCAGACTTCAGCCTGCTTATCAAACTCTACATAATGTATGGACTCCAGCCTGTCACCATCTCTCTAGAGTTTCCTGACACTATGTGCCTTCCCCACCCACCCCTTATGAACAACACACTGCCAAAATGAAGCCCAAACACCAGTGGCAATTCTGCAGTGAACAAGTTAGTATGCAAAAAATATTGGTGCATTGACTTAGAGATCCTAAATGATGCCCTGTTACCCCATAATTTTTCTGGCAGTTTAGTTGTAGTTCTTCAACACCATATCCTAAACCTGGCTTAAAACAGTTAGCATTTACGAGTACCAGATTTCATCATTAGGGCTATACTAAGCCCATAATACCTTATTACAGGTACTGCTGACTTTTAACTGTTGGGAATAGCAAGTAATCATCTAAATAGAGATAAACCAGATATGGCCCAGTTCTTTGGGCTGTTGGAAAAAAAGTACAGTATGTTGCTTTTTAAATCCCTTTGCCCCACACACAGGAATATTAAAAGATATAAGCTGAATTTTAATCAGTTGGATTGTTTTTTAAGCTTTTATAACTAATTCTATATGTAGGACTTTCCCTTATTTTGTTTTATGTACAGTCTCTTTCTTCTTCCAGTGTCCCTCATATCAGTAATTGCCTGTCAGCCTGACAATGCTCCTACAAGGGATATATAGCAATTCGGGGTCAGTACTTCGACAATCAAATTCAAATTTTCGAATTTGGAAAATTAGAATCGAATTTTGGCCCAAAGTAAATTAGAATTTTACATTTTTTTAATTCGAATTTGATTCGAATTTTCACTTCGAAGCAATTCAAACCTTAGTGAGTATGCCTGCAATTTTGCTAAGACAAACTCTGCTTGCATTACATTGCTCCATCTATGTATGTATTGCATAGCACAGTAGCTAATAATGATATATTATCCTGATCTCTATTCTGTCTATTGCAAAAATCCATTGTATTAGTATTAAATTACCATGTTTCTTAGTGGCTACTTGGTCTTTTTGTGTGCTCACCAGAGGCACATTTAGATCCTAGTTTATGGGAAAAAAATGTGAGTTCATATTTTATAATAAAACTTATGAACCATATGTTTGCTGTTGGCAAAAATATGGCAGTAATCAAAGGAGCAAAAAAGCAGAATGACCTTGGCACGGTGTTCTGTCTAACGCACAAGTAACAAAGATTGATCAAATAGTTAGTACAAATAATCATGTCCTTAATAAATCAATACCTTATGCTATAATCTCACACTTAAATCGACTCCCATTAACAAACATAAGCTTTCAGTGTCCCATAAATCACAGGCAGCAGTTTTATCTAGTATCTTGACTTAGAAAGAGACCTTTGAAAAGTAGAAATGCAATTTAATGCAATAATAAAGCAGGAGCACTTCACTCGATGATCTGTTTTGTGTTTAAGATAGTGTGTAAGCCTGCCCCTTTCAACTTGCAGACAAGAAAGTCTATGAAAACCATTTCACATCAATGCGCTTGAGGGTCACTACAGGGGGTTGTAATTGAATTTGGTGAGAGCCTGCTAAAGGACCAGCAAAGTGAACAAATCTAGGTATTTATCCCATTAAAATAAGTTAGTGAAGGAAAGTGCATTTCATCAAAATCCCAAACGGAATAAAGCAGCAGGGGGTCCAGAGAGTGAGAATGAATCAATAGGTCAGATATAGAAAGAAATATTTATTGAGACAAAAAAGTACGGTGCCATGGTAGATATGCAGCAAAATATGCACTCTGATTTCCACTCATGATTCTATTGTTGTGGTGTAATAGAGGACATGCAATTACTACAAATAGCTGACTGTACTAGAAATTGACATATTCAGACCCAAGATCACTCTTTATTGCCATCACAACCAATCACCTGGGTTGGCATTTACAGCTCATAAGGTACTTCGAACACAGTTAAGAACAGAACCAGTGGTGGGATGAAGAAAAACAATGTTTATAGAGAACAGAAAGAAAACAATACATACATTTGTGATGTCTAACCTGTAGCAGGCTCCTGGGGTGGGCAGTCTAAAAACAGATTTAGGTTGGACATCCCTGATGTATACTGTGAGATTACCTAATAATTATTACAAAATATAAAATGGTTTCAGTAGGTGATACAAGGGGTCCATTTCAATGGTATGTGTCAAACCATGAAAAGTTGCAGTTCCTGTGGCTATGTGCTGTACAAGACTTTCTATACAGTAGTAAATAAGGAACAGGGCAGGTAGTAGTCAGTCTTTGTTGGCATTGGGCTAAAGATGAAAGAAAACACAAGCAATAAGCACACAAGGGCATGTGGAGAGATCCCTTGTATTCATAATGTCAAATTACTATGAAGAGAAAAATATGAATATTTCAAACATGATGTTTAACATGATGTTTAAAGACTTATAAGATGGAATTCATAAGTCACCAAGAGGCACAAGGAGGTCCAGGTGCTCTGCACATTGCAGCAGTCACTCAATGAGCAGTCCATCTCAGGCAGGAAAGTAAAATAATTGTGGATTTAGTTGTCACCAAAGAGCCGACACAACCTTAATCATTTTGTTAACAAATCAGTTATAGGCTCATGATTAAGGGGCAGATTTATTGAGGATCAAGTTGTTTTTTCCACGAAAATTTTTGTATTTGAGTTGTATTTTTTTGTCAAAACTCACATTTTCCGGTTAAAAAAAAACTTTAATCAATTATATTGAATCCGAAAATACACCACCTAAAACCTGTCGAGATTCTTTAGAAGGCAACGGCAGAGGTCCCTGGAACCATTTGAAGAGGTTCACAGCCTGTTTAATGTTCAAATTTTTTTTTCTTGGAGGGTTTTGCCTGAAAACTCAAATTGAGAACTTGATTCAATCGATGCTTTTGAAGTTTTTTTTCAGTCGAAAACTATCAAGTGGAGTTTTCGGGTAGTGGACTCGAACTCGAGAAAATCAGGATTTTGCCATTCAAGTTTTTTCTTAAATAAGATGCCATTAGAGTTTCAAGGTCATTTGAGTTCATTCAAGGTAAAAAAAAAACTCAACCTTTGATGAATAACCCCTTCAAGAGTTAATTAATATGAAATGCATAAGGCGGCCTTTGTTTGCTAAATAAATCAACAACTATTTTACATCTCTGACTGTGATTGACTGTTTATTGAAAGCCTACTCCAACAGTGAAGTTACAAGAGCCTAGGTTGAATGACCATTGACATTGATTCTGGAGCACTGCTTCATACAGCAAAAATAGTAGTTGGTATAGCAAGCAAATATAGGCAGCCATTCTCAGCAATTCTTGTCATGTGCTGTATCTTGTTATCTGCTACTTCATAGTTATGTCTGGTTATGCAATTATAAGCTCATTATACGTCTTTGGAATACTGTATTTTTGATCTCTGGAGGACCTTGCATATGGTAATGAACAATAGAAAGGTGCCTGACAGTAGTTCCTTTGTGTTTAAGTGAACATTTTGCATCTTATCAGGAGCAGCTGTTGTTGTGGATGTGATGTGACACCTTGTCTTGGTGTATTTTTTCCAGTAATTTAGAGTGTATGTTGAGACGCTGGCATAAGGTCTAAACAAAGCTATCCTTCATCTGGTACATGTAGCGAATTCAGGTAGTGAGCCTAGCCATGTCTTGGGAAAGTTTGTGGTTAATTTTGCAGGTTTACATTATGTGTCACAGTCTTCTAACTGCCCCTTCTACAAAAATGAACACAGATACTTGGTTAGTGGTAAATTTAGGTTCTTATTTATGCACAATTTGCTTTATTAAGTCTCTCTAATAGATTTTGTAGCAGATGACAAACAAAATCAATACGAAGGTTACTAATGGCATAAGTGCTACCACCGAGCTTTTTGTGTGTGTGTGTGTGTGTGAAACCCAGAACATAAAATGCCACTATCTAAAATTTCTTACCTAGGGATCCTAAAAAGCTCATTTAATAAAAGATATTATTGATGGAATATTGATCAGTGGTCACTAAGAATAACTGATGCTTCTATCTATGTCTAATTTTAACGAATGTCTGGCAAATAATATGATTAATTATGCTGTACACACATACTACTAACATGCACTCTGCTAATAAATGTGGACTCCCCTGATACAGTAGATTCAATGAACTAGTGAATGAAGTAACTTGTTAAATGCCCGATTCTAACAAATTTATTACTGTCCACAGACATATGCTCATGTGCATGAGGCAAATGTACACGTTTAAAGCAGTTTCAAAACATTTATAAAAGGGAGAATCTTTTGTAAAGCAAGTATCAATGCAGTGGGTTAATTAGATAGCAGCAAAGTCTTAGCTTTGGATTTTCTGCTTATATCTACATTGAGTCACTCACAGAATTACCCTGCAGCGTTTCTCATTTTGTCTCTGGCTGAGAGTCTGATGTGCTTATTGCAAAACATAGTTTTTTTTTTTCCTGACTTGGGGTGACCTTTTACTTTGTAAGAGACAGAAATGTAGTAGTGAAAATGTTTGGTGTTTAAGTCATGTGATGGCTTGTGATAAATTATTAACAGTTTTTTTAGCTGTAATTAATACGACGGTGGCCAAGAAATAATCAGGTTGAATTTTTCTGGCTCTTAATTAATACCTATGGAAATTATTTTTCTTTGCATTGTTAGGACCAAAATCTTCTCCAGTATTTGCCCAGTTTTATCAGGGTCTGAGAGCAGCATGACCATAAAGAATGTCATACTTGATCCAACCTTCTGCATTGTAAAACAGGAATGCCCAGCATACATATGCAGTCACTTGGATTTGTAAGATAAATACGTCGTGACTCAGGGCTAATTGAAGAAACTGTGTTATCTAAAGTCATCTTAACTCATTTAATGCATTTAACCTTTTCATTAGCATACCAAAGCACCATTGTTTTCAATGGTGAACTCTTTAATTGGATGGGATGCTGTGACACAATATTCTGTGCTAAGTGGGATAAATGGGTTAGATGAGTTAAGTCACGAAGCATTTAACTTACAAATCCAAGTGACTGCATCTGTACTTCTCAAATAAAGAAAATTTAAATACTGCTAGAATCCCATAATGACCATTAGCTATTAGGAGTTGCTGAGGAATTCTGTGTGCAGAGTCACAGTTCTCAGTAACTTTAGTTGGGCCAAAACACACCCAAACCAACTGTGCTGTCCTGAACTCAAATCTGTCCTCTTTGGCATCCACTATACTATCCAACTCCCAGCAGCTTTATCCCCAACCTGATCGCCTACTACTCCCTGTCAAGAAATTTCAAGTGGCATAATCATTACATCATAACTGATATCACTGATGATCAGGTTAAAGTGGGCAAATATGTTTTGCAATCAATGTTCAGACCAAGGATTCATAGTTAAGTTGTCTCATTTCTCTGCACAATGTAAATACATTTTTGAAGTCTTCACCCAATGGGATAGGGAGTATTTCACTGTTTTAGCAATAGGTTCGATAACTTATGCATAATGTGTTTGTTCATTTATAAACATGAACAACTGGAATGTTCTTCAAAGGATACCTAAGTTATCATAAACAACAGTGGTACAGTAAAAACATTGCTTTTACTAAACTTGTGTGTAGGAATGCCACCATTTACCAAACATCTGCTCAGTCTATGACTTATCCTAAACAACAGTAATCATATGTTTTGACCATTCCCTGTTCAATCTATACTGCCAGGAATATGTTTAATACTTAATTATATGTAGTGGTTTGATTCTCACTAGAGTCAGGAAAGGAAAGCTGATTAGAGTCTTCTGTTACCTTATGTGCAGTAAACAAATTGTCTCTGGATTTGTTTAATATGATAGACATTATAAATGATTCTCCTTGAATGTTAGCACTGAAAGTGGCTGCTCAGTGGAGATGACATTACCTGGCACATAGTGTAATTAACATAATAAAGGATTAGTAGCATGACAAGTTTAGTATAATAAGATTCATTTGCTAAGTTTCCCTTTTTCCTGAGAGAAAAATTGACCTTCTTTTTGCAAAGCTTTTCCTTTCTGACTACATTTTTTTTTTTTTTAAAGGTGGATATATTAAGTGCATTGTTTAATCCCACAGTAAATGTTGCACAAATGTGACTGTCCCTCTGGTGTGATGATAAATATATGTAGAGAGTTGTTGAACTGCAGATCTAAGTAGTAGATGGTGAATACAGAGAGTTTCCCCCATCTTATGTAAAGAGGAGAAAGTGATCCAGGAAAAATCACAAAGATCAAAGGCTGGAATTGTAACTTACAACTTTTCAAAATGATAAAGCGTATTATGATGTTTTTGGCAAACAAGAAGAATCTCCTAAAAATGTAGATATCTGCATTTTCACAACTGTTGCAATTTGACACAAGCCAATGGCTTCCAACGGACATTCGACTTTCGAATAACCCAAAATTTTGATTCAAATTGAAAAAATCGAATTTTCAAATTTCAAAGTCGTTGCACTTTAAAAATCCTTCGACTTTGACTATTCACCAGATTAAAGCTGCCAAATTGGCATTTTAGACTATGGGGGACCTCATAGAACCTGTCCTGAAATTTTTTTTCCAAGAATTCGAAGGATTTTGCAGAGAATCGTTCGAATCATTTGATCTAATTATTTGATTGCAAATGGACCTATTTGATTGAAATAGGCCCATTTTGATTGAAAAAGCCCTTTAAAAATACTTTGAGGGTCGAATTTTTAAGTTTTTTCACTTCAAACATTCGGCCCTTAGTAATCTGCCCCTTAGGGGGTTGAATTTCGGAGGTTGAATTTAGTAAATCTGCCCCTTATTAGTGTAGATCAGACATAAACCCTGTAGTGTGTCTCAGGTACCACTGCAATTTCTTTATATGAAATATCACAGTGCAAGACTGGTGACAAAGAAGACATTATAACCCCCAAGCTTCTCATTTGGTTGATTCACAAAGATATGACTAGATTGTCAGGGCTCTCCATAATGCAGCTTAGTCTATGATTAAGTGCAGTATTACATGAAATTCATAAGGCTGTTGAATTGTAATATATATGCATTCATAATAAAGTTAGCTATTCCTTTACATGTATATTTATGAGATCTGTGAGTGCCTAGTTTATCCTCTATCATAGATTTGTTTATTTCCCCAAAATGTGCCCTCTAAAAGAAACGAAGTGCTGGTTAAACTCTAGCATAATATGACATATTTATATTACAAAATGCAACTACAATCATAGGTTCACTAGAAAAAAAGAATCTAAAAATGCTAAATCCTCTCAACTGTTGTAAATAGTTTCATAGTTAATAAAGGTTAAAACAATATCAGTTAATAAGGTCCAACCCTTCATTCCCCTAACACTTCCAAAAAAAGATCATAAGTATTATCTATGTTCATGTTTAGCCATGACTTTAAACAACTTAAGGGCTTAACATTTAAACATATTGACACATTAAATATTAACATATTTCGCTTGGCATCACCTCTTCCAGAAAGCAGATTCCTAAAAAAAAAGGTTAACTTGCCAGTAACACCTAATTCCAAAGCAAAAGAGTTTCATTTGAATTTGTAAAGCAAAGTCCCCAGGGCTTTAAAAGTAAACAATGCAAACAATACTAATTTACAGTATTTCTCAATTAGATAGCATTGCCTATTAAACCTTGCACACATATCTCGCCTGCTGAATAAGCAGCCTGCACAAGTGCAAGGGAAAAAAAAAGATTACTTGTAAAATTAATTTGTGCATGGAACACACAGCACAGTTAGTACAGTATATATATATATATATATATGGATGGAGGACCCTACTGCATGGGGCTTACAATATAAATGGGAGGGTAACTTACGGACACAATTTCGAGGGGTAATAAAGTGCTTTTACAGTGGGTGAAACTGTGCCAGTTCCCAGTTCGGGTGTTAGCCAGGTGCTCACAGAGGTAGTATCTGAGTTTTGAGGGAGGATTCTCTCTGGTGAGATGCAGGAATGGCATTCCAAATATAAGGAGCTGCAAGAGAGAAGGGTTTGACACGGGAAACAGCAGTAGAAGTGGGGGGTACAACCAAGCGGTTACTCTTGGAGGAGCGGAGGTTTCGGCCAGGAACATATAGAGAAACAAGAGATCAGATGTAGTTAGGTGTAAAGGAATGAAGTGCTTTAAAGGCTACGAGGAGAAGTTTATAAGTTATTCTTTGTTTTATAGGAAGCCATCATAATGACTTCAACAGGGGAGGGGCCTGTACCCTTTTGGATGAGAGGAGGATAATTCTGGCAGCAGAGTTTAATAAAGACTGTAGCGGGGAGAGATGGGAGTTAGGGAGGCCAGTTAGTAGAAGGTTACAGTAATCTAGTCAGGATATGATGAGAGCATGCATGAGTGTCTTGGCTGTAGCAGGTGAAAGGAAGGTATGGATTCTGTCAATATTACGTAAGAAAAAGTGACAGGTTTTGACAGTGGTGTTAATATGATCAGAGAAGGAGAGAGAGGAGTCAAAGATTACCCCAAGACAGCATGCAAACTGGTAGAAAGAAGCTAGATCTTCCCAGGAGCTCCAGGCGGTGCTTCCTCCTGGCATTGCTCCCAAGGCGGCCCATGCCCACCACGTGGGTAGCGGCACCGGCACAATGACATCAGTGAGCCACGATGGATGCACAATGTGTTGCATCATGATGCCTGTGTTGATCTTGGCACCAAAACTTGTTTAAATGGATGCCGAGGACGCCATTTTGGCACCCAAGTATAGGTCTCCGTGTTGGTGTTTCTTGGTGTTATTATCCTATTGCCTGAACTTGTTCCTGACTCCTGCCTGTTTCCTGACGTTGAACCTCTGCTGCATGACTATTTAAACTATTGCCTGGACTTTGACTATTCTCTGGATCATCTTTTACTACAGTGTATTGGACTCTCCCCCGTGGGATCCGCAGGCCCCCCCTTACATCATGTGTGGCGAAAATGCATTAAAGTTCAAAAATGCCATTTGAGTTTTTCCTGTGCTTTGTTTCTAACAATTTCACTCAGAAACTGTGCCAGGCTAAAACGTTTGCTCATCTATGGTATATAGTAAAAAAATGAATCATGAGAGGAGTGGCACCCTTTGTTTCAAAAGAAAAGGATTGATGAGAGCAGGAAAAAAACAGATTCTGAAGAGATATTTTTCATCTGAGAAACCAGTTAATGAAGGTTTCTTTTAAAATAGACCCAGTTCTAATAGTGTAACTATTGATGGCTAGTTTAAAAAGACTAGAATATGTGAAAGTAAACAAAGGTGCCACTAAATGGTAGTGTTTTGGTTGCCTCCTTAATTGAAAAAGATTCAGAAATTTTTGTGGATAACAAACTGTACAGTATAATTCTAGGTGGTGTTGACCAGTGACTTCTAAAGCAAATAATGTACATAAAAATGCATATTAACTTGGAACATCATTCTGCTTCTTTATACTGTAGATGTCTGCTAAAGCCTCAACTTGAGTATGCACTGCAGCTTTGGGCCTAATAAGTAGGGATGGCGCGAACTGTTCGCCGGCGAACTTGTTTGCGCGAACATCGGGTGTTCGCGCTCGCCGGAAGTTCGCGAACGTCGCGCGACGTTCGCCAATTTGGGTTTGCCTTAGTTGGCGCTTTTATTTTGCCATTTCTCCCCCAGACCAGCAGATACATGGCAGCCAATCAGTAAGCTCTCCCTCCTGGACCACCCCCACACCCCCTGGACCACTCCCCTTCCCTATAAAAACCGAAGCCCTGCAGCGTTTTTTCACTCTGCCTGTGTGTGCTGAAGAGATAGTGTAGGGAGAGAGCTGTTAGTGATTTCAGGGACAGTGGATAGTTAGTTTGCTGGCTAGTAATCTACTGTACTTCAAACAACTGCCATCTAGCTGTGTGAGCTTGTTCACATTCTGTCTAAATATCCATAATATTACCCTCTCCAGAAAAAGCACCTGAGTGACTTTTTTCAAGCAGCCATAATATATTTTACGTAATCCGTATCCACCGCTGTAGTAGTGTATACGTTGACCTTGTAGGCATTATTTGCCCTGTAGCCATTTTTTGCCCAGTGTGTTCTTCAAACAACTGCCATCTAGCTGTGTGAGCTTGTTCACATTCTGTCTAAATATCAATAATATTATAGTGTCCACAACCACCACCTGAGTGACTTTTTTCCCTTTACAGCACAAAACGCAGCGCTGTGTCAACAATGGATTTTTCAGATACATTTTTGCCCTTGATCCCCCTCTGGCATGCCACTGTCCAGGTCGTTGCACCCTTTAAACAACTTTAAAATCATTTTTCTGGCCAGAAATATCTTTTTTAGCTGTTAAAGTTCGCCTTCCCATTGAAGTCTATGGGGTTCGCGAACCGTTCGCAAATTTCCGGAAGTTCGCGAACATGTTCGCGAACTTTTTTTCGGCGGTTCGTGCCATCCCTACTAATAAGGGATAATAATGAGCTCCATAGGATACAGATGTGTGCAACTATTGTAACTGGTAAGAGGAATAAAACAATTAAAAGATGAGGAATGACTATCAAGGTAGAGTTGCTTTCGGGGGTGTCATCTAAACATATTGTGAGCCTGTGATCTACAGTGATTTTATTATAGATGTGTGTTTATATATTTTTGTGTTAATAGTTCTGTATAATAAATAAATATATATATATTTGTGTACTATATTGCCGGCATCCGCACATGCTATACAAAATATTTCACTTCCGGGTGCTGTGTCAAGGTTGTGTATTAGAAGAAATGTGTAGCGGCACGCACTCCGGTTCCTCAAAAATTCAGTCTTTATTCAGCAAACATTCAAAGCATCAATGTTTCGGTCCATGGTCTAGGACCGTTCTCAAGATGCATTACAATATACAAAAATCAACAATGAAATTACCAATTATTTACATTTAAAAATCCCCACCTTCTTAATGGCATCACAGCATTAGGCTAATTGACATTCATTGATTTAAAGGCAAAGTAACAATGTTAAAAAAAGTGTATTACACAAACTATCGTTTAGCCAAAAAGCAGCTATATGAGCAATGCTCATTTAGACCCAAGAGTTGTTATCCAAAAAGTTTCTTGCTGCAACAAGAGTTGAGACCTATCACCTCCCCTTCTGGTCATTGGAATGTGGCCAATGGCCAGTGCAGAGTGGTTATGACAACAAGTCATTGGATGCTGCACTTCAAAAGGCAAGATCTAAAAAACAATAGATTGTGTAATAATATTTTTTAACATTGCTACTTTGCCTTTAAATCACTGAATGTCGATTAGCATATTGCTGTGATGTCATTAACAAAGCGGGGATTTCTAGATGTATACAATTGGTCCTAGACCATGGACAAAGTTGATACTTTGAATGTTTGCTGAATAAAGACTGAATTTTTAAAATATTTAAAGAACCAGAGTGCGTGCCACTGCACATTTCTTATATATATATATTATATCCAGACCTTGTGACTAACCTTTTCCACAGAGAGAGAGATAGAGAGAAAAAAAAATCAGAGTTTGATTACCCTGCACTTGTTCATTTCCAGGTGCATAATATTGTAATCGTTGTGCATGCTAATGTGCATGCTAATATGCAGGCTACATAGCATTTAAACACATTAAGAAATTAAATAACTGGGTACGAGGAATGAATAGAAAGATATTAACTAAGCATTCACTGGCCACCAGCCAATCATTCAGATTTTTACATTAGTAGTAATTCAGAAAATATTATATTGGTTTTTTTTTCTCTTTAAACCATTTTTTTCTTTAGGAAGTGGGGTGAGATTACTCACAAACACTAAGGGGCACATTTACAAAATTTGTGTGAAGAGATCGAAGTTCGATCGAAATCAATCGAATACCAATCATACAATTTTTTCGGATATTTGAATATGCAAATTTGGCCACTTTGATCATCGAATACCGAATATTCGAATTATCGAATAGATAAAATGATCAAATATTTGATCATTTGATCATTCAATGAACGAAGGATTTTAACTTTAAAATTTATTTGAATGCCTACTTCGCCAGACTGAACCTACCGAATGCCAATAGAAGCCTATGGGAACCCCCCATAGGCTTCTTTTGCAAAGACCTGCTTGAATACCATTCGTACGATCAAACGCCTCTATCATTCATACAAATTTTTCGGAGGTCGAAGGCAAAAGTACGATTTTTCCATGAAATCGAACGATCGGTATCCGATCGTACGAATTCATTGAGAAATCGAATATCGAGGAAAAAGATAGCCTAGAACTATTCGATAAGCATACGATAGTTGAATGCTTATCGAATTTCGAATAGATTTGAGGGATTTTAAGGGAATTTTAGTAAATTTTCCCTGAGTGACCTCTTTGATGCACAGGCTATTCCACCACAGCTGAAACATTACAACAGCACTATAATAGATTAGTTATTAAATGTCTGTATGCTGGGATGTAAGGTGCCAGTTCAACAACCCATTCAAACCCCCCCAATCTGTCATTGCACCAAATTTTACTATTCTGGGATATGAAATAAAAGGCATTAAGTGCCTAAGAATTAATCAAGGATGTAAAAAGATATTGGCTCTTGTTGCATGATTTTGCAAAGTAAAAACTCAACCTAAACTATATCCGCCCTTCTGTACATTTGTGCTGGCGAGGTGCTCCTTTGTATAGGGGAATGTAATAACATTGGTTATGGTAAAAAATAGTTACAATTCTAAAAATGTGTTGATTTTTAGGGATGTCGCGAACTGTTCGCCGGCGAACTTGTTCGCGCGAACATCGGCTGTTCGCGCTCGCCGAATGTTCGCGAACGTCGCGCGACGTTCGCCATTTTGGGTTCGCCTTAGCTGGCGCTTTTTTTTCACCTCTCACCCCAGACCAGCAGATACATGGCAGCCAATCAGGAAGCTCTCCCTCCTGGACCACCCCCACACCCCCTGGACCACTCCCCTTCCCTATAAAAACCGAAGCCCTGCAGCGTTTTTTCACTCTGCCTGTGTGTGCTGAAGAGCTAGTGTAGGGAGAGAGCTGTTAGTGATTTGAGGGACAGTTGATAGTAAGTTTGCTGGCTAGTAATCTACTTGATACTGCTCTGTATTGTAGGGACAGAACTCTGCAGGGATTTGAGGGACATTTTAGGTTAGGTAGCTTTGCTGGCTAGTAATCTACCTTCTACTGCAGTTCTCTGTATGTAGCAGCTGTGGGCACTGATCTCTTCTTCATTCATTAAAGCTCTTTGCGTTTTTTTGCATTGCAGTAAGCGCCGCGTTTCGTCTTTGCGTGTGAACAGGCTGTAACCTTTACACGACTTGATTGGCATGTAGACGCCGGACGTTTTAAAGCAGTTTATTACACAGGTTTAGAAATGTAGTGTGATTTCTGCCCTTTACAGCACAAAATGCAGCGCTGTGTCAACAATGGATTTTTCAGATACATTTTTGCCCTTGATCCCCCTCTGGCATGCCACTGTCCAGGTCGTTGCACCCTTTAAACAACTTTAAAATCATTTTTCTGGCCAGAAATGTCTTTTTTAGCTTTTAAAATTCGCCTTCCCATTGAAGTCTATGGGGTTCGCGACGTTCGCGAACCGTTCGCATTTTTTGACGCAAGTTCGCAAATATGTTCGCGAACTTTTTTTCCGTCGTTCGCTACATCCCTATTGATTTATATAGTTTGTGAGTGCAAAGTGGATGTAATAAAACTTCTTACTGCAAATGTTGTTTGCTCCAAAAGATTTTGCCACCTTCAAGCACCTCTGAAAGTGTGTAATGCATAATTACAATTTGCAATGCAATAACAAATGAAAAATATTGCATTGCAAAGTGCAAATTTTTACTCATATTTTTGTAAATTTTTACTCTGGCAAAGTTCAATACAATAGATAGGAGTTTGAAAACTCTAAGTCTAAGTCCCAAAAAACGCTGGCGTCTTTTACCTTTTGTTGGGTGATAGTCTGAAAAATAGCGAAACATTTTTTAGGGTTACCCTCCTTCCCCCACTACATTTCCTAAGATATGGCAACTCAACTATACAGTGGGAACATGTTTAGGGCAATAAGAAAACATTTTTTAATTTCTTTTATTATTTTTTATTTTTCTGTAGTGCAATATAGTGGCTGTAACATATACTTCTATTATACTTTGAAATTTGCGCCGTATGCAAATTAGGCATCGCTAGCGTAAATACGCTTTGCCTGGCGAAGTAACACTAGCAACTACACTACCGTTCGCTGACCTGAGCGTAACTTTGCACTTTAGCGAATTATCATAGCACTGGCGAAAATTTAGCGTTAGCGAAGGCAACACTAGCGTATTTCTGCCGCTTAGTGAATTTGCCCCATAGGATCAATTCAGTGCAGGCTGTGTCATTTCTAACTGATTTTTGTGTACTTCTAAGTGAAACGTTAAACCCGAACCAAACAATTCAAAATAATTTCATACATTTGTAAATACATGACCTTTGACATCGGCAATTTGTATTTGAGTAAGTACGTTAGCACCTATTTATAATACATTTATTGATTTGTTTTGTTACTTTGAATCCTATGTATATATTTACAAGATAAACAGCAGATTCAGATCACAATCAAAAGCACAGTTATCTTAATTCTTTTTTTCTCTCCCTGGCACAAATGGTTAATAGAAATATTGTAAACACCCAAGCTTATTGACTTGTTTGTATCCAATAAACTAAAGACAATTAACACTAGAATAGGACTGTTAATGTGTGCCGAAGCAACATTTGTTTCAATTAAAGTAGACCTGTCCACATATAAATAAGTTGCTAAATAAAATAATTGAAGCTCTTTGTTCATTGCATAATTTTCATCTCATTATTTAATTATAACAACCACTGACTAGTTTTCGCCTCTTCTCTCTGCTAACCAGAAAGTTTTTGTCATTCAGCTTGTAGCCCAAAGCTGGAAATTCAAATAATTTGGTTTTAAAACGATGCACTGCAACAGACACTGGGATATCATGGATATATATTTCTTACAGTGAAGTTTGCCACAATTCAGGTGTAGCAATTTCATTTCCAATGACCCCTGCTCCCTCACATAAAATATGCCATTGGACAGAAAGTGCAAATAATACATACTTATAATTGCAGGTATTGATAGGTAGATTTAAAAATATATGACTCCTGAAATGGCCCAAAATGTGGGTGAACAGACAAAAATTGCAATGTAAATGATTTTAGCGCACATGGTCCTAGTAAGAATGTTGGTTACCATATATCATATAAATTATAGGAACAAAGTCACAGTAAAAAAAGAGTAAATTGACATGGCAAAGGTTGACGGTTCCAAAAATAGAACCTTTTTGGGACCTTACCATATATCACAGACCAGTGAAATCCTTAATTCATTTAAAAATGGTTTTCTTAATGCATTCACATACTTTTATGTGAGCTAGAAAGGAATCCTAATGCATCTCGCTGGCTGTTTATGAGTTCTATAAGCAGAACAGGAGTGAGATTGAAGCTTAAGACAGCAAGTCTCAGTATGTCTGGCATATGAAAGCCACATAATCTCCAGGGGACTTGGAGAAGCAGGACACTTTAGCTCCATTATAACCTAGTGAAAATGACTGAATATTGTATTTCGGTGCACCAATAATGACAAGGTCTGGTACAATTATGCCCTCAATACCCCTTGCTGGCCGTCTTCAGTCAGAAGCATTAAGCATGAGAACATGGGAAAAATTCTGATTGTTTTTATGCATTGAAAATTACCAAGACCATACCTTTTATAACATGTTAGGGTTATGAGACTAATATCTTATAACCCTAGCATGTTATAAAACATATTACAGAACAATTCATATTGTAATGGATTGATCACAACTGTGAAGAATGGATTGTAATCAATAGCGCAGTGGAAGAGCAGTGAGGAGCAACCTAACCAAATTCAGTCCATAATTAGATATAAACAGATAAATATGTAGACAGTTAGAGATGGTGACTACCTGCAGTCATACCCATATGTGGTGTTTCACTGAACCTTTGGAATTTTAGTATACTGGCAACATGGTAGCCATAAATCTGGAAAATATACATTTTAGTTTCTTGGGTGATGTGATTATGTTATAAAAAGATCAATAGCATGCATTTGCAAGTGATTCTTGGGCCTTCATACTGTGCAAGTATATCTAAAACATTCTAACATTGAACTGAATAAATACATATCAAAACTGCAACATCTGAAACAATTTCCTGTATCCTTGTTTTAATGATCCAGATTTGTAAGAATCCTTTTTCATTGACAAATAAAAATCAACTCATAGTGGACAACACAACTAACTTCCATTAAAGCATCTAATTTGCCCCTTCTTTCATAAATAAGAAATCCATATATATCATATAGAAGCATACATGCTAATGCAATTTGAAAGAGTTTTTTTCTTTATTTCCAATTCACTGAGCAAATAACAAATAAAACAAAGAAGTATCTCTAGTCTCCTTTTCTGCAGAAAAAGATTATGCTTTAAAATGATAAACTGATCCAATATGATGGGGTTTCTGAAAGCAATTAAGTACCACAGGGTCTTCTATACCCCCTTCTGCCTTGCAGAATTGAGGTTATAGTTTTGAAAGAATTGTGGTTTGCTCTGTTCTACCCTTTTCCTGTGGAAATATGATAGAATGTGATTGTATTGTAAAAATAGCTGTGCAAAGCAGCATGCCTTGAATATCAAGGTCAGCTGATGTGCCCTCTTGCTAACATAAGATGTTTGATGTGCAGATGTATACAGTATGCAGATTTGCTGGGGCTGCATGATGTGAAATTATATGCATTACAAAGTCTGTTGCTTCGTATATATGCAGTAACTATCATCAAGCCATCATGGTCAGTGACAAGAGATGAAGGATTTCTGTATTTTACCGAAAATGGCTTTATGTTCATCCTGGGCTAATTCTGCACTGCACATCATAAGGAGATCAATACAAATCCCAATGATCACTAGTTTTATTTATTTTCAATATCAAGTTACACATGATTTCAATTTCCAGGAGGTCATATTGTTCAGTCTTATACATGTTCTGTATATTATCAGTGTCTGACTAATGCTCTACAGTCCTTTCTAGATCTACTGTATATGTCACTCTTCACCTGGAAGTTGGACTAGTTTTCTAATATGTTTCAGTATACCAAAGAAGTGTAATGCTATAATCCAACCTGAACAACCTCAGTCAGATGTAGATTTGTAGTCCCTTGTTCAAGGACAGAATGATCACTGTTTTATTTGCACTGACCTCATACTGTAAGTCCAGTGGGGTTTTTTCTCAAGCTTTTTATGGCTATGTGTCATGTATGTCTCTGGTTTAAATTCAGGGGCATGACTTGTGCTGTATTTCAATGTGACCGTCACTGCAAAATACAAAATGGCTTTTACTGTATGATGAAGATGAAGAGTGGAGTCATGATGTACAATGTCAGATAGACCTTGCCATTACCTTGTTCTGATTATGTTTTATTGACAGCCAACAGCTTAAGAAAGAAAATGATAGGTTGATAGGTTTATGGTCTTTATGAGACATCTTGCTCATAAAGTTCTGGTACATGAGAAAAGACACCATCTTCACATTTGTAAAATAATGTTGCACAGTGACTTTCCATTGATTGTAATATTCCATTATAGATATTACACAGAGAATTCTAAAGCCAGTGCTATTTTAATCTTCATTGTTTCTAAATTGGTTCATATTAAACTAGTGCTATCTGTCAGAACTTGTCTTTCTTGACATTAGTCCTGAGTGAAACCAGGTGTTCCAGAACAGTCTCTTTGTGCTCATGATGGGAGTGCTCAAATGGAAAGTGTAATTGTGCCCACACCTATAACATGCAACATGAAACCAATATATAATCTCATTCTTCTGGACTGGAAAATGGAATTAACAAGTTATCTGATATATTTAGGTCAGGATTTTTGCTACTTTTTCCTTGTAGCAGCCATTTCAATGTCAGAGATATTGCAGAAGGTTACAATTACTTAATCATTATGGCACCACTAATTTATTCAGTAAAACATTACCTCTTGGTTGGAAAATAACCTCATGATACGACCTTTGGCACTAACACTTAACAGACCTAATGCTTTATGGAAGGTGCACCTTTGAAGCACATTATTTCATAATTATTGTGTTTTATGGTATGTTGGAAGATAAAAGAGACATATCAGTAGATGAAATGCCAAACTAATAAAGGAAGAGCTATCACTGTAAAAATTCAGTGACTAAAAATGTGACTTAGCGTTTATATGCATTGTGTTTCTGTTTCACTATTATTGTGGTTGCAGGAGTAGCTTCTTGCATTTATGCATATAATCTACATTATAGGTTGTTTTCATTGTCTTATATTATTATTATATTATATCCTTCTCATACCTTAAAATAATAGACTCACGTGGTTACTCTTGAAATAGGGTCCATATGCAGGTCCAATAATGCAGGAATCAACAAGCATTTTTCCAGCATTTTTCAAATTTCTAATAATGTTGTTAGCATTTTGTATGGCACAAAACCTTTCATTTTTTCAGATGAAACTAAATGCCTCTTAAAATTCTAATAATTTACTAGCATTTTCTGTGCAAAAAATTTTGATTTTTTTTTTTTGAGCAAAACAAAACTCATGACAAACTTCTTGTGCAGATATACAAATGTGTTAGTCACTTGCCAAAATGCAAATTTCACTAATAATCTGTATTAGCAAGAAACATTTACTCATCACTAACCACCTTTAACATGTTAATACTATGGGGCAGATTTACAAAATTTGTGTGAAGGATTCAAATGGAAAAAATTATAATTTAAATTTTTTTGGGCTACTTCGACCATCGGATTTGCAAAATAGGACAAATTTCTATTCGAATTTGCCAAATTCAAAATTTTGAATACGATAGTCGAAGTACTGGTCCTTTAAAAAAAAACAATTTGGCAGACTAAACCTACCGAATTACTATATAAATATTGATCATATTCGATCAAAAAAAATTTGCGTTAAAACCCCTCGAATCTGAAATTCGAATTTGAGGGGTTTTAATTTGATACAAATTTGATGGTCGAATCCGAGGGTTAATTAACCCTCGAATTCGACCCTTAGTAAATCTTCCCCTATATCTATCTATCATCTATCTATTTGTATGGTCATGGCACCTTGGTGACTTCTAATAGTCTTATAAATTGCAGTACAGAGTACATTATTCTCAGTATATACACAAGTAGAGAGACAGATATCAGTAAATAACTAGGGATGGCGCGAACAGTTCG
>CM044443.1:104200495-104227498 GCA_024363595.1 Xenopus borealis | reverse complement strand
AAATGGAGTTGAACTTGGTATTTTCTCTTCTTCAAGACCAGAAAACAATATTTATCTCCAAGAAAGTCCAATTGAGCAATTGTGCAAGAGTAGGGCTTCACAGCAAAAAAGAAATCAAAGGAAGATGAGAGTATATTTTACTTATTGCTTCTTTTTGGAAACACCACATTAAAGTCACACACCACACTTATCTATTTCAAATGTGTAACACACAAACATTAATATCAATATTATAAATGCAGTGTAGCAATACATAAACCAAGATTTTATCAAATTCAGTTTTTTTTATCTCATATGGGACAATACCTCACCATACTGTGTTATTCTGTAAAGGCCTGTTTATCAAGTGAAAAAAACAAATCAGTCAACAGAATTATACAGCATGAAGTGGCATTTTCTTCTGTCAGACAAAATAGTGATACATTTTCTTGTTGTAGATGCTAATATGTGTATCTTCAGTTCGTTGCAAATATACAGGAATATATTTTTACCTTTTTATTGGATGTAACTGAGTGAAACACAGCCTCCAAGGAAGCAGCTTTTGCATATTTATTGTAAACATAGCGGGGTCCGTCTATTAAAGAAGCATATTGCCATTGCTGTTGTCTATTGATTTCTTGATGTGACTACTCTACGCTTTCCTCATTTCTTTGCATTGTTAACAAAAGTGCAAAAAACATAGTGTGTTGTAGTATCCATAAACATGTTAAATGTATGCAACAGAAACCTGAACTTATAGGAACACTATACTACTTTTTATGGAACTCTGTCTAGCACAGAGGGTGAAGCTCTGTCTCAAGAAATTTTAGGAACAATCTTGGGCTTGCTTCCCAGAGTTCTTTCTGCTTTGCATTGCAATAAGACTCTCCTCAACCAAAATGCTTTTCTAGTGTATTCACTACCCTGGATTTATCTATGCTGATTGGAAAACTCTGTGTTGCACTGATGGTCCCCAGTATGGGTGAAACCAGATAGATTTGGCCATCCAATTGACATAATGCCTTGGCTGTGCTTAAAAACCTAGTGGGTGAGGCTTAATCACATTCCATGGAAATCAAACTATTTAAAGCAATCCTGGGCTTCCTAATCAGAATGTCTTCTGCTAGCACAGAATAGGCATAGTTTTATTTTTTTCAGGCAATGAGATGTAACACATTTATTTGCTGAAGTATCCTATTTACTATAAACAACAACCCTCCCATCCCATCAAATATTCACATGAAATTAAGACTGATAAAAACTTAAATATAAAGAGAATGTCAAAGAGAAGGCTGAGAAGGACCTGTAAACTAAGGAGTTACAAAGATTTTTTAAGGGAAATGTTTTGAGGTGGCATTTAAACTGATCCTATCTGATACTTCATCTGTTTAATAAAACAGATTTAATTACATAGTTTCTCAGTTTGTGTCCTCCATAGGTGTTATCAATGAAAAGTACAGACATTCTTTTCTTCCTTCTCTGCCCTTTGAAAGGCATAAGACTGTTTGTAATTGTGATTTACTGATTAATTTGTATTACAAAATCATCTGAAGCAAATGTTCATTCTGATATGAAAATTATCTTCCTACTGCAAAAAATAAAACACACACCAATGAAGACATTTCTCTTCTGATTATGAAAACAAGATGCAGATGAATCAGCTCATAAAAATTATCCACCATAATAACTTTTAGCGTAGGTTGAAACAAAAGAAACCTGTTATGGGGCACCTAATAATCATTTGTAGCTAACAGCTTAAACGACTTCTGTTGAAAATGTTTTATATGCCCATTATTCAGCATTAATATAGCAATTTCTTAAAATGGTTTGCTTGCTGTCATTTATCCATGAATGTATGTTTAAGTATTAGTTGATCAAATTATATGATTTTTCCCTTATAAAAACAGAGCACATTTAAAAAAAGTTTGGTACATTGAGTAGTGATGAGCATATAAGACTTTTTAAAAGGACATTGACTTCAATATATCAATAATATCAAACAATAGCCATTAAACTCAAGTGCATTAGATCATTCTTCCCATTTTTATTCAATCAAGTCAATCGTTCACTAAGAAGCCTCTGTATAGTAAGCTGTTGCTTATTTCATAGCCTAAAAAAGGTGTTGACTAGTGGACTGGGGTTTGTTTATACAGAGGGCTTCTTTGTATAGGTTGTTATAGGTTTTTTATTGGTTACAATGGGCAACACCATTGGTTCAGTTTATTGACTGAATTTTTCTTTAAATATATATATAAATGACTGTACCAGGCTTACCTAAAGCATCTGCCATGCATAGGAAAGTAGCACATGTATAGATCTATTATTATCAAAGCTTGGGACTGGGTTTTTATAATAAGATATAATTCTGTTATTTTCTGATAATACAGTTGATCATACCTTATGAAATAAAATAAATGCAAACAAATATTCAATTTAGGCAATCTTGACTGTGCTGATCAGTTATTTTTTTGGGACAAACCAAACAACCTTTGAAAAATGTTTTAATTACATACATTACTAGATAAGTAAGTAGTTGTTCCACTAGTTCCACTAGTTGGACAGTGGAAGTGATTTCTTGATGATGTACAAGGGTTTTTTTTTGTTATTGCTTGCTAAATCAGATGATCCATTTCCTTTTCTTATTCACAGTACATGTGTAGCCCACAGACTAAAACGCAATGGCATTTTCAGCAAATACCATACCATACAAGTAGAAGCTACATTACACTCTTGTGGCTTCAGTTAGGCTGATGTAACAGATTTCTTAGCGCCTGTGGGATTGAGAACAATAATACTGGTTGTGGCCATTAACTTTCTCTTTTGTGATTTTACATTTTCCATTAGGTTTGAGTGCATTTTTCCTGGCTGGTAGCACTGGGGTGTGGAGATGAATTCAGTGAGATATAGCACACAAAAGTGTGACAAATTACAATGCCAAAGTTATGCTGCTGGATTGTAATGCTGAAGAATAGAATTTCAGTTCAGGACACCACAGAAAAACACTACTATTATTTGGTATTCTGTATATTGTGGAACCAGAACACTCAAGTCCAGAGCCAATCAAAGGGCTGATGTTTTAAACTTTCCTTAAGCTGACCCATTCATTTGAAAAACATAAAATGGCTCAGGGTAAACATACACAGGAAATTTTGATCAGAATGTGTGGGACTGAAAAAGGTGCCATGTAACACTACACAACGTTGCGAGATTGTAGGATGCTTTGAAATCTGATCCCCCATGGCTAGAATGTAAAGTCGGATCAGACAAAGGCAAATGGTGTAATTTACATTTTTGTATCCGTCCCATTATATTTTGACCATGTGATTACTGTATATCTGACTTGTAGGATGTGTTTTGTCAATCAGACTCCATCTAATAAAATCTCCCGTGGAGTTTAGCCCTTATGTGTACAATGGAATCTGTGTGCAACAGCTTAAAAACCTTTTGTTTTTATCCAAAAAAACACTTACTAGAAAAAAAATTATGTATTATTATGGAAATGGAAAGTAGAAAGCAAAAACTTGTCACTGACTAGAACTTGCATGTTTCTGATAATCTATTGGCATGGGTTCTATTTCTATACAATAACAGTGTGGACCATCACAATGGGGCAAGATGATTACAGAATGGAAAGTAACCATCCTTTTATCAAGAGAATTATGCTCCCTCACCAAACATGATCCTGCTGTTTAACTGGTATAAGTTCCCATAGCATATATTTTGTCTGATTCATTGTTTCTTATTGATCCTTGGTTGCTTCGTCAGTTGCTTCGTCTCTCTCTTTCTCTCTCTCTCTCACTGTATGTATATATATATATATATATATATATATATATGGTCATGATGGGACCCTGTGTCTTAGCTCTGCTTATGTAAGCCCCTCTAGTTCTCACAATGTACACTAGATGGCACTGTGTCATAGTATAAAGGTCCTGGAACCATGCTGTCTGGGTCTAATACTTTAGCCCAACCCTGCAGGCTGGAAGGGAATGGGTAGTGATCCCTAGGAGCATTGGCCCTAGTAAAGAGAATAGCATTACTCTGTCATAGATCACTATAGGAGTGATAGATAGCTTAGGTAGATGAGCAGCTAAAGGCTCTGACGAGGATATTAGAGGGATCGAGATCAAATAAATGAACAAATAACCCAGAAGTAGGGACAAAGGGGCAGATCTACTAAGGGTAGAATTCGAGGGTTAAAAAAGTAAAATCCTTCGAATTCGAATATCAAATTAGAAGGATTTTACCGCAATTCGATCGATTAAACGATCGAATAGAAATAATTTGATCAAACAATTAAATCATTCGAATTGTTTGATTCAAACAATTTAATTGTTCGATCAAATTATTTCTAATTCGATCTAATTTTTTTATTAGCTAAACCCAATTCGGTAGGTTGAATCTGTCGAACTAGGCAGTCGAATAAAAATTCGACAAGTTATTCGACTGTCGAATATTGGAATGGAATTTTATTTGAATTATTCGAATCATTCCATTCAATTGATTTTTCAAAATTCCATGGTCAAAGTGGTCAAAAATATTCAAATCTTTTTGAAAATTCGATCGAATTTCGAATCATTCATGTGAATTTGATAAATCTGGGGAAACGCTGAAACATGGTTGTACCTCCAATCGTTGCTTAAGCTTTGCTGACATGAACCCTTGCCTGTAGGGATCCATTATTATGTGCTATTTATACTCCTATGTGGATATCTTTTCTTGTAAATAAATATACTGTTTTTGGTTAAGCATTAAAGAACTACTGGCCCCTTTCTTGTGCGATAACACCTTGGTTACACTTATCATACACCCTGCTGCGAGTGTCTTATTTGTGGTATCACACAATTCAGAAAGTAGCTTAAAATGACCACCGTAAAGTCACTTTACTATAGCGATACATACTGTATATATATGTATATATAAATATATATATATATATATATATCGTACGAATTAATTGAGAAATCGGATATAGCCTAAAACAATTCGATAAGCATTCGATAGTCGAATACTTATTGAATTGCGAATTTGGTCGAGCTTTTTTCTGGGAATAATAGTAAATTTGCCCCTTATTATACCCCGATGCAGCAAATAGGGCGAATCTGAAAATTCGCCATCTCAGACCTGACAAGGTCTTTTATAAGTCAATGGGAGAGGCACCTATCTCAATTAGAAATTTTTGTGGTCTGTGCTGGGTTTAGCCTGAAAGTCTACTTTTTTGGGACAAAAACTCGAAAAAATTCAAGCAACTCTGAAAAAAGCACAAACAATTTGAGCGATTCAGGTTTTTGCAAGATTTTATTGCGTTTTCCATGATCCAGTTTAATCCAGTTTTTTATTCATAAATAAGCTAAATTAGGTGGTGTTTTTTTTTATAAAGTATGAGATAAATTCGAATTTTAGTAAATAACCCCCTTAATGTGCACTTCTATAGACCACAGTGACAACAGACCAGAAGAAGATCTCTATGTATCTATGCATATACCATCACTATTGTGTCTATCTGTCTATCTACTTATCTATAGTGATGGGCGAAATTTATTCGCCAGGGGCGAATTCGCGGCGAATTCCCGAAATTCGTGAATTTTTTGGCAAAGCGAAACAGGTGAGATTCGCCCATCACTACTTATCTATCATTTAAGTTTCACTAAACACACACACCAACAGGTTGAGACATTTGATTCAGCAAAGCAATACAAGTACTACATCTTGAACATGTACAGATTTCTTTGAACTTTATACAAAGATACCTCAAAAGTGAGATAGTGAGAATGTGTGCCTCTAGCAAACTGCTCATCATGAGTTAGCTCTTAAAATGTGCTTTCTCTACAAGCATTTGTTTCAGCATTACATCTCTAATACATAGCATGGTTCTTGATAAAACAAATGTGTGATCAAAGTCTTTTCAAGAAACAAACTATGGCAAAGAGCATTTACTAACAACCAGATTAGGATTCTTTTTTCAAACAGAGCATAGTCACTAAGGGGCAGATTTACTTACGGTCGAATTTCGAATGGCAAAAAAATTCGAGATTCGACCAGGGAATAGTGGGGGAATAGTGGGGAATTAAAAAAATTTGAATTCGAATTTCGAATTCAAATTTTTTTTGCGCAATTCCATCGATGATTGAATAGGGAAATTCGATTCGATTTTCATATTCAATCTTAGGGAATGATCCCCATTTCGGTAGGTTTAATCTGGCGAAGTATTCGACCATCGAATTTTCGAATATTTTAATAAAATTAAATTCAAATATTCGAATCATTCGAATTTGAATATTCGATGGTCGAATTTGGTCAAATTTGCCTAATTTGCATATTCGAAATTCGAATTCAAATTCGAAATTCATTGACCCCAATTGGGCCCTTTTTACTCCCCCATTAATTTATGTCCCCAGTGTTCTGTTGAAAAATCTGCTCTAATCATCTGAGTGGTCAGATATAAAATAATGAGGCTCATGTATTAAAGCAGCGCGGTGCATAATTGGATGCAAAAATTGTCTGCGCCATCACAAGCGTGATCGCAAATATATTTGCGTACTATTGCGGTTATCACGTAGCTTTTGCGATGGATTTGTTTATCCGCTTTGCGCAAAGGATTGGGCATTTATGTCGCTGGCTGGGGGGGGTGGCTTCAATGCGCTTGTACTGCGGCCGTCGTAGAGTTGCGTCTATATATGCGCAAATTTGTGCCTGGACAACAGCACCACAATTTTTATGACTGCCTCTTAGTGGCGTAATAGTAACGCTCTTAATAATGCGCATTCTTGGCCAGCTGGGCTAGTTTATTCGCATGTTTGCATTTCACATTGCTTGAAAGACAATTTTATATATGTGTGCAGGGCCATACTGCTAAACTGGGTTCTGGCAAATAGGGTCTGCTGTTGGTGGGGATATTTATTTTTCAGATATGTGTTTTGAATGTCAAGGCCTATTTTGACTGTCAGTATTGATGAATGTGAGCATAGGTGAACAAGCAACCCCGGTAAAGTGCAGATTAACCATGTCTCCCCCACAACATTTTAAAAGAGACCAAGGTTCCTTTAAGAGTTTCAGGAAGCCGAAACACCTTTGCAAGCAAATAAATATTGGCGCAGAAACAAACGCAGGTGCAGCACAGTGAACGCAATATGCGTGATAGTAACACAACTAATTTAAGCAGTGCATTCATACATGCGCACAACTAAGCCTTACCTTTGCGGTATCTTCCAGAGCACACAATTTATTATAAGCATTGTGACAGTTGATATGCAGTTCCGCAAGTCGCACTTGACTGCATCTACAGTACATCAGAGCACAAATCACACTTTTCAAGGTATTGTGCATGGTTGTGTGCAACATTAATAAATACTTGCATGCGCTGGGCAAATATCTGGCCTCTGCGCTGCGTTAATAAATGAGCCTGAATGTGTCTAAATGGCTTTTAGACACTGTCTTTACAGTTGCATGACATGAAAAACTCATATTAAAGGGAAATAAAAAATATTCTTCCATTATTCTTAGATTATGATAAAGGACTGTAGTTTCTCACTAAAAGAATGACTTTGATTCTGAAGATATCTAAATGAACAATGATATTTTTAAATCTAATTTGGTTTCCTTTTTTAAATTAGACATCATACTAGTTCATATTACACCCTTAATGAAGCATATAGTGCCCTAGAAATACAGTAAGTTCACCTTCCATTTACTTTCTTTTCAAAAGAAAAGGTCAAAGACATATATCTTTTAGTACAGATAATATGTAGGGGGCCTGGGTTCACTACAAAGCACACATACCTTGGTACTCTGAACTCCAAAACATATTTTTATTGTTAAACCTACAGTAGTTATTTCTGTGTTTACAACATGCATTCTGCTGGTGCCATTTAGCTGCCATTTGAGACATTATCTATAAACAAACACTGCATACAATAATTTCAGTCTTGTTATTACTTATTTTGAGGAGCACCAAGCAAGAAGTAAGACTAAACAATCCACAGTTTGAGTTTTGCCTAAATGAAGGATAAACTTTATTTTTGAATAAGGCACATATTCTCTTTAAGATAACCAGAGCAATCAATATATAATCACAATATATGTGATTTTAGTATATAGCATAATAACCACAGCTGTAACCAACAATATTAGGTTATTAGTAAGTGGGTAAACCTGGTGCAGATTTTTTATCAGAATTGACTTTTTATGGCAGACATCAGCTCCATAATGAGTGCTGGCCATTATTACATTAAAATATTTTCATTTTCATTTTCAGAAGCAGGTTGTGTATCACTGTATTTGTTCAGATTATCAGTCATAACTTGCTTAATGATATACAAAAACTCAAACGCCTGGGTACCATAAAGGCAAGAAGCAATTGGGACCTCAAACATTCTAGGTGCTGTGAACTACAATTTCCAGTGCCCTTTGCCTGTGCTTGGTTACTCAAGTCCACTGGGAGATGTAGTTCACAACAATCAATGTACCAACAATGCTAAGACCAACTTTTAGTGACAATATTGACCATATTCTGACTGGAATGTCCCAATCCACACTACACTGGCATATATCATAAAGCCACATCAAAACCCCTAAATACCATATCAAACTCCTGGATCTTTCACTGATGGTATGGAGCTACCACAGCTGACATATTTATGCCAGTGTCTTCAAAATTACCAACAAAATTGAGCAGAAAGTAACTGAACCATTAGCCTTACCTGGAGAAGCCAGTAACACCTTCTGTGGAAAGTTGGTATGATGGAAGAGTGGACATAACAGCCATAGAGACACTGGAAGAAAAAACAAGAGAAGATAAGTTAAACAATGTAATCAATGGACATGATGTCAATTAGTTCTGTAACCCTTCAATTAATATTGATATTCATTATTAAAAAAGTAAAACAGTATTAGCTCAGTCTTTATTAAAAGTGTATGCACAAAATTTAAAATGTCCTAAAACAATATTTTGTGTTCGGTTGATCACTTCACAGTAGTTCCAAAACATTAGTTCTTGATGGACATTGTGATCTCTACCACTTTCACACAGACAAATACATTGACATGTATATTGATAAATCTATTGATTAAGTGTTTGAATGTATAGTATCTCTTGTTTATGTCTATGTGAATTTTGTGGTCACAACCTCATCGCACCCAAGCTTGATGTTTTTAGAAATTAGTGGAGAGCACAACTTTCCCCTGTTTGTTATAGTTTATACCGGAGGAGTGGCCAGTTGTAGCTCCCACCCAACCAGTCAGGTGATTCCACTGGTGGCCAATAAAAGGGCAACCAAATTTGTTTGGGAGTTTCACTTTGAAAGCAGCAAGTAAGTTGCAGGTTAAATGCAAAATATGTAAACTGTAAAATATCTCAAGGCAAAAAATGTTTCAATGTCCTTAATATATTGATAATTGGTGCAGAGGGTCTCTCTTATTTATCTATGCAAATTTTGTGGTCACAACCTCATTGCACCCCCACTTAATGTTTATAAAATTTAGTGGTGAGCACAACTTTCCATTGTTTGTTGTACTCCACCAATTTCATTCATAAAATTGCCTGGCTGCAAACTATATGGAGATGGACCTTTAAAGACAGCATGGACAAGTCAATCTCTTTCAAAATGGAAAAAAAGTGCACTACCATAACACACCAACACCGATACAAAAGTTATCAAGCTACTAGGCACCACAGCAAAACTTGTTTTATGGGCTTTCATCCAGTATGTCTTGGAGAAGATGATCTTTTTGAAACAAACCCATCTTAAAATGCCTTCCATACAAATTGTGCTGTCTTCAACTTTCTGTTTCAGAAAGGGGTAGTAATTGTCATTATTACTATTATATAGTCTTATAATTACATACATCTGACCTTTCCAGGTCTGGCAATGCACACATTTAGTGCTTTGGTTATGAAAATATAAAATTAATTCAATTATGATTGCTACGTCACAATGTTATGTAGCTGACATGAAAAAATTAACTAATTAAATGCATTGTGCCACTGTGACATGATAAAATTAACTAATTAAATGCATTGTGTAACTGTGATAACTAGACAGGCAAAAAGATAACCTGATGTCTAGTATGACTTTGCGTATATTGCTCTCAATTGTATTTTTGTGCTGAAGGTTATTTGGTATCTGAGGGCAGCTTTACCATTGCCATAGGGTTTAGATTTATATTTAATAAAATAATAACTTTGCCTCAGAAAAACAATTTGCTTTCATGCAGCCATTGCATATCCATTAATGGGAAGTAATACATCATTGCTCAGACCAAAACTACTTTGAGACCCAGGGCAAATGCCCTTCCTACCCTGCCCTTGCTTCATTTATGATAAGAAATAAACATATTAAATTGCTTGGAAAGTCAAAGTTTGCACATGAATGAGTCAATGTCTCTTTAAAGGAGAACAGTCAATATTAAAATAAAAAAAGCCTAAAATGTAGTGGAAAATGAATACATCTTCCACTAAAGTTCTATATCTCTTCTTTTCTTACAGTTCTTTATATATTTCAGGATTTGTAATTTTGTTGCAACCAAATTTTTTTTAGCAACAGGCACATGCTGATTTACCTCGTCTAATTGGCTGATTTCAGCATGACTCATCAACTTACACTGAACTAATAATAAACAATTGTTTGCAGTAGGAAAAAATGTTAGGTTGAGGAAGCAAACTACTCATCCATTTATATTTCACAAACTATAAGACACTATTTGTTACAAAGTAATAAGCAACTACTACTGCTTTGGGAGATGTTTTATAATAGTGGCAGTTTCCCCTTTAAGATAAATTAGGGCAAATATGCACAATGATTCTCAGGGATTAAATTCAAAAATGGTTTTGCATTACAAATGTGCTTTCATCATTTTACCAGTTTATATTTGTACACTGAAATTAAAAAAAAAAAAAAAAAGAATTCAGAAGAAAAAAGATTTTTAAAAAGATAATAAATATACCACTGATATCTTTACCGCTTTTGTCAGCTCTACCTAAAGCACAGTTATATTTCTAGGGTGTCCAACAGTAAACTCATGACCTTCAGTAATGCATGTAGGTGGCAGCACAAATTTATAACGCAGACATATATTTCTTACCATAAGCAGAGAACTTATTGAACTGCTGCCCTTTCTCCTCTCCAGCTCAATTTCCCTACAGATTTTCAACTTGCAATCCAGATCAAACTTGTAGTTGAACAAACTTGGCTTTTCAAATTTTGTACAGAAAAATCATTAATCATATCTGGCATTCAACATTCTATTGCTCAGCTCAGGGTAAATATTTCCTTGCAGCCTTATCTTTACATTTAATTGCACAATGTGCTTCCTTTATTTCTAAATGTTATTAGGATTAGTAAAAAAAATATATGTATATACTGTATATTTTGCCTATTCTTCATATTCATTGTTATTCTCTTCTTTGCTTTATTTTATTGGCAGGAGGATAACATCAATATTCAACTGCCAGTTGAACAGAAGATCATTAAAATATGAAAAATAGAAGTTGATTACAAACCAAAGGATCAGAGCAGGGGTAGGTGTATACTATTTTACACAGCTAACATATTTAGAGGATATAGCATTTAAAGTGCAGTGTTGTTCTCTGCCATAGTTGCCTAATAATCAACAAATATTAAGAGAGACGTTTTTGGCTCTGATGGTACTGATCTGGATAGATGCTATTAGAAAAAATAGCATGACCTTTGTGCAAGGGTTTGGCCCTAATATTCTAACATCAGTGGGCTATGTAACAAGCTCAAAATATTGCAGTTTGCACACCTACCCTGAGTCATTTAAGTTGCAGGTGGTAAGTACAGGGAGCATGTGCTCAGTGCTGGTAGAGGGCACAGGTCTGACCTATTGTCTTAAAAAAAAAAATTACCGAACAGATCTGCATTCCACTCAGGGACCATCATTGACAAACTTAACATATAAGATTGCTCCAACTACAGTAGGTACAGAAAGAGCACTGCATACCTTTTAAAGGGTACTAAACATCTACATAATGACACCTTATTTAGAACTGCAAACACAGTTGTGGGTGCGCTAAAATAACCATACTAAATTGCATGGAAAATTCCATTGATTAAAGGTACTTGTGTTAACATGCAGACATGCAGACTGCTGTATATTTGCACTTCCTACCTACTGTTCTGAACTTCATGCAGTTACTTTTAGTGATACTGTCATGATCTCCATCAAAGTGCAAGTGAATCAATTTTTACACACTGGGGGAACATGAGTGTAGGAGGCTCAGCGAGGCCCTAATTAAAGAACTGTTTCAGCTTCAATCTTCCAGTTTGATCTGTCAGCTCAAGTTATAATAAAAAAAGCCTTTTCTTTATCAAACCAATGTCTTATTTATTGAACTTATGATTAACGAAAGATTATACTGCCCCTTTAAGTGTTCACTTTTCCACACCTTCTGTTTTTTGTCTGTCTTTAAATAACTCTCAATCTGTGGAGTAGGAATCTCAAGTGTAAACTTTTCCTCAAATGGGGAGTTTGGGGAAGTCAAACCACAAGCTTACATTTGTTTTTCCCCTTGAGGGCTTGTCAAAGCAGTTCAGCCTGGCTCTCACAATTCTTACAAATCAAGCAAAATAAGAACGCAACACTGTATGTTAAAAACACATTGAAATGCCATCCTCAGAATGAGAATAATGTCTGGGATTAACTCAACAGCATTAATTCACTTTCTCTATCCATCATGTATTCAGTCGTTGTGAATGTGTCAGGCAAGTATTCTAGGCTGAGTGATTGTGAGCATTAATATGTAAAGGGGCTAGGCACTGTATGTAGGCTCTGGCCTATGAAATTAATCTCTTTAGAAGAAAGGAAAATGGCATCCCCATAATAAGATCATGACAAAGTTTTACATGAAAGCGAAATGTTATATAGTTCAGTAATGATAATGTGCATATATCTCTGTTATATGCTTGAACATCAACATTTAGTATGCCAACTAAATCCAAAATCGCATGTACATCATTGATTCAAAAACTGCACAGTCTACTGATTTCTCTGAAATATGTGTAGGCTTTAGTCCATTGGCCAGGACTTACACATGAGAAAGCCCATATATGTAAAAGCACAATTCAATGTATATACATAAGGCATACTAATTAAAGTCCAGTGGGTAGAGCATAGCCACACGCCAGCAATATAACCAAAAAAGAAGGAAAGCCAGTACCTTGTCTGCTACAAATGGGAGATTCCCACACTTTATTCCATGGTGCTCACAACACTTCAGTGTTCAAACGTTTCAGGACCTCATGGCCCTTCATCAGTGACCAGGCATCCCTGGACAAAATGTCAGCATCAGCTTTATATAATACTGATAGTCTTAGTTACTAACTGCACACAAGGTGCAAAGTTCAAAAATGACCATGTTTTCAGCAAACATAGCAACCTGTACTGACTGCTTGTGAACAGTGTTTCCTTGCACCCATATGGCTGTTTACTATGTCTTGTGTGTATTGTTATAAATGTGCTAGTCTCTACAAAAGTGTTACTTACCTAAGACTCTACTGAAGTCAATTACTCTTTGACTAAGATAAGATGCTAATAATCCATTTTTCTTCATATTAAAGATCATCTCTAGAAAATTCTATGTTTTTGTTTAACAATAACTATGCAAAGCCCTAGTAGCAAGATTTACTTCTTGTTTATGGGTGGGGAAATCGCTCTTTTTGTAAATATAAGCATATGCAGAATGACTTTTGTATTAACCATCTGACTTTGCCATACAAACATTGTTTTCTAAAGCTATAGTTTTTTGGTATAGTGCCTGTTTTGCAGGCAACTGGATCACTTATGTTTTTGACAAGAAAGCTGCTGAACATTTCAATGGAGAACAGACAATCTTCAACATGAAATGTGCTCATGCATCTATGTCTAAAGCTTTAGTAGAAGAACATTAGTGAAAACAATTGCATAAATTGTCATTTTTGCAATAGTCCCCCTTTAAATCAAGAATGCTGTTGCTTTGCTGGTGTGGTTTATAAGGCATGGTATCAGCATCATAAAAAGTCTAATATATTTCTTGTTTACAGCCCTAATATTTCTGAAATGTTTACTAATAACCATATATATATATATTTACAAGAGACATTGAACCTAATTATTTTAGCCTGTTATGAAATTATTTAGAGAACTGTTGGTGCTGTTGATGTCCAAAGCAAGACAATAATTACAAGTATAAAAAAAGTAAATACTCATAAAACGTGTCTTCTACAAACCATGGATCACAATAAAGGAATAACGAGCATGGTTTCATTCTTAATATATATGCATTTTTGCAACTTCAGTTTTTATCAATATTTCTATTAGTCACAAAGGTAAAACATTTACATACATAAATTCATTCCGCTTCTTTAAAATGTTTTGCATCCGATACAACAGAATATCATAAATCTCAATCTGATGAGGTTGCCAAAAAAGTAAAAATAGTTATATTTAATATGTCCTAAATTGCTTTTGGAAACATTTGAGGACAGATTCTCAGATTTTTATGTATATGTGTACAGGCCATACTTTTGATAGAAAACACAATTTTTTTATTATGTTTCAGCTACTTTTGTATGTGTATTAGTGATGGGTGAATCTGACCTGTTTTGTTTTGCCGACAATTCATAAAACAGTGACAATGGGTGACAAATATTTTATTTGACATGCAACAATTTTTTTCATCCATTTGAGTCTGCGGGCATCGTTTTCGCTATGACAAAAAATTTGGCTAATCACTAGTATGTATAACTGTACCTAGGAACAACAGGTTACAGCTAGGAACTAGAATGCAGAGTGCTAACTCCACCAAATTAGCTTCCCGTTTTGAGATAACATCAAAAACTAATGGGTACTTTTTAAAAGTAGTGGTTCTGGCTTCCTGTACATGCCTGAGTTGGAGATAAGTGATATTATATGAAGGGTCTGATAAAATAATACAATAAATAAATAAGAGAATGGACCACCAATGACAGGAAAGAAACTGTATAAAAGGACAAATTAAAATAATATACACATTATTCGCCTCATACACAAGATTCACCTAAGCCAGGTGGGTGCATGAAATTTATTTGTGGCCACTATTATGTCATATCAAATTGTGTTCACGCAATGCCAAAGCCCTGCTGCCAGAGGCTAACGCAGGGGTGTCCAACCTGCGGCCCAGGATGGGTAGGAATGCAGCCCGGCTTGAAACACTCAGTTCCTGAGGAAATGTCATAATAATATAATAAATCTATTTAATATCCAGGAGTCCCATATACCAGTGTATACAGGGTTGGACTAGGGAGAATCTGAATATCAGGAGAGGGGGGATTGGCCCAGCCGGGGGCCCATGAGGGTTGAGGCCCACCAGGTTTTTTCACAGAGCCAATGCAACCCTGAGTGTATAGCTCCATTTGGTTAGCTAACTGGTACTGTAGTTCTTTTTGTTTCGTATTTTCTTTAAAAAGTGTTTGTATATTTCATGTGTGGCCCCAGACAATTTTTCTTTTTCCATTGTGGGCCAGGGAAGCCAAAAAGTTGGACACCCCGTGGCTAAATAGTTAACTTCAATAGTAACACGAGATAGAATTGTAGCTACACACTCTGGCTATATTTTAGTAGTATTTGTTAGACCACAAAGCTTGAAAACTGTTGGACACAGGAAACCTTTTGTTGTGAAATGTTTTCCAGTAATGCTTACACCTGCTCCTATGTAAGGAAGGCCTTGACCATGTATGGCCGTGTAAGGGGTTTACTTACTCCCTGCAAGGGGCTTCCATAAGGTAATGGTCTTGAGATAAAAATGCCTGTCAAAAGGTGTGGCTTTGAAATCCCTCGTGTCACACCTAAGTGCTACACTGCCGTGTGATTGCGACAGCTTCCCAGGAAAAACTCTTGCATCGTTTTTCTTTGTCTAATAAATTACCTCACTTATTTTGAATAGCTTTCTCTCTGAGTTTAGCTTTATAATGAATAAATAAATTATCAACAGGCCCAGGTAGCACATCCTTTTCTACTAATTTCTGCGTTAATGATGCCAAAAGAAATCGATAAGGCACCCAGATTTATGGTCAAGGCATCCTAATTTCTAGCCTAGTGTCAAGTCCTTATGCAGGTATGGAACTTGTTATTCAGAATTCCGGGGGCCAGTTGGTCATGCCTCATCAAAGGGCTATTTGCCCAGCTCCAGTAGCTTATATATTAATATAATATATTATCTGCCCGCAGGGCCGGTCATACCAAGTGCGGGGCCCAATTGGAACCATTTTGGCGGGCCCCCCTAGAAGGAACTTGTCGCAGGGTCACAGAGCTGGATGGGCAAATAGTGCCTGCTTTCCCTTCTGTCCAAGTGACGGCTGCCAGCTGGGGATGGGAGCAGGCTGGGCAACTGGGGGAAAAGGTTCCCTTATTTTGTTTAATCTATGTATGCAAATAAAAGTGCAAATTCCACACACTGTAAACTGTTTGTGTGCAGCACCATGGATTATATATACAACATTAATGTATTTCACTTGTAATTTGGGCCAATTGGGTTTGGGGCAGGCTGGATGAATTGGGTTTGGGGTTGGGTTGGACCAATCAGGTTCAGCTGTCGCCTGGGTCAATCAGGTCTGAGCAGGCTGGGCCAATCTGGATTAGGGGTAGTCTGGGCTACTGGGGGATTAAGGTAATAAGAATCAGAGCTCGCACTGGAGTGGGGCCCCAATAAGCGCGGGGCCCAAATGGGCCAAATTGGTCCAATGTGCTTAAGACTGGCACTGTCTGCCCATGTATACATTTAATGAGCAAGACCCAGTGGCGTAACTACCAGGGGTGCAGAGGGTGCAATTGCACCAGGGCCCCACCCCCTTGGGGCCCATCGGAGCCACGAAAATGGTTTTGGCAGGTGGTTATCTAGAGGAAGATTTTACTCCAGCATGTGATTTATTGAGGTAAGGGCCTGACAGGGGTGCCCAGGTGCCCATTCTGTACCAGGGCCCACCAGAGAGTAGTTACGCCACTGGCAAGACCAAATGCTGTTTGCGATGTCGCCAAATGAGCAGATCTCTCCCCAATATACCCCCCTTGAGGTGGGCGATATTGGGCTGATCCGATCATGGGCCCTAGGGCCCAACGATCGGATCATAACGGAGGCCATATGTGCAGTAAGATCGCGGGACCGCATCAACGAACCAATGCAACTGCGATCCGACGGGATTTTTAGTCCCGCCTGATCGACATCTGGCTGACTTTCAGCCAGATATCGATCGAGAAAGTCCGTCGGAGGGCCGCATACTGTATATGGGCCGATAAGCTGCCGACTTGGACTGTTGCCAGCTTTTATCTGCCCGTGTACGGTCACCTTTACCTAAGACAATGTTGCTGCATTGCTCCCTAGTTTATTTAAAATGCTAATTCCCACAGAAGAGAATTATATCCTTCCGTTTATTGTTGATTTGCTAATGTGAGTGACAAAGGAAATCATGTCAAAGTTAACATTTTGTACAAAGAATTTCAGAGTGGAGAAACATCTTTACATAAATTTGCAGAGTTACTTTTATGCTGTGCATAAAACAGAAAGAATTAGTGCAGTGCCAGTTCTAATCATAGCTGCTATTATTTCCAATTAGGCTTATTCTTTGATGCATAAGGGACAATTGGTTTGTAATTGTACGACATTATGCTTTTGTACATAAGGTGTTATTTTCAATTCTTTCATCAAAAGAGCCTAAAAGAGCAACATAACACAATGCTGCCACTGTTACATTAGAGCAGGGGTGGCCAACCTGCAGCCAGAGGGCTGCATGCTGCCCAGGATGGGTATGAATGTGGCCCAGCTTGAAACACTCAGTTCCAGAGGAAACATCATAATATATCTATTCAATACCCAGGAGTCTGATATGCCAGTGTATACAGGGTCGGATTGGGGAGAATCTGAATATCCTGGTGTCCCGTCAGGCCAATCCAACCCTGAATGTTTCCTGGTGTCCCTCTCGTTATTTAACTGGTATTGTAGTTCTTTTTTGTGTATTTTTAAAAAAAAAGTGTTTGTATATTTCATGTGTGTCCCCAGACAATTTTCCAATGTGGCCCAGGGTTGGACACCCCTGCATTAGAGCATAGTCTTTGTTTCCCCTTAAAGGAACAGTTCAGGGTAAAAATAAAAACTGGGTAAATAGATAGGCTGTGCAAAATAAAAAAATGTTTCTAATATAGTTAGTTAGCCAAAATGGAATGTATAAAGGCTGGAGTGACTGGATGTCTAACATAACAGAACATCCTGCTTTTCAGCTCCCTAAATCTGAGTTAGTCAGCAACTTGAAGGGGGGCCACGTGGAACATAACTGTTCAGTGAGTTTACAATTGATCCTCAGCATTCAGCTCAGATTCAAAAGCAACAGTTATGACCAATATGGCCCTCCCTCAATTCACTGATTGGTTACTGCCTGGTAACCAGAGAGCTGAAAACCAAGAAGTAGTGTTCTGTTAGGTTAGACATCCAGTCACTCCAGCCTTTATACATTACATTTTTGCCTAACTAACTATATTGAAAACATTTTTTATTTTGCACAGCCACTGTTACATCTGTGAATTCTAGCAAATTTTGAGTACCAGACTGGTGATTATAACTACCTACAGTGGTCAGCTAGACGCAAAAATGTTCATTTTACACTCACACAATCTTTTGCTGATATATGGAGGAAGCAGGAAAGAATGGACACATTCATGACTTTAAAGGATGAGGTATCTGTAGGAGAATTATTTAGATCCCACAGTGTAGGTTGTTCAAAGCTGGTTTGACTATGGGGACCTGACCTTCAAATAGTTATTACAACGTTAGACACTATTCAAGGAAACATACATATTCAATTGGCATGGTTTAATAGAGATAAGGCAGATGTTAAAATAAATCACTTAAAATTTACATAAAAGTCGTAATTTTTAACCTCATGGGTAAAGTACAAAGTGCAAAAAAAAAGACACAATGCTCATACACTCACATACTGTATGACCCCTATAGTAGTTCAATCAGATTATTCACATTAAAGGGGTGGTTCACCTTGAACCTAACTTTTAGTATATTGTAGAAGGGCCAATTCTAAGAAACTTTTCAATTGGTCTTCATTATTTATTTTTCATAGTTTTTTAATGATTTGCAATTTTCTTCTGTTTCTTTGCATCTTTCAAATGGGAGTCACTGACACCATCTAAAAACAAATGCTCTGTAAGGCTACACATATATTGCTATTGCCACTTTTTATTACTTATCATTCTATTCAGTCCATCCCCTATTCATATTCCAGGCTCTTATTCAAATCAGTGCAGGGTTGCTAGGGTAATTTGTTCCCTAGAAACCAAATTGCTGACACTGCAAACTAGAGAGCTGCTGAATAAAAAGCTAAATAACTATAAAACCACAAATAATAAAAAATTAAAACCAATTGCAAATTGTCTCAGAATATCACTCTCTACATCATACTAAAAGTTAACTCAAAGGTGAACAACCCCTTTAAAAACTATAAGACTGATGTCTGAAAAAAACACTTTTTGTGTACTTTAATTAAAGTACACAAAAAGTGTACATTAATTAACGTACACTTTTTGTGTACTTTAATTAAAAATGTTTCCCAAACATAAATAACACCACAACACCCAGCCACTTAACTTCTTACAGCTGCTTTTATAGGTACCCAAGAGAGCCATTGTCAATTAGTATTTTTTACTGTAGGATGCCAGCCAAACTCCATCTTGTGTCTGAGTACCCAACAACTCACTGGACCTATCAGGGAACTGCACTTCATCTTTCCATGCCTACTTAATTCTGCTGTGTTTTTGTATTAGGACACATTTACTGCTCATTTGTACCATAGTGGTGACTTTATCTATATTCTAAAGCCTGCCTGACAGTTTTATAAGAATCCACCAGGGTCATGGCCAAATAGCCAAGGGCTGTATAACAATAGCATTGGCTGTGTAGTCCTTCAAAAGTATTAAAAAGAATCCAGATTATACATAGCAAAAGAAATTCTCTAACAATTTCTAAAGATACACTAAACTAATGACAATTTGACCTTTTTTACTGGTGCAAAGTGTATCATTTGCATTATTATCCACTTTGCATAATTTTTGCCAAAAATAATAAATGGTGGGCCACATTCATATACTGTATCTACATATCTGTCAACTGCACAAAAATGTTTTTGTGGGGGTGGGGGAAGTAGCATGTGGCATGTGGGCCCGGTACTAAATCCATTGTCAATAGAAGGAATAAAGTACAAAGGTAGCTTGCCTATCTACACACTGCACATTGTGCCAAATATCTTAGTCAAATTAAAGGGTGAATTAGGTTACAGGTGCTAGGCACCAGGCATTTTGGCAGCTCATCTTTTTGTGGATTTAGTGTTTGCACCTTTTGGTGGCATCGGTAGTAGTTTTTAAAACTGAATTCCCTATATTTAATATTAGTTAAAAAGGTTGCCCAGGAACTGTAACCCAAATAATTTACAGACCTTTACAATGCAGAAACATGAAGGGGTTATTTATCTGGTCGGACTTTTTGGGCCAAATTTTTTTTTGAGCTTTATTAATTTATGATGTTGAAAAAAAGCCAGAATCTGAAAATCTGCCATCTCAGACCTGTCAAGGTCATGTATAAGTCAATGGGAGAGTCACTTATCCCGTTTGAAAGTTATTGCGGTTTGCACTGGGTTTAACCTGATAATCTGTTATTTTCTGGGTTTTCTGGCAAAAACCAAGCAATTCTGGAAAAAATTATGCTTTGGGTTTTCGCTCGAGCTTATAGAGTTTCTTCCAAATCTGAATTTTTTGAGTTATTTTATAAATAAATAAGGTAAAATCAGGTGTGGGAGTTTGGTCGAGGTTTTTTAATTAATATTATTAGATAAATTAAATTTTAGTAAATAATCCTTGAAATGTCAGGAGGTATAAGGGTTTGTTCATGGGGTATCCTATCACCTTCCATTCTAGTATTATGCACACAAGAGAGATTTCAGTTGACTAGCATGTGAACAACTATATTGAGTGCAATGTGGGTCTTTCAGTGACCTTCTATCATCCTTTTAAGTCACTAGATTTCCTACATTAGAGAGAATAGTCACCAAGAATAGCACATTTTATCTATTTTTAAAGCACACTCCTGAAATTCATCAATATGTTACAGTGCTAACTAAATCATCATAGGTAGGCTGTCCAGAATTTCACATACATTTAATTCAGTCAAAAATCACACAGGAAAGCCCTTCAATCCCTCTTGAGCTATTTATTGAATTCCCCAAGGATGACAGAGGAAGGCAGATGATGAAGTGTTGGAAGATGCAAACTAGTGAAATAAAATATTCCTTGTTGGAAGAATTTTACCTTTTATAATTCATTTCTCTTTTCCCTCCCTTTCTTTTAAAAAAGATGTACAGGTAACCTTTAATTGCTTTTTTAAGGATTGAAATAAGTTGAAAATTGTGATGATGTATTATGTGATATACATAGAATGATATTAAGTAATATCTTATATAATCTCTGCTATTTACATTATTTTTTTTAACAATGGCTAGGGGAAACATTCAGGTTTTATGAAATTAACCCTAACATCTGACCCCTTGAAATGTCTGTATCCTGCCCCAGAGGTACTAGGTGGATGGGCAGTAGTAAATGCACTCTAATTAGAATACGGCTTATGTGGGAAGAGACTAACTAGGAAGAGAGCAACTTCTATAAACTATGGATAAATAAATGTATAAATCCATGTAATCCAAATAAAGGTTTTCAGGAATAGACAGCTGGAGTGGGCTCCGATTGGTTGATATGGAAGACAAGAGGGCATCAAAATAACTTTTTTTCTGCTTTTGAACCAGTGGAAAAATCCATCTTTTGGCTAAATAAAATCTAAAAAAAAGTTTGTCTTTATTCTTAAAAATTTTAAGCATGGATTTTACTTGTAAACTTTAATGTGCAAAAAAAGTTCACTCTTGCCTAATGCACAGTGTATAGTACTATTAAATTTTTTTTTATTGTTTTAAGGTTTACTAAATTCTAGCACCATACTTAGCACTGTACAACACCAAGTTTTTTTTAGGGTGTGATGACCCTTTTAAGGCATCCATTGGTGGGGAAGAATTACTTTTATTTTTTAGGGAACATTTATCTTTTTTATCATATTTTATATATAATATAATTTTTATGAAAATGATACATGGTTCTGATTTATAGGTCATAATACAAAATAAGTTGGCGCTATAGAAATACATGTTAATAATAATAATACATTTATAAATTAATAATAGAAAATTCATTGACAATATAAATACATTTTAATAATAACCTCATTACACAATTGAAGCAGTAGCTGCTTTTGGTGCAATTTTGTGCCAAAATTAAAGAAGAAATGTTGCATATCTAAATTAACATTAATTGCTAAATTAATGTTGGCAATAGCTCTTGCGTAACCAATATTAGCTTTCGCAAGACAAATTAATCACATTGGTAAGCTTGGACACAATAATCATTCTTAAATTTTTGCATTAAAAATTGCAAAATCAAAAGGCAATAAATTAGAAAGTCTTCTTTTGCAAACGACATCTTTGTTGTGTCCACCTGAATCTAATATGCACACAAGAACACACAAAAATGCACTGGACTTTACATGAAATACTCAACCAAATCTTTAAAAAATCTCTTTTTTAGATGTTTATACACTAACGTACAGAAATTATGCTATCATTGTAGTGCTTGAGGCAAAACCAGATTAACATGTATTTTCTTAACACTAATTGTAGAAACAGAAGTAATTATAGGAAGTTATAAAAGTAATATAATTGGCTAGGGGCTAGAATAAATTTGTTTGTTTCTGTTGTTGGGTTGATACTAATAAAATTATGTGGTTAAGCAGGTAGTTTGAAATGCAGCCAGCTAAATTAAGAAGTACATAGAAATGAAACTGAAGACGTTTTCAGTGATTTGGGGCTCACACTATATAAGTATCCAAAAGATAATGTTTGTGTTGATATTATTTAGGACAATTAAGATTTTTCCCCTTTGCCATGATATTGACAGAACTAGAGAGAGAGATCAAATCTCAGGGCAGATTTTATTAACAGCTGAGCAATTAGGAAAAAAAACATGAAAAGGCTAAAGGCTAAATGTAAAAAAAAAAAACCAAAACTTTGTGATCATAACTAAAGTAATTTGCCCAGAGCAATTCTTATAATGAGGGGTTTATTTACTAAACCAATTTTTTTGGTCAGAGCAAAAACTAAATTTTTTTAATGAAAAAAAACACTGCCCTTTTTCATTTTGGAGATATCCCAAAAATTTGGGGTCTTTGGTTGATAACCCAAAAAAATCAAGCTTTTCAGTCACCAAATCCCAAAAATTCATACAATTAGGGTTTTTTTCCCCACCCAAATGTTTTTTATTGATAAGATAAAACCGTGAACCCAAAATCATGGATGAGAATTTGGTCGCTTGGTTTGATAAAATAGGAGATACATTTGAGTTTTAGCAAATAACCCCCTGAGTTTTCAGACTTTTGCATACTATTGCTTTATCATGAAACTTGTCACTTACATAATAAAGTGTTGATTGATTGACTGTTTAATTAATTAATTGATTGATTATCTAAACTATTTGATAAATGAATTTATTTTGTGGATAATGAAATTCTAATGATGAAAAGAAGAAATTGCAGCTGGTTTAAAGGATTATTAAAGAAGAAGAGAAAGGAATATTCTGTAATTTGGTAGGCTGGTAGGCCTTTGCATTTTACCCAACCCCTCATACTACCCCCCAAATTCCTCTTCCGGCTACTAGTATATAATGATAAATTATTTTGAACCATTACATTTATTTGGCAGTATAAATCAAACTGCAATATTTAGGGGGTTGGTTGGCAATTATCTAATATTATAGTGGTCTCGCATAAATAATTGATATTTTCCATTCTTTTCATGGGTAATATGGGGCATATATTCATATTAAAACCATGCATATTTACCTGTGTATTTCTCTTAATGCATTTATAAATCTGGGACACATTTCTCGCATATTTTCTTTGAAGCAGATTAGGGTGCACTGCAGGAAACCTCGTGGGCCATAGCGCAGGTAGAATTTAAAAATATCCTTGCTTGAGTATAGCATTGTCATTTTGACTGATCACCCTTCGTTAATTAAAGGTAAACCTAAACCTGGCCCATTATGACTCTTGAGACCTGCAACTGTGCCCCTGAAGTAGATGTTTTCATTAGAATTACCGATCAACCCAATTTAGCTAAAAATACAATTCCTCCCCCACATCCTGCAGATGCACATATTAGTAACTATTTTAACAGAAGATTCCATTGTAATAGTGCAAACATAATAAATAAGATACATTTAAAATTCAAAACTTTTAAAAAGAAAAAAAAGAAACAAATTTACTGAGCAAAATACATAAACTGGGGCTAACCTCTATTTATTTCACACTTCAATAGCCAAGACAGCCACCTTAGCATAACAGCGCTCTGCCTAGCGAAGCAACACTAGTGCAACTACGCTACCATTCGCCAACCTGATCGTAAATTCATACTTTAGCGAATTTGCATAGCGCTGGTGAAAATTCACCTGACAAAGTGCGGCGAACGCTAGCGAAGCTAACATTAGCGATTTTTCGGATCTTACTGAATTTACAGAAAGTTCCCAGTTACATGAAGGCCATACGCCACAGAGTCCATTATAATATTGCCTATACTGTAATGGTAAAACAGTACCATGTACTCAACAGTAACAATACTACATGAATCCATATTAAAGACAAAACAATCTTATTGGATTAATTTAATGTTTAAATGGTTTTTGACAGACTTAAGGTATGGAGATCAAGATCACAGAAAGAGCCGGAAAACCCCAGGTCCCCAGCTTTCTGGAGAACAGATCCTATATCTGTATTTATATAAGCAGCCTGAGCAAAGGGACTCAACAAGAAGGATATCTTTAGATTTCAGAGTTGCTGATTACATCCAAGAGTTAATTATTTGTCATTGGTAAAAAATTGCAAAATCTTCCAAAATAATTTATTTCTACATTGCATTAAACTATAACGACATGAAGAGAGAATGCATACATTTTATATATTTCCCCCCACAACATCACAATCTATAGTCCCATCTCAAATAAATCCATGACAAATGTACTCGTATTGTGATTAATGGTTCTTCTGCCTAACCTATTTTGCTTTTCATTTATCTTCAGAGACATTGAATACTGCAACTGAATATTTTAGATCTTGGAATTTTATTTGACTTTGCTGTATAATACTGTTTTGAAATAATTTCTGCAATATTTTTGAAGAGTGATGGAAATATGCAACTATACAAAATTCCTCATGGCATCCAACCTTAGGGCCAATATAGTAATGTATTGTGCTACAACAATCCTTAAAGGTGTCTTCTTCTCAAAATTAAGTTTTAGTGTTGCATAGATATTCATATTTTTAAGCTATTTGCTTATGTTCATCCTTTTTTGGTTTATGCTTTTCAGTTCTGCTTCTCTCCAAACTGAAAAATGTTATTAAAATATAAGAATACCTTCTTTGGAAATGCATTTGCACATTGCACAAGCTATAGTAGATTGCATATCCTTTATGGAGTAATTTCTAGATTTTTACAGGTATGGGACCTGTTATCCATAATGTTTGGGGCCTGGATATTTCTGGATATGAAATAATTTTTAAATATATATTAATTATATGATTAATTTGAAGTCTATGGGAGATGGCCCTACTATAATATGGCACTTTATGGATAACAGGGTTCCAGATAACAGATACCATAAACTGAATAATTATTACTGTCTTTCTCTTCTATTCATTTATAATTACCAATTAATAAAAACTGAAAACCAGGTCTAAAAATATTTTTTTACCTAATAATAAAAATATAAGGTTAATATCTCAATTAATATGCAATGAATTAGTATGTACAGTATCTTTATCCTGTAGTCATAGAATAGGATGGTATATAGCTGTACCCTGTAGTCAGATAGATTCAAGTGGTGCCCCTACCCATGTCTGACGATTGATAATCGTCCAAGGTGGGATTTAGAATTAAATATTAGGGGTTTTCTGCAGTTATATGCTAAATAGTTGAATGTAGTCTACAAGCAGCTTATCACACTATAAAATATCTTTTTTTTATGGATCAAGAAAAGGCAGTGGAAATTTGGCAGCAAAAGAAAATTATTTGGAATAAACAGAACATAGCTTATGAAAACTAGTTTTCTTTAAGAAACATAAAAGCTTTTATTTTATTTGTTTATTTGTATGTCAGTGATTTTATCAAGATCACTAACATTCGGAATCCTGTGCTTCCACATATATATTTAGCATTTTCTAGGAGCAGATTTACAAAATTCACGTGAATAATTCGAAGTTCAATCGAATTTAAAATAAATTCGAATCTTCAAATATGCAAATTAGGCAAATTCGACCATCGAATATTCAAATTTGAATAATTCGAATATTTGAATAAAATTTTATTCAAATATTTGACTATTCGATGGTCGAATAACTTCCCCTTTAAATTTTTAATCGACTGCCTACTTTGCCAGAACCAGGCTGCTGAATTGGGAATCATTCGTTTTGATTGAAAAAAAAATTGATCGATTCGATTTTAATTGCAGTAAAATCCTTTGAATTTGATAGTTGAATTCGAAGGATTTTACTTCCCTTTTATTCATATGGTCGAAGTCGAATTTTTTTTAATTCAGAATTCGACCAATGATAAATCTGCCCCTTAGTGCCTAATGAAGGTACTTGGTAATGCTTAGTTATGAGATAATCTGCCCAGAAATGACAAAAATTTACTAAAAACATTTTGCTCATCACTAGTGAGTCTGGTTCTTTATGGTTATTTGTGTAATAAAATGTTTTTAACTTTTTTATTTTAGCCTGCACATTGCTGTTTTTGTGAACTTCAACACAATTTTTAATTTCTACAACAATCTATTCCCCTTAGCTGAAGGTTTGGGATATGGCACCCAAACTCAAAGTTGGTACTGGTGAGATTTTTTTTGTTCTGTATATCT
>CM044443.1:104142920-104199828 GCA_024363595.1 Xenopus borealis | reverse complement strand
GTCGAGCTAATTATGGGGAATAACAGTAAATTTGCCCCTAAGTGTCGAAGTGAAAATTCTAATAAAAAAATTCAAACTTCAAAGTAATTTATGGGGACTTCGACTATCGATTAGGCCAAAATTCAGTTAGAATTGATAAAAATTTGAATCGAATTTTAAAATTCAAACATTCAAAAATCTAAGTACTGTCTCTTTAAAAAATTCAACCCTACCCCACCTTAAACCTGCCAAATTGCTATTTTAGCAATTTTATTGGGGACCTCCTGGAACCTTTAAGGAGCATTTTTGAAAATGTTTGAAAATAAAAAATTTTCTAAATTTCTAAAGATTTTTATCCAATCGAAAACGGTCCATTTTCAATCAAAAAAAGCACTTTAAAGACCCTTAGTAAATCTGCCCCTTCATAATTAACAGGGACATAGAGAGATAGGGCACTTGTGATTAATTAACGTGTTTCATTTATTAATTATTTGGAACATTTTTGATGTGACAGGTATCTCTATGTAAATGTTTCTTCCAAAATAGGTTTATTAAAAAAACAAAATGAACAATATGCCACATTTACCATTCTTCTGATTTGTATTCTGTGTGCTGCTTGGGTTTCATGTGTTAGACATTGCCTCCATGCCTTGTATTTTCTGCTTTCCCTTCGCATTGCTTTTTTACCCATACACTTCTGTGTTGCTAATATGAATACACCAAATCAAGAATTTTATAGGGGTAAGTGTCAAAATAATTAAATCTGTAAATGGTACAATATACACGTTTAAGAGACCCATTCATTTCTAGGAATGTGCATCATTTCTCCCTTAAAACATCTTCCCATTTAACATGCAGTAGAGATCACCTATCTCTAGTATGGGCGAATTTATTCACCAGGGGCGAATTCCCGCGATTCACCACTGGCAAATAAATTCGCGAAACGCCAGCAAAAATTTGCCAAAAAAAACGAGTCGCGTGTCGTTTTTGACGTGACGTGTCGGAAATGACGCAGCACACGTCGGAAACGACGCGACACGATTGACGCGACGCGCGACTCATTTTGCAAATTTTTTCGCCAATTCGCGAATTTCGCTGGAAATTCGCACATTTTTCGGCGAAACGGGTGAGATTCGCCCATCACTACCTATCTCCTGCATTTCACTGTGCAACTTCAGTGATGTATGTTTTACTCTCTCCTTAAGTAAGAATGTAGGGATTATGAGCAAATGTATTAATCAATATATTTGATGTATGGCTCCCCAGTGTCCTGGGAACCCTGTCGGTTTTATTCTGGTTCCATAGTCAGCTTCAAGGAAACTGAGTGCTATGAGATTCTATTTACTGTCCAGTAATCATGATCTGTCATTCACAGGGTGTGGTAGATGTTAAATATGGGGAAGGGTGGGATGCACTTGGTATCAATATCCTTATGAACAGTCAAGAAATGGATATTAAAGCAACAAAAAAAAGTAGGCATAATAAACTGTAAATGTAGCTATTTATAGAACATGTATGACTGTATGCCCTCTATGACCTAATTGTTGGAAAGGAAACACAGCACATGGCACAAAAACGAAATGGCACTACACATTATAAATAAAAAGTATGGTATGTGTGTGATGTTATTGATGTAATTAATGATGAGCAATCAGTCTTGTGTCACCAAAAAATTAGTGGAACTGCACAAAATTTTGTTTGAGAATTTTTTGGTGCTAAATACATTGGGGTCAATGTGAATTTTGCCATTGCAAACTTATGCAAGGGTGTGCAAAATGTATCAGCTAATCCATGCCTGGCAAAACATTTTGCTCCTTACTAGTGGTAATGGTGTCATTATTTTTATATAAATATTAGTTTAGATCCAATTATTATCACTTCTCTTTTATTGCTATAGCAATAAGAAACAGGTTATCTAAATGTATGAATGTCATGCAGTTCCAGAAAGTATAAACATCTTGGGAATGAGTGAATATATCATAACAAAACCTCCTCATTTGGATCTTTTCATGAAAGGCTGCATGGTGCAGGCTCATTCCTCAGCATTGACTGAAAGACAATATTTACAACTTAACCCATAGCTAGTAGTAATTTTCCAATGGTAATTTGATTTAGATGTATTAGTTTGATTGCATTATATTACCTAGAAAATATTAGAGTCTTGGCAACATGTTAATAAGGAGGCTGACCTTGGAAAATACCCTTATGAACTCACCTATAAATTCAGGAACATACATATAAGTATGTCTCAAAGAGGGCAATTACTTAATGGTGAAAATTCAGGAAAAAATAATTTACAATTCAAATAAATCAAAAAAGTTTTACTGTATATTCAAAACTTCAAATTCAAATATTTTTTTAAAAATAAACACATCATGTAAAACATTTTTCTCAGGTAAATTTACATTTGGAGAAGAGGTATTTCTACAGCAAACATAAAACAGAATTGAGGCCACATGCCAAATTAAATAGCCAGTTGTGGTCATTTACAGCATGACCAAATCTGACAAATTTTGTAAAATACACAACTGCCTTTCATTAGTTCCCACTGAACGTAGTCTATTAATCTACAATAAACAGTAGTTATTTAAAGGGGACCTATCACCTTCAGAAGGGTGCATAAGGCATAGAGGAGGGGCAGGTAATATTTGATTGACAGATTAGATTTTTAAACGTGTTTACAATAGCTATGAGTCGTTTAATAAAAAGAAAGAATTTGGATTTAAATTTGGATTTTAATTTGAAACGGATGTTTATTTTACAGATTTTTATGTCTGGGTGACAGGTCAACTTTAAAGCAAATATATTTTTTATGCTAAACAATCTTGGATCACCAATCTGACTTTAAAATTTAATTTAGTCCCATCAATTAAAAGAAACCATAGAGATTATTTGTTAACACAGTTTTGCTTTCATTATCTAATACATTATTGGCAATGGTAATGTCTTGAGTAACTGTGGAAGTCACTGATACCAAATGCATCGTCAATATGGATCATAGGTATTCAAATTTAAAAACAGATGATCTTTTTAGAAAAGCTGAATTTTCTCCTGGACATAAAACAAGAAATGAAAAATGAGGTTTATGAATGCTGAGTAGGGGAAGTTCACTTGTCGAGAAATGAAAATCCTTTAGTTGGCGAGAATTCTACTGAGGGAAATGTCGAGTAGGAGGTGAGTTGAAGGGGAATCATTGGTGTAGATATACCATGTAAACTATATAACACAGAGGTTTAGTGCAACCTTATTAGGCCAGTGATGCAGAACATTATTAATGATATTCGTGTTGTATATTTATATCTGCCTGCTTCTGTAGAACCTTGTTACTAGAGCTTATATAAAGACTTGGCAGAATATCAAGCAAAAACAAAATTGTCTGAGGACAGTTATAGTTAATACATTAGAGATAATAGGGCTTTGGTATTTTAATAGCACAGATCATCACACATGTTTTTTTTTTTTAAAGCTGAGCTGATTGTCCTTTAAAAAGATATAAGGAATTATGAAAGGAAGGTTATTAAGCCAACATATTAACAGACTCTCACAAAATACCTGGAGAGCTTGTATAGTATCAATATTTGACCTTCTAAAACTAATACTTTATTTTCATTTATCTCCTTTGTATTAGTGGGCATGCATTTTTAACTCCATACTGTACCTGAAAAGTATGACAAATTGTATATAACAAAGTGTACATGATTGTCAGAAATGCTGATAAAGATACTGCCCATACATTTGATCATGATATTAATGATGATTCATTATTCATCATGACATTAACCATGATATTAAGGTTTTGCAGCTGGCAGAGGTTTAGATGTGAAAAAATCCTTTGAGGGAGCATTTAAGCAAGAGAAAGGGGATCATTTACATTTGACAAGAGCAACTCTTGGACATAATTCACCATGTTTTTCAATTAATTCATTCATTATAGTGGCTGCAAGTGGTAGATGTATCTGACAGAATCAAGTGCATTTAAATGCAAGCAATCACATTTGTGTTTTAACACAAATTAGATGCAATTGTGCTGACAAGTTGTGATTCATTTCTAAAGTTTGGTGTCAAAATTATGCCTTTCTGCAAATTTTTAGATGCAATTCCATGGTGCTTATTGATGCCAACTGTGGGAATCCTGGAATTATCACATTGAATGGGGTGGTATCTACAGGGTGCTGCTGCCATAATATGTGCACTTGCTTTCAATTTGGAAAAGGAGGTGGGATGTACACACTGTGTCAAGAGGAACTCTACAGAAGAATAAGGGTGTTCGCAGGGGAGTGCAGGTCTAGACACACCTCGTTCTTTTCAATGAGGTTGAATGCAAGTTCAGACGCAACATGCTTGGTCCGAACCTGCGTTCGGCGCTTACACGCGTCTCGTGAGTACAACCTCATTGAACGCCTGTGTGTAAGGACCCTAAGGAGTGAGTTTTAATGCAAATACCTTCAATAAATGTGGTCAATACAGGCACCAAAAATATCTATTTTTGTGTGATTTCAAGCTCAATTGTGTTCATTAATGAGCTCTTTGTTCTCTATAAAATGGTAATATTGGTTCCTATGGCTCTCTGGATTGGGGCAAATATTTACCGTTGTACTACATATATATACTACAAATTTTTTTTTATAATTATATCAAAAATTAGCACAAATACATGCATCAACTCCTACAGTATATCAGAACAATTTTGTAAAATATATTTTACATTTAAGGCCAACCTTTGTTAGAAAGATGGCAGCTGGTTTGTGGTTTGTATAATTCATTTATATATTTGGGAGATTTCCATCATTCAGTCCCTGCCCTACCAGAGCTAACAGTCTAAAGTTGCTATCGCATTCACATGTACTATGATCAATTATTATAAAGAGCCAGATAGCTTATCTGTATGTTTTTGAAGTGAGGGAACAACAGTTTATATATGTAATATATATAGCTAGTAATAAAGCAAAGTCTGACTCACTGTGCTATGTCCTATGTATAAAAAATAATCAAGCAATGGCTTACTTAGTTTTTGGCATTTACAGTTTATATAAATAGATAATGGACATCTGCAACCAACAGCATAATATATCAGAAATGAATTACGTTGTAAAACAAACCAGCTCTGGTTTTTATTGTTTAACATAAAGGTATTCACCTCGTTGTGCCTGTGTGTGTGTATATAGGTATACTTTTGTATGTGTATTTCTGCATATGTATATGTACATAACAAATCCTTCTAAAAATACCATCACTCCTTTTCTTTTTCCTCTTATACCTTTTAATGCCTTGATTTCAAATTTAAAAAGGTACATGAGAGGCAGGAATCCATACAGGAATGATTTTTGTGGTATTATAAATCATCAAGCCAGTCCTTTTTCAAGAGTATCAAAGAGTATTTTTTTTATTTTGGATTTTATCCAGCCGTGTGTGTGGCATTGAAGTGAAATTGATGACTGTATATCTACAAGGTGATAGGTTCAATTTATCCTCCCACCATGTTAGATTTGGGACTGATAATATGTGTCTTAAATAAGACTGCAGTGATTTCTGATGTTTGGCAAAGCAGAAATGGAAGATGTCAGTCACATCTAATGGTATGTTCCAGTGTAGGAGCAAAAAGGAAACTAATTGCTCAGATGGTTTATTGGCCTAAGCCTAGAGGGCATCTCTGTAAATGAAACAGGAAAAGAAAATAGCAGTGATATTTCATCATATAAAATATCCCTTTTCCAAATATAAGTTTACTATTTACATTGGGTTTTAACTGTAATGGGGGGGGGGTAAAACAAGGAAAGTATCAGTGAATAAATACAAGAACACGTTAAATCCTGCACAGTGTTAGGAGACATTTCAGATGTCTTTTGTTCAATATCTTTCCACTAAAGTGAAATCACTGAGTGCAGTGTAGCATTCACATTGACTTCCTAGATCTGTTATTATGCAGCTTCTTTGCTGGGAAATGTGCCATCGAGGGAGATCCTGCTGAATATTCAATGGAGCTTGTGTCCCTAATAGACTGTTGTTTCTCCACTGTACATAGACTAGAACTGGATGCTTTCACAAATGGGATTTCCTCTTCTCCGTCTTCTCGAATTGCATGTAAGCCAATGTAGCACACATTTTAATAATGCAAAACTGGATCATTCATTCAGCATATAGCACTGATGATCTGATCTGTTATCCTCAATTAACCCAACCAAAAAGTACATACATATAAAACCCCTCTTGTTCTGTTTTAAAAGTTGAATTTTTCATGCTTCATGCTTTAATGGGCATAGGCCTTCTTTCAGCATCAACAACAATTTTAGATCTTAAACTTCTGCAGGTCTAAAGCTAAATTTAAAAGCTTACGGTGGCATTCTGCTGCTAGCTATTGTTGCTTATTTATGACAACAGTTTAATGATGGCTAAAGAATATTAAGCTGTGCAATTTAGTGGAAATTTGTATCTGCTATAATGTCAATGAATGTATTCATTGAGTTAGTTGATATACTTTTTCCGGTAGTCTATTACTCAACAACTCCAGCTGCTTTAGCTTTACTAACACCAGATGTATCTGATATTAGTTTTCACTTTTATGCACCTATTAATGGCAAATGTAGATTCTTAAAAAAAAATATTTTAAGTTATGGGTTGGGTTAAAATATATGAATGAATAAAAGTACATTTAAATAGGAATATTCAAAGCATAATATAAAAATTATAGCATCACTTTACATCAACCAGACAAGTAGATACAAGGCATGGTAGACATGTAAGAAGCAATATTTAATTAACTCTAAAATATTGAATGCAACATAGAGCGAATTCCTAGACTTTATGGACTGAACAATTTTCTAAACTTTGTAAAAGTGATCATGTGATCTAGTATTTAAGGTCATGATGTATAACAGTGTTTGTGAACACTGTAAAATAAACTGTTACTTGGGGAAAAAATTGTATCAGTTTAACCAAAGAAATCATATTTCTGAAACTATAACTGGGATAACACAGCCAATACAATGTAATTTACTCATACAGAAAAGAAGAAAGAGGGGCGAGCTTTCACATCCATCAGTGCTTGTGCTGTAATTGTTCAATCAGAAGGTGTTCGTTTCAAGTTGACATAACGTTAGAAAAATGCTCCTTGTTGCCACTGGATAAAATGTTGATGCAAAAAACAGCAGCAAACAATTTTCATCTACACTGCCATCAAATCCCTGTGTATAACATTTTATGAAAGTGAAGGTTTTTTAGTATGTTTCAAAATGTACTGGTTGAAATATGACCAGAAATTACAAATAAGAAATTAGTGTTCCACCTTTACTATAATATATATATCTGTCATAACAGAGTTTCCACTTATTTAAAGGGCACCAATCATGCAAAAAAAAAGGCACCTCACTGGAGATGCAGGCTAATAAAGCACACCCTCTAGTTGGGGCACAGAAACAAAACATGACGTTTTTCACAATTTATTCCAAATATTCAATAATACACTGATAATAGAAATAACTAGTAATGGGCGAATTTATTAATGTTTATTAATATTAATGCGCGACTCGTTTCGCGAATATTTTCGCCAATTCGCGAATTTCTCTGGAAATTAGCGAATTTTTCAGCGAAGCGAAACTCTGGAGATTCGCCCATCACTAGAAATCACTCCTTGAATTAACGCTCAAATTCAACCAATCGAATTTCGGTCGAATTTTAACCCTTCAAAAAAAAATTTTGAAAATTCAATCAAATTTCAAATCCTTCACATGAATTTAGTAAATCTGCACCCTAATGTCTTCACTTAGTTCTGTATGGACAGGACCTTTAACTCTTGAACAACTGGTCATAAAGAAATCAGCTGGATTTCAGGACAGTTCCCCACAGATCCATCACACCCCACTCCAGTTGGGGAAAACACTTGTATATTGTCAAGAAAAGCCCTATTACAAGCACTATGCCATCTGCATAATTCTCTGTGTCTGGTCATGTAGGGATTAGCATCCTAAAATAAGACAAAAAGAAGAAAAATACCCCTTGTTTATATTATTGCTTGCACTGTTGTTTTATTTTATTTATTTCAACTTATTCCACACTCAGATACAAGCACCTTTTAGAGGATTATTTACTAAAATTCATTTTCTTCTCATATTTTACCAGAAACAAATTTGACTTAACTCCCATCCATGACTATAGATAATTTATTAATAATTGTAAAAATCAGATAAACCTTGATAAATAAGAATTTTTACGAATACCTCCATTTTGTTCCAGTTTATAGGTGTAAAAAAACTAAAATGTATCATATTTTTGAGCTTCAACAACCCCAAAACACCAGAAAAGCCTGAAGGCAAAAACATTCTTCATATAGTTAAAGGACAAAGAAAGGCTAAATATAATATGAAGTTCAGGAAAATGTGTACCTCTTTCGGGCTACCAGTGTATAAATTTCCCTGAAGTGTGCCTCTGTATAAAAGATCTATAGCTGATGATTTCCAGAAAGCTTCTCTCAAGACCAAGACTCAAACACGTGCTTTAGATATTACAGTATTTGACTTCACCACATGTGTATATATAAATTATTGTGAGCACAATTTCCTCCCCAGGTGCTCTCTTGAACAAGCAAAGCTACATCTGACCAAAATCGCTAATGATTGTTATGGTTATACCTATCCTATCACTTATGTTTACACTGATTGGCTGTACTCTGCTTGTTTTTCATGAACAGAGCTGATCAGAGTCTGTATCTGGATTAGCACAGCTTTTCCAAAAGTTTATAGACTGCAGAAGAACTGCCCTGTGGAAAAAAAATGCATGCCTATAACTGACAGACAGGGAAAGTTCATACATGTGCAACCAAACGCGTATGGTGAGGTCATCCAGTTAAAATGGGCAGACACAATCTTCTAATGAAGAGAAACACTGTGCAGAAAGATTATCAACTTTACAGAGGGTATTTCAATAAAAAAAGGGTAGCAATCTGGGAGAGGAGATTATGTGACAATTCAAAAGATGGACTTAGTAAAACAGGGGTTCCTTGTCCTTTAAAGGGACACTTAAAGGACACTTTTTAGAGGAAACATAACCTGGCCTTTTTATAAATATACCTCTTAGTCTCTGCCTTGCACATATAAGTATTGTGGCACAAACATTGGTATAGAAAGAGGTTAAGTATATCAGTGTGGGGATCACATTATAGCATTTGTGAGCAACTGCCCCTCTAGCTTAATTAACCTGTATGTAAGCTTGACATTGAAATGACTTTTTATTGACCTCATAACATTATACAAATGATTATTCAAAAGTCTTAAATAAAAGGTCCCATACTATATTTGCTTTATTACATTTTTCTGGCCAACAGAATTTTTCTTTTTATATTCTTCTAAGGTAATGTTGTACAGAAGGTGGCCTGCTCCCGAGCTCCCAACTATTTGTATCTTTTGCCAGGTGTAGGTTCCTCACCCCACAGTAATAACAGTATTTAAACAAATAGATATTTTATTGTCCTTATTATGTGGGTACAAATTCCATTCTATACAAGGAAATTAGAAAAATTGATTAACCATGTCAGGGTTTCCTAAGCTATCCATATAATTGATGTTGCTTATATAACCTAGATAACGAAGTATAATTATGCTTTGGAAAACTGAGAGACTTTACATGACTTCTTCCAATTAATAAAGCTACCCTAGGCTGCATATACAATTTTATAATATAATAAAGGCAATACTTGTATCTACTTTCCATTTCAGCTCAATGATGCTTAGAAGGTCATAGGTCGAGTTTATTTTTTAAAATAGAAAACAGTAGTGATGGGCGAATTTATTCGCCAGGGGCGAAAAAAAAAAACTAGACGCGATGAAAACGATGTGACACGTTTAAAACGATGTGACGAAAATGACGCGACGTGCCGCAACTCGTTTTGCAATTTTTTTCGCCAATTCGCAAATTTCACTGGAAATTTGCTAATTTTTCGGCGAAGCGAAACTGGGTAGATTCGCCAATCACTAGAAAACAGTTTAATAAAACAGAAATGTACAGTACCTGAATAAACATTACCAGAATTGGCTGCCAGGCATGGGATAAGAGATTCAAATGTATAACTTCTGGTTGACTGACTTTCAACTAAACAGAAGTCCCAATAATAATATGGTTTTAATACAAATCTAGAAGTGTGTGAATATATTGAAGAGGAAAGAAGGAAAGTCAGCGATTCAGGGATAAAACTCACTTTTTTCTTTGAAGCTGCATGTTTTCAGATGAAAAACCAGCTCCTGCTGGGAATACCCTAGAGTATTCAGCAGATATTGAGGTCTGAGTAGAAAACTTGGATGTGAATCATGAGAAATTAATCACGATGCTGGGTCCTCCCATGAGTTGAGATCTAAAGGTCAACAGATGACGTTCTCTTATTCGGATCAACTGCTGGCATCAGTTTATCCAAAATCCCTGACTTAACCATTATAAGTCAACCATTAGAACAGTATCTATTTTATTAAAACAGACCTACGAGCTTTCCAGTATGTTAACTTAAATAGTGAAGGAGACTAATGAGACGCTAGTATTTATTTTCACATCTGAATCAGTGAGACAGTCAGTATTTTTTTACTGTAAACTGTTCAGCGAAAAGATCAACTGAGGCTGCATGTTGTTATTTTAAGAGTTCTGTCTGTCTGACTGCATACACTATTCAGCATGTCTCTGAGAATGCTACATGTTGTTGTACTCTTTTTAGTGGTCCTTCACTATGACTAGAACTAGAAGTACTGTATACACAAAGCTTTCTTTTTTGGGGGGTGAGGGAATACCATAAAGCATGGTCATTTATCATGAGTGTTGTCTGACATCCCCAGAGGCTGTAGTTTCTGAAAACTAAACACCTCAGAGGTTGGCTCAGATGCCTGATGACATTACAAGGGCTAGATCATCCACATGAAAGCAGTACTTTAAAAGATAACTACACCCTAAAAATTAATATGGTTAAAAATGCAATATTTTATATACTGAAATTAGTGCACCAGCCTAAAGTTTCAGCTCTTCAATAGCAGCCATGATCCTGGACTTCAAACTTGCCACAGAGGGTCACCATCTTGGAAAGCATCTGTGACACTCACATGCTCAGTGGGCTGTTGAGAAGCTTAGCTTATGGGTTGTCACAAATTATCAAGCAGAAAATGAGTTTAGCCTGTAATGTAAGATGATGCTACAGGGCTGGTTGGGGAACTACTGGGGCAACTTTGGAGGCACAAACTTTTTCTGCTAAAGGGCTGTAGTTGCCTTGGGCTGGTACAGACGACCAAAACATAATGCACAACATTTGTAGCCTAGTTCTTTACTTAGTAACAATGTATCAAAGTGGATGACTCATAGTAACATACTTAACTTGTGCTAGACCACTAGTGCTAGGGATGAGCAACTTTGAGCTTCGCCACAATAACTGTCTGAAATAACTTCATTCAAGTCCTAGGGGGTTAGTGTAAGTGTGCAATCACTTAAAAAAATATACCACAAATGTGATTTATAATGTGTTATTTTCTGCTTTTGCCAATAAATGATGACTGTGCATATTTTTTAGGTGCAAGTCTGATGTAGCTATTGATGCAGCCCAAAGTGTGAAACCATGGAATAACCACTATTTTCTTCCTCTTTGGGGATATAAAGAAAGTGAGATATATGCTTTATTTGATAATTGCAGGCCTGATTAAATTGGCTGAATCACGCTTTACATCTATAGCACATACATTTTTCGCATTCTATTGAATCTTGTCATACAATAAGCAAACCTTTATGTCTAAAGACAAATGTTCTCCCATCATTACAAAATATTATTTAGTTTGTAACTGAATCATGCATTTGGGTCTATCCAAACAGCATTCTGCTGATTCTCAATTTCTTAGAAACTCTCCTGAAACCTTGGTTATCTTTTCCTTCCCTCCAGAATATTTTATAATTCCCTAAATATTTTCTATTTCTACACAATATCATTTCCTTAGATTGCTAGATAATAGCCTGGATGGTTTGTAATAACCACATTGATTTTTTTTTACTAAGATGAAATGCCATAGACATATAGCATAAGGCAATGCAGTTATTTCCCCACCATAAATATTATTGCAATGAAAATCTTTCCTAGAGTTAGGAGCTGCAAAGTGACTATGACGCCTCTCAGTAGATGGACTGATTTTAAAGGGATAGTACAGGAAGTATAATACACATGCAATGCACAAAATGACTATTGATTATATGTTCAGATTGTTTTGGAGAAATGCATTAATATCTATTGTTTGACTGTTTGAAGTTTTTGATTATTTTTAAGTTATTGTTGTTGTTATTATTACATTTAAGTTATAAGAAGCCAGAATTTTCTGTTGCCATGTTAATAGTTGATATAAATTATAACATTTTGGGTATTAAGGTGTAAGATTAAGATGAGATGTAGTATGGACCCTGCCTACAATAGTGCATTTCTAGGTGGAATAGTAGCATATGTTAGAGAAAAAAAAAGAAACAATAGGATGTCCTATAAATACACAAGTGATGGCAAAAGATTGCAAAACTTAGAGAAAGCAACAGATAGACAAGCTGAGTCATTTTTTGTGTTTTGGAATGAGCAATGTGGGGGATAAAATAAAAACCCATTCTCAATTTTTATTTCCGGTCTGGGAGCATTGCCAAGTTGAAAACTTCTGTGGGAAAGGGTAAAAAGAAGAACTATGTGAGAATGAGCCAGGGTGCTGTGGCAGCCAAGAAGTTTAGTGTGATGGAAAGAAATAGTACTCATACAAATGCTAGTTGTACTCTTAAGGGAAATGCTGGAATATGTATGTATACAAATGCCAGCACATTTAATGAAGGTGAACCTGGATTAAAAATAACTTAGAAATAAACCCTCTAGCTTGATACATGAAAGGGTGAGAAGTGAAGGAGGATGTGAGTCTGAGTTATTCATTTTTTGACTACTTTTCTTTTTCAGTAATTACAAGCATGTCTATACAAAATGATAGTCATGGGGAGTCATGGAAATCCCATGGAAGGCCATAGGAGCCCCATGAGGATCCAAATGGACAGCCTTGACTAGGGTACTAGAGCTTTAACTAGAAGAGAACAATAAAATAAAACTAAATTTAACAAAAACCGAGTATGTTTGTGTGCAGTTAATGAAACACCAAATAAAATTTGCAGATGTGTTCTTGCAGGTTACAATCAATCAGACTTCAAGAGGTTAACAAATAAAATACCATAGCAAAACTGCATTCTGCAAATAATTAGGATAATTCAGTGCACTGAGGGTGATAAACCCAGAAGATACAGCATAGTGTTATTTGTATATAAGACAGGTGATAAAAGCAGCAAATTACAGTAGGCAGGTGTTAAGATGAGCTCAAAGTTATGGTACCTCGTGGCACAGTATAATTTATGCAAGATATCCTGTTAGCTCAAGATATTTTGAGTTAGTTTCCTCCAGTGTAGCCTCAGGAACAATAGCAATTCAGACATAACCTACACAATAATGAGATTCTATGGTGGGCTGTACTATGGTTATCAAGGGAACTGTCCATTCTAACGAGTTAAAGTATACAATAACTAGTCAGACAGTATTGTACAATAAGAACAGCAAAATCGTTCAGTAACCAAATGGAGACTGGAGTCCATTTTAGGTTCTAAAGGAAAAATAAAACTCAGTTTCGCTGCTGCTTCACTCTATTAAGTCAACCACCATCCACCCATTCAGTACATTTACAGTATGGGTCCCTCCATCATTGTCAGCCCTGGATGTGGAGTGTGCACAGTGGGATGCCATGGGCAGACAGGGGAAAAATCTCCATGGCATTTAAGTGTTCTGCACACAGTTTATATTCACATATATATATATATATATTTATATATATATATATATAATTTTATTACTGCGTATTTAAGAACAAAGCTTTCAGTATATACACTGGAGTTGTCTCATCTGTAACTTTCCAATTTATGTTAATAAATAACTGCGGTGGGCCATCAATAATCTGCATAATTTATTTCCCAGACACTACCCATTAGCTCCTGCTAACAATATGAAAACCATTAATTGGCTGTGCCAATTGATGATTCCTTTGCAAGGATTCTAAAACCCAATTCATGGCAGCTCTTTTGCACGGAAATAATTTAGCCAGTGGCACAGTACCTACTGCTTTTTAATTGCCTTAAGCAGACTTTATAAGTGATTATTAAATTATAATCAGATCAAATGATGCATACCTTGTTCTATATAAATATTACAGTATGTGATTTCTTACATCTAAACATCTTACAAAGCACCTTGTATTTAGCCTGCATAGAGCAATCACAGGGTGGTTTGTTACTTACCCCCCACTAAAGATTTCAGCCCCAAAATGAACTTACTTAACCCCACTGATAATATAGTAAAATAAAGAGCTTGACTTGCTCCGGGTTTAGAAGCAATATGTCAGGAATGGCAAATCACCTCCCTGCCTTGCTGCTGGAGAGGAAGCCGATATCATCTTTTGTAGACTCTAGGGGAGAAGTATAAAAAGCAAGTACAAAAAAGTTGAAAATACCTTCAATCAGCATTTTGTTTGAAAGCCCAATGTGATCTATGAGTGGGTCAGATTGAACATGAAACATCAACAAGATCAGAATGTGAAACATTTATCACAGCAGAGCACACTTTGGCACAGCACTACCTTTTCGTCTCTCAGAGGGAAGAGTTAATGAGAGACTGAATTTCAGCTGCGATGAGAGGCAAAGGCTTCTGAGAAATACAGCAGATTTCGAATGTACTCTAGCCAGAATAAAACATTCAAATAAGCCTTGAACATGGTGCAAAAACAAGAGAACTCATCAGCATACAGTTTGATATTCTGTTAATGCATCTGATTACTTTACATGCAATTAAATGAAAAAAATAGTAAGACTAAATTACAAGATGCCCTTGTGTGTAAAGAGCATGTTGACATTTGGGATTCTTGGAAACCAGGATTTAAAAAAAATTGGCTTCAGACAAACCCAATGAGTATCCTGTTACATTACTAACAGTGATAGAAGGTACATTTGTGCTAGAATTTAAACATGAAAATTATAGATTGGTACTGAGCCAACATTCAGCTAAAAGTTTTGTTGCAGATTTGGTAAATTCATTCATCAAATGACTTCTGTGCATCCCTAGATGAGATTAATTATTCCCAGATTTGCATGTAGAAATTTCTATTACTATACTTTAGTACTGTACAGGTTGTGTAATAACAATGGGTAATAACAATGGGACTTGCAATAAAAAGAATCTCAAATTGATCAAAAAATATATAATTTTCCAGATTATTCTTGTTTGTAAGATAATTATTACATTTGAAATTGAAATGCCCAAATTGCTCTTTTATAAATATACAGTACTGTACTTGACTTAATTCATCAACTTTTGTGCAGAGACATTAGTACAGTAAGAACAAACACATATTTTGGCCACACATTTTTGTGATCAATATAAAAAAAATTTGATGGTTGAATTTCAAAGTTTTTTCACTTTGAAATTCGACCCTTGATAAATCTGCCCCTAAGTGTTAAGACCATGAAAAACTCTAATGCAAAACATTTCCAAATAAAAGCATTTGCAGCTTTTGCATTTGTACTTTTTTTATATCCAACTTTTAATAACTTTCATGGTATTTGTAATTTTATAGAAATAAGTTTTAATTGTGGTTTCAAAAAGCTGAAATACCATTAAAATTCAATCTTTAATAAATGGGCCACCCAGTGAGTTTGTGTCTTCTTCAGTCAATTGCTTTGTCTTTGGTTTAGGTTTTTAGGTTTTTATTATTATTATAAATATTATGTATTCATTAAAGCACCAACATTGTCTACAACACAGTATAATACATTGGTTTATGCAGGGAGATTTACATACTAAGCAGCCAAAAAGTGATAACTAGGTTAAAATGGGCACTAAAAACCTTAAAAAAAAAAGCAAGCAGGCCTTTTACAGAAATTAAAATCTTGCCATCTAAAACCTAGTGAACTTTTCTTGTCAAAAACCTTTCCGTGGGAAAACGGACAAAAGGAGTTGGTGCTAACAGAGCAGAATGCTATGTAATATTATATTTATATCTAACAGAAATGGCTATACCTAACATAGCCTGAACTTCTAGCCTTTCTAAGTACAGACATAAAAACCTTGTAATTGTTGACATAATAACTAAAAATAGAATGCGCCAAGCTTCTTCCCGTAGCTGTACTGTCATAAAATCAATTGATGCACTCATAGTATCTGACCATTTATTTACTGAAGATTCTTTATACAGTATATATTGCATGGCAGCCATTATTTTGCTCATTGTATCTAATTATACCTAATCATGGATAAAAGTATCAGGAAAATTAAGCGGACAGCTCAATTAGTTAACATAAAAAAAAATTTTGAATGACAAACTAGAAAACGATGCTCTTTCAGGTTGGCGTCTTTTCCTCCCACTGGTTGTCTTTCCTCATGACTTTAAACTCTATCCTGAGTGTTAAACTTCTAATGATATTTGCAATATGTGAACCACTTTTCTCTTTTCTTTCTATAATTTACTTTCCTGTGCGAGCAACCAAAACTTATTTAGTAAGGGTTGTCCCATGCCACCTCATTACCATACAAATATGCTGAAGAAACTGTGTAAAGAAATATTACAAACTACTCATGTTTTCATTGAGCGCATATGTGCAACATGTTAAAGGTAAAGTGCCCTTTATTATTAAGAAGACAAGAATTAATCTGGCAGTACCTTTATTTCTATATTGTTGATGCAGCATACAGAACCTAGAAGAGTTATCTTACTTAAAGGGTTATGTAACAAATGGTCTGAATCAGCAGGTAGCATGCACTTGTCGTCAACTGTTTGAAAACACAAATCTGGTTGGTTGCTATGCATTACTGTATGGGGGCAACATGAAGACTATTTATTACATTGCCCTATATATTTAATAAGCCACATTATTGTTATTTTTCCTGAATTATTACTAGAAATGGTCACAGATACATATTTTTCCAAAGAGCAAATCATAGTGTTTATTGGGGAGTATATCTTTTTTATGTAAAATAGATATAGACAGTGCCACCAAGAATTTTGCACCCCCCCCCCAATCACACCTTTTAACAGAAAAATAGATAAAAAAAAAATACTCACTCATTTTGGTACAAGAAACTCCAATACATTTAGGAGCAGATTTCTCAAGGGTTGAATTTCGAAGTGAAAATACTTCGGAATTTGACCATCGAAGTTCATTCAAAGTGTTTTATCGATCGAATAGGTCCGTTTTCGATCAAATTCAAATAGTTTGAATCATTCAATTTAATCGTTTGATTCAAAAATTCGAACGATTTCCTCCAAAAAAATTGAATTCACAAAATTTTCCATAAGACTCCATAGGAGGTCCACCATAGGCTAAAACAGCAGGTTTAAGGTGGTGATGGGCCGAATTCGAATTTTTTAAAGATACAGTACTTAGATTTTCAAATCAAATTTTTTCAATTCAAATCGAATTGTGGCCTATTCAATAGTCAAAGTAAAAATTACTTAAAAATTTTAATTTTTTAAATGCGTTTATTCATTGTGCAAACTCTTCCAACTGGGCAGATTTGCTCATCACTACCCTTCGTTCATGAATGATAAGATTCTCTTTCTCTTTGTAACATGAACTTTTTTTTTTACATTTTACATCCATACACTTGAAGGATATGTTTTTTATAGACAGTCATTGCTCTGTTTTTCTAATTACAAGGACCTGTTATACCTAATGCTCAGGTCCTGGATATTTCCATAATTTGGATCCTACTTAAGTCTACTAATCTTTTAAAAAATCATTCAAATATTAAATAAACTCAATAGGCTGGCTTTGCTTCCAATAATTATTAATTATATCTTAGTTGGGATCCTGTACAAGGTACTGCTTTGATATTACAATGGAATCTATAGGAGATGACTTTTCTGAAATTCTGAGCTTTCTGGATAAAGGGTTTCCGGATAAGATTGCTGACTGTTGATAAAGAGCTGACTTTTTTTTAGTGCAAGCCAAGCATAGGTTTGTTATCATATCTGCACTTACAAGTGTGCTAATTGGAAATATCCAAAATCTCTTATTTAAACAAAAAAAGCTGGCCATAAACAAGGAGACTAACTGCCAGTTCTGCCTCTTCAGACCAGGAGACAGCTTAACTGCCTATGTGTAGCCCTCTCCAATGGCTTGTGGGATTTTGTGTGAAAATCAAAATCTGAAAATTGAGCGGATATCTATCAGACAGGTTTTAAAATCCTGTTAGGGGCAAGAATCACTTGGGCTCATTGATGTAATCCTCTCCCAAAGACCTGTTGACCATCCTAATGTCTCAATTGCACCCTAACCTTTAGTTTGTAAACTCTAATTTGTATGGCCTCCTAATCCTATTGTACTGAGTAAACCATGATTTGTATCCACCATTTATTCCCTGTTTGTTGTAAGTAAGGGAAAGCATTGTGTATCTTGTTGGCACTATATACACACGTAAATGATGATGATGATGACTACGATGAGCTTGATATTGCCAAGCACAATTTGGCCATATCAGAGAAACATCTTCTTGTTTGTAACCAAACAAGAGGATCTTCATGTGTATGGACAGATTTGCAAGCAAGAAAGGGTTATGTTTTAAAGTCTTGTCATATACACTTGTTGCAATAAACCCTTGACCTGATGTTAATATTTTTTCTGTACAATATTAATGCATTTAGTCGGAACACCTTCCCTTAGAAATGCTAACTTGCCTTTTATCAATAATGAATGCACGTCTTAATTTAGGACAACTTTTGGCTGAACCATTTCTTTCATTGAGGCTGGAATCATGTTAGATTTTTCCTTCATCAGACGAGCTGGCTGCTCATACTGTAGGAATGTCTTTCAGCATTTCTTTGTGATTAATATAAATGCTTTTTTTTGCATCTGCCTACTATGACACAGCTAAAACATTTCATTAAAAGAATCCTAATGAATTCTCATTTAAATCATGTAAAGGTGGGGTTTCATTAGCTGTTATTTTTATTGGAGAGCTTGAAAATGCGGAAGACTCCGGGTCTGTGTCTATGTTAATGCTAGGCTGGGCTCCAAGCCAAGACATTAAGTGAAATCGAATTCCTAAAACCAGCTTTAATCAGCAGATTTTTAAGGTTAGAATTACTCTCTCCTCTAGAAAGCCTGCCAAGGTTAATTCTGTCATGAGCATGCAGAATTAATGAGCTGGACATAGAAAATTGTATTTCCTTTTGAAATTTAGGGTATCCCAACATAGAAATGAAGGCGCAGTCATTCAGAAAACAAAGTGACTACAAAATATATTGAATATAAACACAATGTGCAGAACAGTGCTGTGCAGGGAATTTAAAGCTACAAGCCTCCTGTTCTTGTCAGTTCCAAGTCCTTTAGCTAGTGAGGTGCTAAGGATGCTAGAAGTTGTAGTTTGCAGCATGTATCTGGCCACAACCTTGAAACACTAAACTAAAGTTAAACCCTTTACTAGGGTGCAATATGGAGAAATACATTAATCAGCTGACTACTTTGTTCCTAATAATACAAATTATAGTCTCCAAAAAAAAAGTGTCTCCATAATTGAAAATTATTTTTTTTATGTCAGCACCTACTCTCTTTTGTTGATTATAAACGAGCCTGAAACATACTGTAATAAATTTATAAAGTTTGTGCAGTGCATATTTATTCACAAATGGCTGTATTGCCCATGTATTTTCCTGAATGCTACTATATTGCACTGCTCTGCATGTCTTTCCAGTTTTTGCAATTTCGCATTGTGAATATATTTTTGCAAATGGATCGCAAATGAGACAGGTGTTGGGTGAGTGTGCCCAGTGCAAGGTTGTAGTGCATTAAAATAGTTTTGACAGTAACTTAAATTCACAATTTATGAATAGTGATGGGCGAATCTGTAGCATTTTGTTTCGCTGAAAAATTTGTGAATTTTCAGCGAAAATCGCGAAATGGCAAAAAAATTTGTGAAACGAGTCGCGATTATTTTGACGCGCATGAGAATAGTTTTGAGGCACAGTGCAATTTAATAAAACTGCCAGGTGAAATGCATACCCCCAATGGTCCCTTTTTTTGGAGGGACATTCTCTCTTTTGACAGCGCAACCTGCAGTCCCTCATTTCATTTGTATTGGAAAGTCCCTCTTTTCTCTGCACGGAATAGCCAGAAAAAGAAAGAAGTTTCTAACTTAATTGGCTTTTGGCCTAGAAGAAGAGCCTAGAAGAACAGCTAACAGGTGCAAAAAATATGTTTTTTAACTATTTTGATGTAATGAAATAAGTAATTGATTGTATTTGTAACAGTTTAGATAAGGAGAAATATTTTCAAATTTTCATAACCTGCCAAATTTGGTAAAATGAACATGTTAATTAGTGGGTGTGGCCACACAAATGGGTGTGGTCAAAATGTTGCGGTGCTACATATGGAAAAAAAAATTCTGTCCCTCTTTTTACTTCCAAAATGTTGGGAGGTATGGAAATGTGAAAAAAAATTGTACAAAATGGCATCTTTTGCTTTGTGTGTGAATGTGCTGAATAGCATTGGAGTCAATGAGAAGTGCAATTTACACGTGTGTTTCACACATGCCCTGCATTGTTAGTGGACTCTTATCTTTTCAAAAGAAAAAAAGGCCTCCCATTTTACCAGCTTTTTAAAAACATCTGTGATTATTATTTAAAATAGTGAAACATTAAAAAGGCATATTTTAATATATATTAATTTTTTTTTAAAATATTTTTCACTGCACAGATTGTGCTGTTTTGAAGTGAAGCGACGAAGTCGATGCGCAATGAACTCGGCATGATACGAACTCGGCACGAAACAAAACACGCAGCAAATTTTCGTGAGCGTTTCGCCAAAACTTTCGCCATCGGCGAATGTCCGAAATTCGCTGCAAATTCGCCCATCATTATTTATGAAACAGTTTTTTGCAAATATTTTCTCTGCACCCAAAGTTGTGTGCGTAATTCAAACGCAGAGTCTGGAAAAATGTGGATTTCTGATGCGAAATATTGATTTGTGGCTGTAGTGCATGGCAGGAAAATGGAATATAGTAAGTGGGGCTTGTAGTTACCATGTGTAGAGTACAGCTCAGGATGCAATCAATCTAGAACATACTGTATTGGAAATAGCGGCATTTTATTAGTAGCCACTTAGCTCTTGCTGGGAACACTAATTGAATTATTTGCTTCCAAAATGGCTAGGCTTCAGGGAGAATTCTGGGAAGCTCTCTTAGGTCTCTATTACACATTACCCCTGAGTATCCTGCATTTGTAAATGTATTTCTTCTTTCGAACCAGCTTTTATAATATACTGTCATTCATATACTGTACTGTACCTCCTTAAATATGCACTTTGGGGGTAATGTAACCAGTTTCTTTAGTATGTTTCAAATGGGGGTCATTGACCTCCAAATGCTCTGTAAAACTACACATTAAGGGGCCGATGTACTAAATTCACGTGAAGGATACAAAGTTTGATCGAAGTTCGAACGTAGGATTTCTTCTTTTGGTCGAATATGTGAATTTTGGCATATTCAATATCGAATAGGGAATGGTCAAACGATCGAATACATTCGAATAGAGTCGAATGGACGAATATTCAATCATTCGATCATTCGATCAGCAAAGGATTTTATTTTTTAAGTTTCTTCGATTGGACCTACCGAATTGCAATAGAGCATTCCCATAGCCTTCTGAGACTAAGTCCTGATCGAATAGGATTCCTACGATCGAAGTGTTCGATCGTTCGAATAGTACGAATCATTCGAACGATTGAATGATTTCTTCGTTCAGTCGAATGATTTATTCGACTGATCGAATAGGTTTGTATTCGATTGTCGAATGATCGAATATCAAATAAAAGGTCGCCTAGAACTATTCGATTAACATTTGAAAATCGAATGCTAATCGAATATCGAATAGAAACAAATAATTTTTGGGGAATAATAGTAAATTTGCCCCTAAATGTTATTGCTACTTTTTGTTATTCGTATTTCTATTCAGGCCGTCTACTATTCTTAATCAAATCGGTGCATGTTTGCTAGGGTAATTGGGCCTTAGCAACCACATTGCTGACATTGCAAACTGGAGTGCTGCTGAATAAAAAGCTAAAAAAACTCACAAATCACTAATAAGAAAAAACTAAAACAAATTACAAATTGTCTCAGAATAACACCACATCATATTACATCATACTTTAAGTTACCTCAAAGGTGAACAACCCCTTTAAGTCTGCTACAGTGATCTCCAACAGTAGCTCATAAGCAACATGTTGCTCCCCAACTCCTTAGATGTTTCTCAAAGTGGCCTCAAGCAGGTGCCTATTTTTAAATTACTAGTTTGGAGGCCAATTTTTGTTGAATAAAAACCAAGGGCACTGCCAAACAATCTCTTGTAGGCTGGCAAATGGCCAGTCACAGCCCTTATTTAGCACCTCCAGGAAATTTTTCATGTTTGTGTTGGTCCTCAACTCTTCTTCACATTTGATTGTGGCTCACTGGTAAAATAGGTTGAGGACCCCTAATCTATAACAATATTGGGGCAAATTTACAAAAATTCACCCAAAATCCTACTAATCTATTCAAAATTTGAGAAGCATTCGAATATCGAATGCTTATCGAATAGTTTTAGGCTATCATTTTGCTCGATATTCGATTTCTCGATGAATTCGTACGATCGTATACCGATTGTTTGATATCACAAAAAAATCTTACTTTTTCCTTCGAACCTCAGAAAAATTCGTACGATTCGAACGAACGAGGAGTTTGATCATACGAATGGTATTCGAGCAGGACTTGGCAAAAGAAGCCTATGGGGGGGTTCCCATAGGCTTCTATTGGTATTCGGAAGGTTCAATCTGGCGAAGTAGACATTCAAAGGATTTTAAAATTTTAATTCCTTCGATCATCGAATTATCGAATATCCGATCGTTCGAGCTATTTGATAAATTGGTATTCGATGATCGAAGAGGCCAAATTTAGCATATTCTAATATACGAAAAAATTGTACGATCAGAATTCTATCATATTCAATCGAACTTCGATCCATTCACGTGATTTTTGTAAATTTGTGTCAATTTTGTGAATTTTTTTACTGGTCATCTGTTTCAAAAAAACAAACATTTGATTGGTAGCTATGGGTCACTAGATGTGGGTAAACCTAAGACTATGCATTTCATTAATGGGATCAGTTAGCTGGAAAAACTTTATCCAGAAAGTTACAAATTACAGACTCCATTTTAATCAAATAATTCAGGTTTTTTTTTACAGTAATTTCTTTTTCCTCTACAAAAGCAAACCACAGCCTTGTACTTTATCCCAGCTAAGAAATAATTCCCATATAAGTCCAATTGTCTGTGCGGAAATAATTCCTCCTTATTGAAGGCAAAAAAGTCTAAATTATGGAAAGACCCCTTATCTGAAGGCCCCCAGCTCCCTAACATTCTGGATAACACCTGTACCCTGTAATTATTATTTAGTATTATGGACATTTCCCAACCACATATTATTAATACATACTTTAATCAGAAAATGACAAATATATATTAATATGTATTGGCCTATAAAAATAGGAACAACACATTTTTTTTCTGAATTGAAATGTTTTCAAATATAATCTGGCATTTTTAATACAAATAAAATGAAGTTAAGGATCTATTCATTAGTTTGTGCTATGTTTTATTAAAAGTATTTAAGTCTAGCTTTACATGTATCAATTTTACAAATGAGGAGTGAATGTTTTACAATTCTTGAATGTTCTTTTAGAACGGAAAATGAGTAAAAAAAAATCTCCAGCATTAATTAGATTATTGTGTAACTCAACTTAAAGTTTATACCTATGACTCAGTTTAACCCTTTGCAAATTTCCCATACAGATGATAGCTTCTACATTGTTATTGATTTATTGCCTCTACCCTGACAATAAATGGTAGAAAACACAAGCTTTCAAACCTCACAGGCTTCCTTTTCAAGCAGAACATTGCTGCACAAGGAAACACGAAGGTTCTAAATTTTGTCATTTCAACCATATGTCAGTCCAATAATATGTATCACTGAACCTTCAACATCTCCATTCTTGCTGAATATCTCATTTTCAGGAAAAAGGCCATCACAAATGGATACCATTTTTTCTCCAGCAATTCTCTCTTATATTCCATGCTTCTGTTTATTCCATTTGTTTCACAAATCGCATTGTTGCATATATATATATATATATATATATATATATATATATACTGTATATATATATATATATATTCTCTCATGGAATCTCAATTTTGGCATGGAGTCTTCAAGGACTTTGTATCTTCTCCCAGTGTCTCTGTGGGCTCCTCTGGGTACACAATTTTCATCCAAAAAAAACATGCAGACATGTTTGGCTCCTGATACAATGGCACTGGTGTGTGAATATGATAAGGACTGTAGAATGTAAGCAGCATTTGCACCCCTGGGGAAAGATTGGGGCCCAAAAATATCCCTTAGAGGGCTACATCCAGCTTCAAGAGCTGTCCAATGGACTATACAAAATAGTGCAGGATGAGATTGTAGGCAAATATCCTAACTTGATAAAGGGCAGCATGGCCTGAAATGTTGCTGTAATGCCCTAAGTGCTGAATAAAGACTTTTTAAGAGAAAATATCTGGTGGTGCTGTTCAAACATTCCTGCTTATGGCAAATATTGGAAACACAAGGTTAAATGGTTCAAAATAATTTGCTGTGTGTGCCCTCAAACAACTAGAAAATAGTTATGGGAGAATACATTCGTCAGGTGCAAATTTGCTGCGAATTTCCGTGTTTCGCTACCAGCAAATAAATTAGCAAAACTGGAGAAAATTTGCCTGCAAAAAAATTTGCTGCAACAAAAAAATTTTGCCGTGCCAAATAGTTGTGCTCATAAAATTAACGTGTCAAAATTATTTGTACACCCACTGAAGCATTTGGACAAAATAGTTGTGCATATACAGTAAATAATTGTTGTTTGATTCCCATTGACTTTTAATTTGCATGTAAATAAGTTTTTCGACGGAGCGTAATGGCACAGATTCGCCCATCTAGAAATGTTGCCATATTTGGTCCACCCAATACAGCAACTATTGATATTGGCTACAGTACAGTTCCCAGGTTCTCATAACAGACCCTTTGGTATTAAGAAATTGACAATCTCACAGAACACCTTCCAGCAAGCATATTACAGCAAGGTTATTTGCCATAAAATCCATTTCAAGGAAAGTTTATTTAACAATTACATGTGTTTTAGTATACTTAAGGTCCAGTGATCCAAATTACATAAGAAATCTTTATTGGGAAAATCCCAGGTCCCAAACATTTCAGATAACAGATCCCATACTTTTACCATTTACTGCATGAGTTCCTATGGTGAGATTGAATGAGCATAGCACTTAAAGAGAAATTATACCTCCCATTTTGGAAATAGCTTATTCAGTTGCAAAAACACTTACCAAACTTTTAAATTAAATATGAATGTACTTTCTTACCAGACATTTGTGATTCCTCACAAAGCAAGCCATAATAGTCATAAAAGTGCTGCAGTTACCTTTCCTCCAACTATCCCTCACCTTGTTCCATTAGGAATGATAGATTTTGAATAGTCCCTATGCTTTACAGTGAAACATTGCACCATACAATACATACATATAGCAGAGGGACTTTAAGTCCCGGAATCCATCACTTCACAAGGGAACAAGGTGAGACAAGGGTTGCATTACACTGTAAGCCTAAGGGAGTTGGGATATGGCTCTTACGACTAGTATGGCTTGTTTTCAATCTGTGGTTTATGTCTGCCCAAAATAAATTATATTTTTTGTTGGACATTCAGATAGTGTTTATGTGCTTTTTATACATAACTGAATGAACGTGTATAAAAAATAAAGGGGTATATTTTCCCTTTAAATTAGTATTTTTTCCTTCTTGCCAAAGTGTCTTTCTTGTGATTCAAGTTAATGTTAAACTTTTGAAACCAAGATCAAAGTATTCTTTTCATATCTGTTCTAGAAACAAAGTGCTGCGCTCACTGAATATATTTCAGCTTTATTTTTTTATCTTAGACAAATAGCAAATTTTAGAGTCTAAATAATGAAAAAATGCATTGGAAAAGTAAATGAAATGTCATTTAGTCCATCTCCAGTGTGATTTTGTGCCCCTAGAAACATTCAAGATCTGTTTATCTGCCAGTTCTGATTATCAGCCTAAGGGGTTAAAAGTCTGCACTGCCATTTACTCTAAATAGCTTTTGTCCTGCCTTCTATCTCGGCACAGAAAACTGTAGAACTCATACTTAAAACATTGGACCACACAGACAAGCATCTCTATTATCGGTGTTCCAGACATTCTGTTTGAGAATAAACAGAAGGTGAGAAAGCTTACATTTGGCACTATGAATTCAATTTGTATTGGCACAATGCAATTGCGCAGGGCAAGGGAATGAAGCACCTGTCTGCATTTTGTTTAAATCTAGCAAGCCATGGTCTATTACCATAGCTCCTCTGAGAACATTCATTGCATTCAAAAAAAATTTCTCTCCCTTTCAAAATATATTTTCCAGCCTCAGATACTGTATATCAAACAATTTCCTAGTGAGGTGACTGCTGCTCAGATAACAGTTATCTTAAAGGGAAACAAACCACGTCTCCTGTTTTTTTTTTTTTAATATTGACAGTTAAGCATAGATCACACTTCATAGAGCCCTCTTTAATATATTCACATTTATTTATGCAAACTGGAAGCTACCCTGCTTCTCTGCATAAAGTTCAATAAAAGTGTTTTTCAACCATTAGAAGGCGATCTTCTGTTAACTATGGAGTAGGGCATGGTGCATTTACAGTGCAAATAGAATTCTTCCTGAATTGTAGTTCTATAAACCTATAAGCTAAGAATTTTACAACTGTGTTTTCCTAATGTTTCTGAATATAAAATAGATTCTGATATGAGCACCAACATAATTTACTATATGAATTCTTTATTTATGATTTTACATCTCTAGATTGGGATGGAAGTTGTTTTGTTTTGCAGTTTTTTTACCTAGGTTATAATTATAGAATTGTTTCCTATAATTAAAACTAAAGTAGGACACTTAGATTGCAAAAACACACCCATCTTTATTTTTGCTTCATAATTACAAGCTAATTACTTACAAGTACTGACTTTTTTTTAATTCTGTTTGTATTTTGTATGGTGTGCTTTATCTTCCCAACAAGCAGATCATCAAGATCTCCCACTGAGTGGAAACCAATTCCGTGGTGTGTGGAGAAGAATAATTTGCTGTATGAACTATACCTGTGTCAAAAAACTAAGATACAGCGCAGAGTTGCTGCTGAATAAATTATTAGTTTAGTTAGACATATTTAAGTTGCATAAGAAAGGAGCCTATGTTTCCCTATCAGAAATGTTTCTTTATCAACATAATATTGTTTTGTGCCTTATGAGAAACACATGATTTTTATGTTTTATTTATATAGCAGAAACGAAATAATCCATCATTTTTACACAAATGTTTCCCTTAAATCTCAGTCTTGCTTGCAATAGGGTTGTCACTAGTGATGGGCGAATCTATCCCGTTTCGCTTTGCAGAAAAATTCGTGAATTTCCAGCGAAATTTATGAAATGTGTTTTGTCACATTTTCGACGCGTCATTTTCGAAGCGTATTCGGCCACCACTAGTTGTCACCTTTTGCCTACTCTAAAATACAGCCTTTGATAAATAGGTCATTGTGTGGGCGAGGCACAGTGAGAATTCGCTAGGGAAGGGCGCAATGACATTAGAGGAGGGGCACAGATATTTGGGTCAGGTCAGTGCCATTGTGTACACAAGACAAAATTACTCACTTGAATCCGGTCCTGTCAAATGGCCACATGGATTCTACCTGTCGGCTGGTCTCCGCTCCAGTCCCAAATTCGGCATCCATAAACATTAGAAAATGACAGGAAGCTATAACCACGGGCACTTTGGATAAAAAAGCTTTATTCTTCACCTGACGCGTTTCGTGCCTCTCTTTGGCACTTCATCAGAAGTGCCAAAGAGAGGCACGAAACGCGTCAGGTGACTAGACACGTCAAGGTGAAGTTCTAGGTTTCAAATAAGGTACCTGTTCATTGCCTATTGAAGAATAAAGCTTTTTTATCCAAAGTGCCCGTGGTTATAGCTTCCTGTCATTTTCTAATGTTTATCAGTGCCATTGTGGACAAGAATATGACCTGACGATCTGGGATTGGCCATTCACTGTGTCATTTACTTCAATGTTCTGTCCAGATTTCCTAATTTAGGAATCCGAACAGACAGTTTTCACCTGGACAACCATTCCAAAAACCAGATAGGTGGCAGCCCTATCTTATAATCTAATGTCACTATCATAGTCAATACATACAAACCCATTCCAGATAATGTCCAGGTCATTTAAAAATGCAGGACCTAGGTGCTGGTAACCACTGAGCCATGATCCAAACCACACAACCAGATTTCTTTAAGTGGGCCTGTTTATAGGGGTAACTAATTTTGCTTTTTATAGTATAACCCCAGTGAATGGAATGAGAATCCAGCTACAGACTGGAGTTATACTCTTATTACTGCTTATGAATGTCAGGCAAATGTTCCAGTCAGCTTTAACAGAAACAATGGGAGGTATTTATAGTCAGAAATAAAGGAACCTAAGGGTTCATTTATGAGCACACCAGCTAGTGTAGTTTCTCTTAAAGGCACACAACAGAGAGGACATATTGGCATAATTCATTAAGGTACTGTACTTGGGCCTCTGAGACCTGTTGTTTAAAGGGGCTGACATACAGTGACTTAGACAGGTTCAGGCAGTCTGTTATAGTAAAATGTTTTAGAGCTCAGAGTTGTGTTAGGCTAGTGGTCACCTACAGCATAAAAGTTTAATATAACAAATAAAAAAGTTTTTTTACTAAGAACGAACTGGTCTTCAGAATAACTGCCGTTCCTCTTCAGTCTCTCAACTGTGTAGAAGAATATTACATATATACAAACAAACGTATTTCATGGACCAGCGCCTATAGCAAGCGGAGAGGAAGAGAAAAAAAATACATAGTTAGTATTTTAGTATTTTTCAAACACACCCAGTGATTTGGGGGGTAAAAAGTGACTTATTTATGTCTGTTTCCCAAACTTTACTCTTTTCAGTGTTTTTATATGTAGATATTAAAGTGTTCTCCCAGGGGGCGCCTTCACCAAATCTGCCCAAATTTCCTACTCACAAGATGTAGGTTGGATTATTGCCCGTAATTTTAAAGTGCTCTCACAAGGGATACCTTCACCAGCTTTGCCCAAACTTGTGTATATGGGTAAAGTCTTTTTTGCAGGTTTCCGCGATGTTATGAAGGACTAAGGAAATTTGGTGGGGTCTCCTTTCCCTCGTTCTGTTGTTAGGCTGCTGTGTGGAATCCACTTGGCTCATCCACTTGGGTGAGGGCAGGGGGGGGGGCGGCGGTGAGCAAGAAAAGTTCAGGGTAAACCCGCAAGTTGAAAGTGATCAGCACCCAGCCATCATGCCTAGAGCCTTCCTGGTGAAGCGAAGGAGCCCCCTGCCCGTCTTGCATAACTGGGACGAACTCCCAGACGAGAAGAGAGCAGATACCTATATCCCAGAAGAATGCGGGGAATGGCGGGGGCCGCTCTTATTATGCGATTCGGTGGAAAAACACACAACTACACTGCATTTAATAAAACGTTATACTATTACGATTTTGTACCTGATCATTGGAGCCTGAACATTGATGGGAAGAAGTTACTGGGGAAAGCGGAGAAAATTGCAGCATTGATACTATGGGCAACAACCCTACCTAAATTTTGTAAGTAGGAAATTTGGGCAAAGCTGGTGAAAGTGTCCCTTGGGAGAGTACGTTAAAATTACGGGCAATAATCCAACCTACATCTTGTGAGTAGGAAATTTGGGCAGAGTTGGTGAAGGCGCCCCGTGGGAGAACACGTTAATATCTACATATAAAAACACTGAAAAGAGTGAAGTTTGGGAAACAGACATAAAGAAGTCACTTTATACCCCCCAAATCACTGGGTGTATTTGAAAAATACTAAAATACTACACTGTATATTTTTTTACTCTTCCTCTCCGCTTGCTATGGGCGCTGGTCCACGAAGACATTTGTTTGTATATATATGTAATAGCATAAAGGTTTAGCCACTTTATACTTGGTTTCCTATTGTTTCTGTTAGCTGCAGCAAAACACTTTGCTCTACAGGTGTACAATAGCCAACCATGCAAGCTGAGGGATGGAATGGTTATGGGTCCAGCCTAAGGGTGACAGTTTTAGAAATCTAGCCCTGACTGCACCCCAATGATATATCAAATGTTAGTCCTCTGTTATATGGTTATGTCAATGTCCCTGTTCCACTGTTTATTCCTGTGGTCCTGTTTTGTTTTTTTATGCAAACAAAAGGAGGCATGAAAAAAATATTTATTTCTTATCCAACAGTATACATACCAACTAGCAATATGTTTTAAGGCAAAAAAAAGGAAACCACCTTAAGAGATGGATACACCTGCCCAAAATTGAAATGGCCTGACTTTTTCAGTTCTATAGCTTTTGTCAAGGGGAATTCAGTCCTCCAATATCAAACCATATCTGACTTTTATGTTTGCAGAGATTGTTGCAGGTTAAAGTGGACCTGTCACCCCAAAAAAATATTCAAAATCATATTTTATCACATTTATCACTGCTTTTATATAATATTTTTGATTAGATTTTATAAAATTGAGATCATATAATTCGCCCTTTTTAAAAATATTTTTCCCCCTTTTTTTCCCCTCTTTAAGTTAACTTAATTCTCATTTTAGCAATTTAAATTAATAAATATTGATTTTAGCAAATTTTAATATATAATTAATTCATGTAACAAATCATTGTGGGAATTCATCGCGGGGATTAAAACTCACAAACCATTGCACACTATTAATTAATATGCGGAGTCCCCACTCTGCGGCTGCTAATGTTTATTTGTTTATTTATGTAAGTAAAGTACAGCTCGTGATATTGCAGAGAATATGGGGCGGACTTAGGATAATGTGCTGTCACTGATGATGCACTGACATTGGTGGTGCTCGGCATCAGGGTGACGCTGCTGAAATTCTTGCGGCACTAACCTATGAGGCAATACACGGAAGTCCGAGTATAGTGTATGCTGGTAGACTGAAGGTCTTGCGATATTGAATAGTGATGTGTAATGTGGAAGCCCTTTTTAAAGCGTGCAACGGTAATGTGTTATTTTCTCCTTGATAAAGCTGAATTGCGAAATGCACATAGGTGGATATTTATTATTTGATCTCTAATCTATTTAACCTATTTTGGTCGAGGGTTATTACGAGTGTGGGTTGATTTGATTTTTCTGCAATATCCTTCTCTGATATCTTAACGCTTCCTTCCATTCGAAGGGGCCGTGGATTTGTGGCTTTTTAGGATATTTAGTTTCTCCTCCAAGATTAGGGCAAGGTAATAACCAAGGCCACAGTTCCGGTTACCCTGACCTGCCTTTTCTTTGTGGTGTCCCAGGCTTTAGTTACAAAAACAGGCAGATAGTTTTCTTTGGGACAACTCCACCAATCTCTATTTTCCGTCTCCATTACTTTTTAAAGGATTTTAGCGACTTGGTCTTTTTAACCCACCTCTATGCTGGTCATATTATTTATTTATTTATTAATCCCTTTTTAATTAGGAAATCAAGTATCCCGGTAGCACTGCACTTTAATTGATCAATTGAGCGAGTGTCTCTCTTTTAATTGATATTCTAATTAATTCTATCACAATACACCAATTTATTGATTTAATTGATTCTCTAATTAATTGGAGTGGCTTCAATTATTATTAATTACAACATTTTTAAAGATTTTCTTTAACTTATGATAGCTGATGTAAATATTTATTTGCTTTGCACTTTATGAGTATATGAATTACTCTCTAATTTATTAATTTCTGGGATTTTTCACTTGAATCATATCTAGCAATTACAATTGGGGTTCTTTTCCCTCTTGCTTTCCTTTTTTTCGATTAATTCACTCTGACTTATGTCAGACCTCAGTTTGTATTTTGCATAAAGGGATTTTATTATATAAGAATTCTTATATAGAGAAGGAACTTCAACTTTTTTCTTGTTAATTAATTTTATCACATTAGTCAAGCAAAATGAATATTACTTGCACTATATAAATTATTTTAATCTTGTTTTCTTCAGTCTGGGAATTCATAATTCTAGCAAGCAGTCAGGAGCCATTTTGTGGACACTGTTATTAAGACAAGCCTTGCATCATCTCAGAATCTTGTTTGTGCACCAGAATGAGGGACCCGATGTCTATCCCCATGTCCTGGCTACACAATTAAATGGTTAAGAGAACTGGGGGAATGTGTGGGGAGCAGTGACATCTAGGAAGTGCTGAATGGAAAGTGAAAGTAATTATCTGCCCCGCCTCTATGCCTAAGGCATAGATGAGTGGCAGACAATATTTGATTGACATCTGAGATTTTTAAATGATCTTAAAAAATCTATGAATGGTTTAATAAAATTTGTTTTATTTGAAAAGGACTTTCAAGATACAGATTTTTGTGTCTGAGTGACGGGTCCACTTTAACCCAGTTTTACCCAACAAAAGATATTACACCACTACTCTGCCACACAAATGGTAATTTCCATTCCAGTTGTTTTATTTAGGTGGTACAAAACCTCATATTCTATATGATGCATTTTAACTTGAAATGTGGGACTTGCAGAACAAATCATGACATCTTTGATATCTGTGTGGGGGTGAAAGGATTTCATTGAGCAAGCCTTGCACACAGACAAATATGTCACCATCAGGAAGATGAAACTATCCATACAGATATTATATAACATCAAAAATGTCTGACTTTCAAAATATTAGATATTGATTAAAAACTTGTCCTTTATTATTCTTTACAATTAAACTGAAATAAACTGAAATGCAACATTAAGGGGTTTATTATTAACAATTTGGATTTCTGCACAATTTTTTCATGTTTGTCCCTGATCCAGTTAAATTGTGATTTTTGTTATTAATAAATAAGATCCAATTGTGGATTCTAGTGTGGTCATAATTTTTGGATTAAAATAATCCGAAAAATTTGGACTTTGATAAATAAGACCCTAAATTTAGCTTTTTGCTTTTCAAAAGATTTAGAATATAAAAGCAGTTCTGTTCTGTTAAGGTTCCCAATCATCCGGTTTGAAGGAACATTACAAAAAGCTGCCAGTAGAGGGTTTAAATGATAACTGTTCTGCTTTCTGTACAATCATGGTGTGAAGATAACATATAATATACACATTGTGCAAAAAACTTTTAGTGAAAGTGATAGTGCTAACCTGCAGTATCTGAGTATGAATTAGCTGAGTCTTTGTCATAGATATAATATAACTTAACAAGCTGGTTAGGCTAAATCTTAGGCCATTAACATCTTTTTTTACCAGGATGTTTTTTCAATTACTGTCCCTGGGGGAAATAAAACTGTAGCTATATGAATCAGCAGCTGAGTGAGTCAAAAAATTCCCTTATGTCAGAACAGTTCTTAGGGCCAAAACCACAATGCTTGTCTTTTGTGCAGTGACTGAACACAAAGAGCACATGTGGCTAATAAATATTTATGCAGCAAAGAAAACATAGCTTGCTTTATCTTTTCTAATCTTACAAGTACCCTGTAAGATTTAGGATAGAACTACATGCACGTTTTCTGCGCGATTTGATGCGCTGCGATACAATTCCTGCGACAAATCGGATGCAACAGAAATAAGGTAAGAAATGCAAATGGTGGATGAAATTGCAGCATTCATCTGAAAGGACACAATTGTAGGATGCAAACGCTGCATACTGTGTCTGCTCTTTTTTTCCATATTCAACTTTTATTAACATACAGTACATTTTGTATTTGCATTGTTCAATAGAGATGGTAATACAAAACAAATAAAAAGATAGAGCATTTGTTGCATCTGTTTTTCGCATTGTTCAAGTATAACATCTTAGTAAGACACATTTGTTTTTATACTTCTAGTTCAGCATGCTAGCATAAAAGAAATAATACAAAAAGAAAGAATAAAGCGAGGAAAGAAGAGAGAAAAAAAAAGGGGGGGGGAAAGAGGGGGGGAGGGGGATAAGTAGGAGAAAAGTAAGACCATAGGACCAAATCAGTAATATAACACAAACCTTTAGACTTAGGCAAGGATTATCTAAACCGAAATATTTCTTGTAGTCATTTCAATTGAGGGCAGGTGTTTTTTCACTGATTTTCTTCAAAGTGTATCCAACTGTGTCTGCTCTTGACAGTCATGTCTTGTCGGATGAACACTGCAACCAACATTTGTATTTCTTACCTTATTTCGGTCGCATTTGTCCTAGACATTTGTTGCACCTCGTCAGATTGCGCCAAAAACTTCCGTGTACAGTAGTTCTAGCCTTAGCCATTTAGATTGTAACCTCTTTATCAAAATGATTAGCTCATAGCCTTACTTAATGAACCATAAAAACAAAAATAAGATGAAATTCTGTATTTTATATACAGGCATGGGACCTGTTATCCAGAATGCTCTGGACCTGGGGTTTTCTATCTAAAGATTCTGTCCATGATCTGGATCTCTATACCTTACGTCTTCTAAAAAATCATGTAAACATTAAACCTAATGATTCATTTGCTTCCAATACAGATTAATTATATCCTAGCTGGCATTAGGTAAAACATACTATTAATGTAATGTAAAATTAATTTATTAATTTATGAGAGATGTCCTTCCTCAAATTCAGAGCTGTCTTAACAGGTGTAGGGGAGAAGAGAAATCCTTCCCCTGTTTTTCTGTCTGTGACATCATTCCGCCAAGTTACAGGCGTCATGATTGACGGGACACTGTAGTGCATCCTGGGAAGAGAGTATGTGCCAGACTGTGAAGCTGCATGTTTAGGCCTTGGAACTGTGTGTGCAGACCAGCTGTTAGAGTTAAATATGGGTTGTGGAGTAAAGTTCCAACCAGAGCCAAGATCTGTAAAAGCTGTTCGAGCTGTGAGATCTGCAGGAGTGCAGATGCAGAGGGTTCCTGTTCCCTGCCACGCTGCTAAAGCTTCAGAAGGAGAAAAGTATCATTAGTGGGAGTGATTCTGCAGCAGAGTTACTTGTGATTCCAGTGTAATCTGCCTCTGAGAGCAATCAGTGGGTGAATCACTTCAAGAGAGGATTTGGCACGGATACAGTATTGAGCCTTACAGGAAGACAGGACTTGTGTAATTTAGCCTGCTACGTGGGAAGCAGCTACTTTACAAAGGAAAAGGTACTCTGGGGAAAGGTAGCGCTACCGGGGAATAAAAGCTCTGGGCAAAGGGACATTGTATTTTGAACTGTGTGCTTTTTAACCCTTCCACAGAAGCGGGACTGTGATATTCTAAGGACTGCGTTGAACTAAAAGTTAGAACCTATTAGGGATTTAGGTAGTGTCCCATATATTCCCATACAGGCGTGACTTGTGTATTAGATGTTATATTACTGTTTATAAGTTAATTATAATGTAATTTTTGTTCATCGGCAAACTCTGTGTTTTATTTTTCTTAGGGAATTCCTCTGAGGTAAGTTCCTCAGTGCTCCCTAGGTGGAGGCACTGCGCTGTAATTGCCAGTTCCCAGTACTTTTCATACGCAAAAGGGACTCAGGGTTCTGAATTGCAAACAAGATTATATTTAAAGAGACAGTAGCCCAAATTAGCATTACACAGGTTTCACCTTACTGATTTGGAACAGTAATGATTGAGGCCTTCAAATTGTGTACAGGGGTCACCATTTTCCATTTTGTTAGGAGTATCAGTGGCACTGCATATGCTTGGTGTGCTCTGGGCAGATGTTGAGAAGCTAAGTTTAGAGGTTGTAGCAAATTATCAAGCAGAAAACTATGCTTATAGTATTTGATGCTACAGGATTACATTGAGAGCAGCACAGAGTATGTGGAGTGAATCAGCAGAAAAGATGATGGGGAGTTACTAGGTACATCAGACGCATGTATCTTTACTACCAAACAGGTTCTACTACAAGTACATCTATAAATATAATTTGCAGCATTTCTACCCTATTTCTTTGTTAAGATTAACTCCAATTACAATGAGACTGCAGGAATAACAGAAAACTATTCTGGGAACTCCAAATGCCATGTTAAGCTAAACTGTCTAGTATCACTCATTTTGCGAGATTGCCATACAGTTTGCAGAGGTCACCAAATGAGCAGATCTTGGCCTGCTAAATATGGCTCAAGCTATTGTTGACCCTAGTGCCAATGATTATATAAAACAGTGGAACCTAAGGATACAGATGCTCTCTTCAACTAATGGAATTTTCATATCTGCCTAATTGATATCTAGATTCTCAGGCAGATATTAGTCAGGGAGGCCCATGTGTGGACCCCATGCATGGGTCAATTAGGGACCTTTATGGCAGGGACATATACAACTATATACCAGGAGTACCTGTAGATGAGTGAAATTCTGCTATTAATTTTGAATTAAACATTACCAACCAATCACCCCTCACTAGAAGGAGGGGCTGCAATGACCTTTTATGAGAATAAACTGCCTTCTATAAGCAAGGACAACAAACTAAATAAATGCCCTATTTGCAATTCATTTAAATATTTTGTGATTTTTTTGATCATAAAGTGCATTGGCATTAATAATGTAAGAACACCCAAGCCAAAAAGAGGAGTAAACAGGTTGTTAAAAAAATTTAACAAATTATGTGATAGTAATAGCACTAACCTTATCAGGAACTAGTTGCATTAGTTGTATACAGTACCTGCTCTTATTGGTTAATCCCATACATATGCAGGTTAATGTTTCTCAAAATGCATGGAAAACATGTTTGCATGTATTGCCAGCTGTATAATATTTCTTAAAGGGAAAGGAAAGTGTAAAATAGAATAAGGCTAGAAATGCCGTATTTTGTATACTAAACATAAATATGAACTTACTGCACCACAAGCCTAATCAAACAAATGATTTATGCTTAAGTTGACCATAGGGGGCTGTCATCTTGTTACTTTGTTATACATCTTTGCAAGACTAGACTACATACACATGCTCAGTGTGATCTGGGCTTCTTAGGGGTCGTCATAAATGATCAAAAAACAAAGCTGCTGGAGTTCTGCATGGCTGGTAAGTCAGACGGGGGCTCCCCCTGCTGCTCATAAGTATGATTGTTTCCCTGCCAGAAGTTAAGGACCGTCTGACATTCCTATCCACAGCAGTAAATTAAGGGAGAATTTCAATGCATACAGTCAGGTTTCTTATAAAAATGGTACAGATTTTTTAATTAAAGTAAATTAAAGGTGATAGGTTTCTTTTTCATTAAAGAAAGTAGAAATTGGATTTTATTTCTTTGCCTTTCCTTGCCCTTTAAATTTAAAGCCTTATTATTATTTGATAATCACATGCCCCATTGTCAGGGTTATATCGGGGTGGTGACCCAATTCATGTGCTTAGTATATTAATTTGCATTATAACCCATTATATGAGGCTGGCTGGAAAGAGACTAATTATATGTTGCTATTTTGTATAGCAAACAATTTTCTAGCTGCTACACAAAATACCACAGATTCATTGATTCATGAAATGTGATTGGAGATGAGCTTGCAGAGTGTTTTTAATTTTTTTTTTTTTTTTTTTGCAAAAGTGATGTTGAAACCCTTGAAAGCAATAGGAATTATTGCATTCCTGCTAGAGAATGTAATCATTAACATTAAATAGTATGCTAATGTAAAACCAGTACATGCTACATCATATTCATTTTTAAATAAAAAAATCTCATCATTTAATTGAATCTGAATAAAAATCTGAATAAAAGCTATACACTAAAGGTTTCTTGCCTTTCAGATTATCACAGAGGAAGCCTACACGTACTGAGTGGAAATGGATTTGCTTCACGGTAAACTGATTGTGGTGTTGAAGACAATGAAAGGACTTGATAAAGATGATCCAGAAAATGTATTCATGATAGTAAAAGTAGTAAAAAGCTAGAGACATAAATTTGCAGTGGGGAAGCTGGAAAATAACAGGGATCTTAGGCAGAACAATTTTTTTGTGCAACGGGCAATAAAATTTTGGAATATGTTACCTATGGAAGTCAACAAAGCAGAAAATCTATGCGGCTGCAGTTAGAAATAATGGTTTGGAGAAATCTTACACAAAGTTCAGTGGAATAAAAGTGAAAGCACAAAAAGAAAAGGATTGTGCAGTCAAAAATTCCCGTTCTTTGCTATGCACTTGTTTCTAAATGGAGAACTGTACTCTGTACAGGTATGGGATCCATTATCTGGAATCCTATTTTCCAGAATTAATTATGGAAAGGCAATCTCCATAGATTGCATTTTATCCAAATTATCCATTTTTTAAAAAAAATGATTTACCTTTTCTCTGTAGTAATAGAACAGTACCATGATTTTCTAGTAGAATTAAGGTATGAAGATACAAATTATATAAAGATCCATTATCTATAAAACCCCAGGTCCTGAGTATTCTGGATAACAGGTCTCATACTTTTTGAGGTATGAGAAAGGTTATTGCCTTTTAATTAGGCATGGGCCTGGTGGTCTACAACTCCCTGCAGCCCCCAGGAGAGAATGATTTACATGTGACTCTCTTTCAGTTGGACCGTCAATGCATGGGATAGAATATTCTCACTGATCACACACACATAATAATTTGGGTTCCATTGGTTTGCAAGATCATTTTCAATCACATTTAATGAATCAGTGATATTTTGTCAATTATTCTTTTTGGGGACCTAACCATCTGATCAGCTGAATAGACATATTTACATATACCTTCTTACATGTTAAATCTACAACAAATTAAAAATAAAAGTTGCTTGCAGTATGAAGCCTGAAGCTAGAACACAAAACAAAGAAGACCTTTTTAATGGACAAAAAATAAAAAGAGTCAATATAAAAAATAAGGTGCAATCTCAGTTATCACATCATAACACACACCTCATTTTTCCTTGGTAAATAAAATGATACAAAGGAAATAAAAACTGAATGTAAGGATGGACTAGTCTTAACCAAATTATCAGGCATACGTACATACCCACTTCCATTTCCTACTGAAATCAAGTATTATTTATTCCAGATTTGGTCTGATACAATGGGAAGTATAATGCCTAACCAATAAACATAACTATTTTAGCAGTTGTTGTGTAAAGCCCCATCAATAATCACACCCCCCACCAAACATACAAACAAAAAAACTCAGGATAAAAAGGAAAAGCCTCTGTGGTATAAATACAATTACCTAATAGGAAATACCAATAACATTTGCAGCGCTGACTGAAACAGGAATGTCACCCAAAAACAAAGACCAGTTAGAGTACGGCAACCTAACCCCATCTCGCAGGATCCATACCCAAGTAAATACACAGTTCTCACATAATAGATAGCAACTATATCAACTGTCCCATATTTTTCAGAAAGCTTTTTTTTCAGATTAGCTTAATGTGATACACCACTTTGCTTAAGCTTAATTGAAGGGTGGGGGTGCAATGCTACAAGCTGCTTAGTACAGGTTTAGAATACATTGAATACATTATCCAGAAGCCCATTATCAAGAAAGCTCTGAATTATGGGAAGGCCCATCTCCCTTCATTTTAAGCAAATAATTCAGATAAAAATGGTTTCCTTTTTCTCTGTTATAATAAAACAGTGCCTTGTACTTGAGCGAAACTAAGATATAATTAATTCTAATTGGAAGCTAAACAATCCTATTTGGTTTTTTTAATTTGTAAATAATTTTTTAGTAGACCTAATGTATGGAGATCAAATTATAGAAAGAGCTCTTGTCCAGAGCATTCTGAAATTTAACACCAACATCAACAGGCAGCTTTCCTACTCATCACATGTTACACCATCATACGTCAACCGAAGGTCCTGGTCAGTCATCTCTTCTACCACTTCCTTATCCCTTTTGCAGCTATTTCTAAATTTTGATAATATTTCTATTGATTTGTCCATTCATAGAATTGATGGCATTATATGTTCATATTCATCTGAACATAGAACATAGAGGAAGCTATTCATTTGTACACATTTTTACTACTTTCCAAACTTTTCCAGTCATGCATGAATCAAAAATTTACTTACAACACTGTAATTATGATAATTCTATCACTTATGCAAAAACTCCATTTTATGTAATAACATTTATCAGACTCTAATTATTATTAATCTTCCCTTCACATTATTTTTTAAAACAAGCTTATACAGTACAGTTTATTTACCAATATGGAACTCTATGTAAAACAAACACAAAGGAATAAAAGGAACAAGGTTTGCCTTTCATTAAAGCCATGTAATGATATGCAGCCTGCATGTGGCACACATTTTGTGACTCTATAAAATGGAAAAAGAAACAGGTTTCCTGTCGCCTGTAACTATTTTGCTGCTATAAAATATGAGCAGCTATACTTGGTATTATATGGTATTTACCAGCACAGTGCTTTTATTGAATCTTTCAGGCAGAATATAAAAGTTGTGTGGCTTAGAGCCCCTAGGCACCTGTGGATAATTCAATACAACCTGTCTCAAACTATGCATCTATGATGCTTGATCAGATGAAGAAAATAAATATTCTTGTAGGGAACAGTAGTCACAATCATTTGTGGATTTGAATCTAGTTGTAGTATTTTTTTTTTGACGTACCATTCACACTAAGTCTGCCTTAATAGAAAGACCACTGGCTAAGACTGTATCATGTAATCTCCTGAATCATTGTTAACTGATTAGATTAATATATTTGGAGTGCACTAAAAAATCATTCTAGGGAAAAATGAGAAAAAGAACTAGTGCTAAAAGTGGTTGAAAATATTGCCCTGAATGGTTGTAATGTAAAAATAAAAACATTGTACATTATTGTAAAACAAGTGATTGTTGTTAACTGATTTGAAGAAAAATCAATAAAAACACAAAACAAAAAAATAATTACCGCATGCATATGTAATAGCTAATAAAGAGATGAGTTGCCTGTATTCAGAACTTCTTCTTTCTTGAAGTAATGGCAAGGATTAGTATCTACCACAGTAATCCCCAAACAGTGGCTCACAGGCAACTTGTGCTCACCAACTCATTGGATGTTGCTTCCAGTGCCCCAAAGCAGGTGCTTATTTTTGAATCCCAGACTTGGCAGCAAGTTGCATAAAACCAGGTGTACTGCCAAGTAGAATCTTCTGTAGACTGCAAGTGCACATATGCACTCCAAAATAGCCAATCACATCACTTATTTGGCACCTCCAGGGACCTTCTTCATTTTTGTGTTGCTCCCCAACTCTTTACATTTCAAAGTGTCTCATGGGTAAAAACTATTTGGATCTTGCACTATATTAGATAAACTACATCCTTTATACTACTATTTTCTTTGAAGATAAAGAGGTGGAAATGTACCTTACACAATGTGAACTACTATAAAAGATCAGTGGAATTTACTGTTAAAATACCCCTTAGTCTTAATTAGAAAGACATTAAGTCATTGAAATGTGACATAATAATTTGGAAACACAGTATACATACTTCAGGGATGATGCAGCAAAATTAAAACTGTATATTCCAGGATAGACCAGGATTCCCAGCAGTTTGACCTGTTTTTGGTCCATCAAAGTATTTCTGAGTTCTGACACAATAGAAAGTTTGACACATTAATCAATTAAAATCTCTCTGTCAGTTCAATAGAGGGTGTTTAACTGCTTTGAGCAATTTTAAGTCAGCAAGGATAGAAAATTCATTTCTGTGCTGAAATGATTAAGAAAAATAACTTATTACAATGGTGTGCCTTAGTATTTTTTGTAAAGAGTTAATAAAGCAGCCCTTGAGTATTCCATGACAATTGCACTATTGTGGATTAGTATAGAGTATGGGGGGTTTGGTGTAAGTGTGTATGTATTGGCACTGGGTTTCATTTGAAGGATTGAATGTGATGGATTTTGGTCTTTTTGTAACCAGGTAATAGAATAGCCAAACTCACAACTGGCATGTTAGATAAAGAATACACAATGGACTTGACCATGCCAACATCAAATGCACTCGCCAGCACTTTTTTGGATCTAATTGTTTATCCTGCTTTATACATACTTACTGCAGCTATTTTTAGTATAGTGATCTAGCAGTTTTAAAACAATACTAGTAAATAGTGCAGATCTGATACATGTTGAACCTAAGTCAATGGTTTTCTAGGTAAAACAAATTTGTGTCTCTTAAACATTCTCTCCTTCTGTCCCTCACACCCACACCAAATATACAATCACATGAAAGGGAGTCAAATAGGAGAAGAATAAGCTTCCCTGTCATTTAGACCTTAGGAATGAAGACAATAATAGATTAAAGTGTTACACTGAAGTTCAATAACCTCTATACAAAACATTTGATAGCCTTTACCACTAAGCAACCTGTTTATTTACATAAAGCACACAAATTAGGGGTTACATATCAAAATCCAATTTTTTTTCTGATTAATTCATTTTAAAAAGTCTGACCAAACTAGAATCCTCAATTTGACCTTATTTATTATTTAAAAAGCTTCCTTTAATTGGATCAGAGAAAAATTCTATAAAATATAGCAAAAACCCAAATTATACAATTGTTTTCAGATTTTTTTCCCCGCATTGCTCGATTATTTGCAAGTTTTGTCCTGAAACTCAGAAATAGTAAAATTTTCAGGTTAATTCCAGCGCAGACTACAAAAACTTCCAAACAAAAACTTCCAAACAGGATAGGGACCTCTCCCACTTACTTATATACAACCTCGGCAGTTCTCAGATGGAGGATTTTCAGATTGAGACTTTTTGCAGTCTCAGGGTATAATAAATTTTTCAAAAAACTTGAGTTTTGTTTTTGGATTCAGACTTGAATAAATTACCCCCTAACACTGTTAATTTGGAAAGGCACATAAGGAGATTGGATACCCTAAACTTCAGCAAGGGAATGTTCCATTTGGATACCAAGGCCAAATCTTGAGAAAAATGTTGTTTCGGCATGGAATTTCGTTTATGCAGAAAAGACTTGTAGACTTGTGTTTTTCTTGGCATATCCTTAAATACTCTATTTCTCTTTATATTCCAACATCAATCTGAGCTGCGTTGTACACATTTCCCAGCCTCATAACTGCTTTCTATATTAAAGTGGCCTGAATGTTCTGCATATAATCTTAGTAATAAAAATGCAAGAGTTTTGATTTCTTTAGCTGTGTCAGAACTAATGCCTCTAAACCCCAGAAAATGACATTCACGATTGTAAATTAATATAAGAAAAATGGAAAAGGAAAATTGTATGCCTGGGCAAATCATTGTACTAAGCAAGAATGGCCGTTACTAATAATGACCAGAACAACTGTGCCTTTTTAAAATAATACACTGAATAGTAGCATTCACAATAGATATACAATTATTATGCAGTAGTCAACAGATGAATCCAGTGAAAATCATACAAAGGAGCTTTGTTTAAATATTACACAGTTTATGCTAAAGGTTTATTGAATAGGAATACTGGGTAATACTTCTTTTAAAATTAAAAATAAATTCAAAATAACAGCAACAATGGAAAGTTAATACTTTAATTGGCTAAGATAAAAATCACAGAAAGCTTAGAAAATTGCAATTCCTTTCTCAGCCTGATTGGGATGCTGAAACTAGGATTGCTTCTCATGTGTATAGAATAAGGGGCACATTTACTAAGGGTTGAATTGATTTGAAGTGAAAATTCAAATCAAATTCGAATTAAAAAATTTGAATTTAATTTTGGGCTTTTTCAACTATCAAATAACCCAAAATTCTAATCGAATTGGTCAAATTCGAAAATTCTAATTCAAATTTAATTGTCGAAGTACTGGTTCTTATATATCAATTCGGCAGATTAAACCTACCGAATTGCTATAGAACCCTATGGGAAGCTCCCATAGGATTCTTCTAAGTTTTTTTGAATAAAAAAAATTCAAATGAATGCTTAAAATCCTTTGAATCAATGGATTCAAACTATTTTATCAATAGATCGAATTTTCAACCCGTAGTAAATGTGCCCCTAAATTTCACCTTATTTAACAGCATTATGAAGTCCCGGAGTGTGTTATTTTTGGAGAAGGGCTACTTACAATATATGTGACAGAACCCAGGCATTAATAAAACGTTTGTTTTGAGTGCACCACTGCTGGCCAACTACATCAAAGTCATCCCATATCTGGCCAGTCCTACTCTCAAATTTCATCTGATTCATTAAGAATTCTATTGCTTCATTATACATTTTACAAAAGGGACTAAGTGTTACCTGCAACTTACTTGCTGCATTCAAAGTAAAACTCCCAGACTTGGTTGCCATTTTATTAGACACCAGTGGGATCACCTGACTATAGCTGGGAATATATATACACAATTAGCGGTGAGTGCAACTTTCCCTTGTTATATATAAATATATATATACTCTATATATATATATAAATGTTTTTTAATAATTGAAAATGTTTTGCACCAGTTACACTATTAAGATGTCTATGACATCGTTTCGGATTCTTTTTTGAAATGAAGATGTGTGTGTATATGTATATAACATTTTTGTCAATTGCACTTTATCCTTTATAAAGTCCCCAATGTTGGGCAAAACGTTGGAAACATGAGTGATGACTTAATTAAAACTATCTGAAACACAGATGGAATGCTGGTCCAATTTGAACTTAGTACATAATATTTTGACCAAGCACCCACCACAGGACTACGTATGAATGCAGATACATATATTTATATATATATATATATATATGCATACATATGTTTTTTTCACTGTTTTATTATTACAGAGAATAAGGAAACAATTTTAAAAAATGTCGATTATCTGTATTGTGATAGAGTGGAATCTAAGTTAGACAGCCTTTCCGTAATACAGGACTTTGTGGATAATGGGTTTCCCTGTATATAAATATAGTCACCTCACACTGCGTTTCACTTTCTGCTCCTGCCAAGTATGTGTATAGTGTTTGTATTAGCACTTTGAGAAAGGCTGACAAGTCAGCTGAAACGCTAGATGCATCCTTGAGGGCGTTGATAATAAATTATTGTCACTTTTTTCACCTTAAGTCCTGTGTGTGTGACTTCCTTCTCCAACTATATATATAAAGTGACAGTACTACATTCAATGGCAATACTTGTGAAAAAAATCAAGATTTATTGAACAAAAACTATGTTTCAAACACCAAGGGGCACATTTACTAAGGGTCGAGGTGAGAATTCAAATTTAAAAAAATTTCACAGTAATTTTGGGCTGCTTCAACCATCAATTAGCCCAAAATTTGACTTGAATTGAAAAAAATAGAAAATTCTAATTTTGAAGTTCTGTCTCTTTAAAAAAAACTTTCAATTTGACACTTTGCCACCTTAAAGTTGTGGCCTATGGGGGACCTCCTGGAACCTTTAAACTGATTTTTTTCTAAGTTTGAGAAAATTGAAGGATTTCGCCAAAATCGTTCGAATCGAACGATGCATTAAAACTAATTTTATTCTATTGAAAACGGACCTATTCGGTTTGATTGAAAATGCCCTTTAAGAAGTTGATGATCGAATTGCCTAGTTTTTTAACTTTGACCCTTAGTAAATCTGCCCTCAACTGTGCTCTTTCTCAAGGTTATCTTTCACAGTGAAGGAATGGTGTTTATTTCTCCTTCTGATGTGGTCTCTTTTGTATAAAGCCCTCCTATTGAACTTAGATAACCTCTAAATCTAACAATAACAATTAAAGCACCATTTCAAAAATTAAATTGCTGCATACAATAACTTAATATGAACCTAGATTTTATGCCAAATAATCTATATTCAGATGAGAATCTCTCTATCATTAAAAAACCATCTGTAGAGAAGCTTGACAATCCCTGTCCATATCAGCTGTCAAGTTAACTAGTTCACACCTTAGGTCTAATTTATCTTCAGCTGCTTTGATCCCAATCATTTTGTATTCTGCACGCCTTTCCTCAGCATATGCTTGTCTCTTTTTTATGTGTTTATTCTTATTTTACATATCACTAAAACTGGTGTAATTACATTTAATGTATAGATATAGGAAGCCAATAATACATAAAATACAAAAGAGATAAAAGGACTGAATGCCACAAGTCTTTTTTAATCTTTAAAGGAAAAGTAAATGTTTTTCTTTTTCTTTCTGTAAATTTGCTCTAAACAGCCCCCCAGATTAATGTACCTTAGTCCCTGCTGCAAGTCTGCTCTGGTTTCTGTGTTATCAGCAGCTTGTTTCCTCTTCTTCCTGGTGCAGAGTGAAGCCCAGCCCCTTAGTTTACTGAGCAGTCCATTTGCTGCTGTTCCACAATAGAGAGGAAGAGGGAGCCAGTGTTTCATTAGTAAGCTAGTTTCCCCAAGCAAAAGCTGCTACACACACTGCTCTCTGCTATGTCATAGTATGCAAATGATCTCCTGGACTAGTCCAAGATATAAGGTCAGCTCAGAAAGCTAAGGGGCTGGGCTTCACTCTGCACCAGGAAGAAGGTGAAACAAGCTGCTGATAACACAGAAACCAGAGCAGACTTGCAGCAGGGACTAAGGTACATTAATTTGAGGGGCTGTTTAGATCAAATTTAGAGATAGAAAAAAAAAAAACGTTTACTTGTTCTTTAAATATGTCTAGATAGATATATAGATAGCTAGATATCTCTATCTATTTTAGTTGATAAAATATGCCTTATGTCCAAGCTTTGAGGTGGTTTTTGCATTTGCCAGCAACCTAGAAGTCAAACAAGTATCTGATTCTTATTACTTATATATTATAATAATATTTTATAATGATAACCTGAATGTAAAGTATATTTAAACATGATATTGTAAATAATATTTTCCTTGAATTATGTAGAGCACTGTTCTGCAAATCTAAGCTCAAATGGAATGAGTGTGTGAGTAAAAAAAGTATATAGTATTCAAATTATGGTTATGTTGATTCTATCCACTTCATTTAATGTAGAATCTTAAAGATTCCAGTGAAAATAAGGCTTGAGTGCTAAGCACTTCTATTGCTCGTTCATCACCTACTGCAGGGTTTCCATCCAGCTATTAAATCCACATTTCATTTTACAATTTACATTTTTGATGCCATGTTACACTAGAGTGAAGACACATTTTAAAGCCTTTCAATTCCCCCAAGCAGATGTAATTTGTACACATCCTACATTAAACTTATGTACCCAGACTTCTACAAGTCATCATTAAAAATTATCAATATTCACAACAGGTTGCTGGCTGGTTGTAGAAAAGTTATAGTTTTATATCTAGGAGCTATTTTCCATCTGTGTCAGAGGAGGATTCAGAAGTAGCATTACTGTGTCATTGCTGAAAAAATACATTTAGATTTTAAAAAGTCCCCAAAAAAGGTAGTAAGCACAATTAGCATACATTTGCATAAACTGTTATATATTTACATATACTTTATAGATGCATGCAAATATTGTTTGCCTACAAAAATATAATCATTATATCCCCACCTTAAAAAATAAACATAAAATAAATGCCCTCTGAGTTTAGGTTATCTTGTAGCAGATGGTCTTTCCTTCAGGACATAGAGGCTAAAACCACAGACACGTTCAAAATCCATTTAAACATCAGATTACTTTCATTCTTGTCAGCTAAAGTAGCTGGGAGACATCAGCAGTTCCAGCCTGCTCCATTAATCAAAATTCAGTGAGAAAAGCCAACGTGCGACTATAAAATCCCCCGACTCGTCGCCAGCTCCAGGTAGAGGGAATTTAAAGCCATCAATCTTGCTTTCTTTCCCCTAACACCAAAATAAAGTTTTTGTTCCCAAAGATGGTATCTGTTGCTTACATCATATAGTTAGAGACACAAACTGGCAAGCAACTGTAGGCATGTATATTTTCAATATAATAAATATATACCCATATCTGCTAAATACAAGATTTTTCAGCAAGATACAAATATTCGATAGATAAAGATGTATATTTTATTCTACAAATCACATTCAGTAGGGACCAATGTTCTCTTACCTCTTAGGCAGGAATATATATATATATATTCAGGGAAGAAAGTTTTTGTGTGGAACTGAAACGTCGGATACTAATAAACCTATTTTTGTTTGACTTTTTGTTGCGTTGTTAAATCCTTGGAAGTGCTGGCATTCTCTGCATCCTTACCTACATTTCATTTTTGGATTAGCACCCAGGTTTTCATTCTCTTTTGATGTGCGGAACATCTGTGTGCGCTATATATATATATGAATAAAATAGAAAACAATATGTACCAATTTACCCATTCAGAGTTTATTCTCTGTATTTATCCTTCCGTAACAACATTCTGATCAGGGAAGCCTTTAAAATGTGATAGAAAGATGGGGGAGTTAAATATAATTGTAAGATGACAAGAAGATGGTGGGGTGACTTCAAAAAAACAATGAAATCATTAGAAAAAAAATCGTAGGCCAACAATACATTGATTAGACATGCATTAATAAGGTGCCAAGGAAGCAAAAGGAATACTATACAGATGAGAGATTCAGAAAATAATCAAAAATATGTAAATAAATAGCACCTTAAAGAGAAGTGAACAACAAGTTAAAGAGGCTTTGTAAATGATCAAAAGATGATCAGGAAAAGATATGATTATCAGCTTGTCATGAGAGTCCTAAGAACATGATCCTATATGACAGGAAGATAATCAGGAAGTGAGTAGAACATTAAAAGGAAGGAAGGAGTTGTTGACTGGAAGTGACAAGAAGATAATCAATGAGGGATTAGAAGATAATTTGGAAGAGTTTAGAAGATAATCAGGAAGTGTCAATATGATGAGTGAAAAGTATTACAAAAATTACAAAGGGATGCACAGATATGCTAAGGACTACAATTGACTCCTAATACAGTTTATTTGTAATTTCTGCAAAATCCTAATTCTGTATTATGTAAAAAAAAAAACAACTAGTGGAATTTAGGGAAATCTCATCATACATGACCCTTTTATGACTTTTATGTTCTTTTATGAACATTAATAAAACTTCTTTTAAATGTAGAAGTGAGTAAAACTGGTAGAACTAAGTATTTTTAATTTGAAATTACTGACCCTTTAATAATTTCTTAATTTTTCCAGACACTAAGGGGCCCATTTATTAAACCTCAAATTTTTCTGCATGAGTTTTTACAGGGGAAAACTTCAATTTTTAGAGGGAAAAAAATCCAAATCCAAAAGCTCAAGTCTGTTGATGTCAAGTAGAAGACAGATGCCCCTGAAGGCACTAATTAATCTAGTTTTTGTCTGATAATCTGATAAAGTCGAGATTGTGTAGTGACAATTTGATAAAGTTGAGTTTCCAGAGTGTCAATTGTTAGATTCAATTTGACACATACATCTGTCACACCATTTTTTCACTACAACTATTTCAAGAAGAATTATTGATAAACTATTGAATTTTAGTAAGTAACTCCCTTAAAGGAGAGGGAAAGGCTAATTTTAAGTAAGCGTTATCAGAAAGGTCTATATGAATACACCAGTAAACCCTCAAAGTAATGCTGCCCTGAGTCCTCTGTCAAAAGAAACATATCATTTCTTTCCTTCTATTGTGTATGCATGGGCTTTTGTATCAGACCTGTTTTCTGCATAAACCTCCAGGGCTAGGGCTTGAGCATGCTTGGGTTTGCTCCTCTCTCCCCCTCCCTTTCCCTTTCCCCCTCCCTCTTCCCCTCCCTGCTGTAATCTGAGCCCAGAGCTATGATTGAGCAGGGAGAGACTCAGGCAGTAAGTGATGTCACACCAAGGTAGCTGCTATCCGAACCAAACAAAGAGAGCTTCTAGAGCTGTTTACTCAGGTATGGTAAAACATTCTGCAGAATAAATATAATGTTATAGTTTGCAAAATTGTGTCTAATCTATTGGTAATAAACTGCCTCAGTAGCTGTCCTTCTCCTTAAGGCTTAAGCCAGACGGGGAGATTCGGGGGCGATCCGTCGCCTGGCGACTTCTCGCCGCGACGGATCGCCCCCGAATCTCCCCAAATTAGCTAGACACCCCAGCGCACCGGCGATACTTAAAGGCGAGTTTAAGTATCGCCGGTGTGCTGGGGTGTCTAGCTACTTTGGGGAGATTCGGGGGCAATCTGTCGCGGCGAGAAGTCGCCAGGCGACGGATCGCCCCCGAATCTCCCCGTCTGGCCTTAGCCTTAAGGTAAGACTTAATAAACTAGTCCATTCTGTGTTCTAACCATTGTTTGCTCAAGTAGTTATACCATGATATACCATGGGGCAGATTACCAATGTTATTTGAAGAAAATAAGCCTCACTTTGTCAGGTTGAAAGAATGGAAACATGAAAGAAAGAGTTAAGCTGAAAAAAAGTTAATTTGCTTTGAAAAATACAAAACATTGAGTCTCAGTTAATGATTCTAATTTGTATTCCTAAGAACTGCAGGTGAATGATTCAATTGTGGATAATTTCTACTGATGTAGAACCAACATATGGTGTAGGTTTTATCCATGCTTAGTCCAAGAAACACAAAAAAATGATAAAAGTTTTTATTGTGTGTGTGTATACACAGATTGACACTGAAAAAAGATGTTTAATCAGATATTTTGGTTAAAGAACATCTAAAATGAGAAAAATAAGGGAGCCAATTTATTCATAATTGGTGATTTCTACTGTAGGTCCCTCTGAAGAGATCTGTAGGTCCCTCTGAAGAGAGTTTAGTATCAAATCACAGTAGTCTGAAATTATCTTTTGTGTACAGGCTTCAAGGGGCCCTCATTAATGATTTAGAATTTACATCCCTACACTTGGTCATGTAGCCCTTTTTTCTCAGGAGCAGAAGTTATGTTTCTGCACAACACAGAGGAATGTACAGTTAGTTACTGTATGGTTATGCATTTACGGAAACATGGCCTTTGCCATGCAGGAAATTAATTATCTGTCAAAGTGTTATCACTGTTATCAAGATTCCAGCAGTACAAAAGAAGCTAAATGGATTTCCTAAGTGCTTATTGTTTCTGGAAAAGTGTATGTCAGAGTTCCGACTCAGCTAAAGTATTGTAAAAGTCACTTTAAGACATGGAGAACAATTTAATTTACTGCCCTCACAAGTCAGTGCATTTCTGTAAGAGTCTGGGTTAGAATGAGTTGCAGTATAGAGGAGCACTGGTCTGATCATTCACTTAGGGGCAGATTTACTATCGGTCAAATTTGCAATTAAAAACATTCGAAATTTGACAATCAAATTTTTTTGCAAATAGGTCTGTTTGCCATTGAATTTGAATCATTCGAATCTTTCAATCGCATCATTACGATCAAAACGATTTTTTTTTTAATTGATTTTCCAGGAAAATTTTCAGGAAATTTTCCAGGAGGTCCCCATAGGCTACAATGGCAATTCGGCAGCTTCAAGATGGCGTATAGTCGAATTCAAATTTTTTTGAAAGAGACAGTACTTCAAAATTCAAATATTTTTATTTTTTCAATTCAAATAAAATTTTGGGCTATTTGCAAATTTTAAAAATTCTAATTTTATTCGAAAATTCACTTCAACCCTTAGTGAATGTGCGCTTAATAATTGTATCCCCTGCATTGTAATTTATCAACATAACTATTGTGTTCACCAAAATTGTTTTGGATATTTGCAGTAGCAGGGCAAGTGGCAATGGAAATAAGGAAAAATAATTGCCAAAATTATACATTCAAACACGCTTTAAACCATACATCTATTTGTATCCTGGCATTCATTGAGGTTGGTTCTCCTTTAATGTTAAAGGGGTGCCCTGTAGAAACAGAGAGGGAAGAAGTATAGTCAGTGTCGGACTGGCCCACCAGGAGACCAGGAAAAGTCCCGGTGGGCCCAGGTGTCAGTGGGCCCTCATGCTGCTAATTTAGCCAAGTTCATGGCCATTCCCTATTTCTAGAGGCTAAATAGATGTCATAATAGATTATAGTATGTAAAGAAAATACACTAGGAGAATAGAGGTTGAATGAGTAGAGGAAGAATAATAGTAATGAAAGTGGGCCCCTGGTCTAAGGTTTTTGGGTGGGCCCCTGATGTCCCAGTCCGACACTGAGTATAGTTGAGTCACAGTAGTCAATGTTATTTAAAGGGGAAGATGGACAACAAACTTTTTCTATGTCAAGTGATGCCCTCACATTGCTGTCCCTTGCGGAACATTTGTGTTTTGTTGACATTTTATATTTGTCATGCTTTTAACAACCTTATTTTTATGATATGGAAGTTTTATAGATCAAAATAAAAACATTTTTATTTAATGAGAGTTTACCTTTCACTATTGGGAATAGTACTGAGCTTAGAGTTTGTATTTTTTATGAGATAAAGTCCACAAAATATAATAGCCAGATTTACACAAAGGAATATAGAAAAACAATGGGAAATATCTAATAAGAAACAGCATTTATAAACCAGACAGAAGAGCAACACAATAAAGAAAAAGTATTTCATCAGTCACAATCAGTTACCTTAAACTAAAAGATCAGAGTTCAATTCCCCGGTAGTTATTAGATCTCCAATGTATTTTTCTTCCTTGCAATGTGTTAACGCTACAATGGTGAAAAGGCTGCAGTGGAGCATTTAAGATGTGATTTATCAAACTCTCATGCTTTTATAATGGTGATTCTTTTAATAAGAGGTCTTTAAATATTAAAGTGAAGTGTGTATTAGACCAGTTCAAAGAGGAATGATAGTTTTAATATAGCGGCAAGGTGCAGAGCATGACTTGCCTCCCAGTATATCCCAAATATTCCAAAGCAATGTTCTGCTGAAAGTAAAAATGCAGTACTGTACTTTATTTAAGAAAATTGAAAAAAACAGCTGTACTATACCTCTGTTTAGTATATTTGTGCACAATGTATAGATTAGCCACAAGGTTTAAATCTGCAAGTAAATTCATTATGAGCTGACATTCTACTCCATTTCACTAAACAAAACACCAAGAACAATATGGTTGAAGTACATTACATCATTTGATACCATTAAAACTAATCTTACTAGGATTTTTTTTTAAATTGTGCTTAGTTGTGTAGCTCAAATTGATCCAACTTGAACATTCTGATGATAATTGGGACTAGTTGCCTGTGGCAGTAAAAATATAAGGTTTCTTGATTGAATGTGCTGCAGAACATTTATTTTTCCATTTTGTATCCATATGAGAGGAATAGAAAATTAAATGTGAGGCTATATATCTTTTACATCTTGAAGTTTATTTGCTGCATAAGAAGATTTCTTACATGTTGACAATTAAAATGTAAACATTTGTACCTAGTTAGGAGTATACATTGTATAATGTATATAGAAGATGTCTAGGTTCAGGTCCCTTTTTATGGTCAGACATGTTGTCAGGACTCTGTAGCTCATATCAAGATTAGAAAGAGATGAAAACACTGAAATCTCTTTATGAGAGGGAATGTGTTGAGAGTTATTGTATAGTCAGTCTCAGAGAGTGTTGCTCCAATAATTCTAAGAGGGCCCAGCTGAGCTGCGTCACATATAGCAGTGATGTTACCTTGAAAGCAACTGAAAACTGTACACCAAGTACCTACAGCTCTAAAGGATAGTTTGCATTAAAGTCAACATTTATGGGGTTATTTATCACAGGTTGAATTTTAGAGCTATGTGAGCTTTTTTAGATCTTGATTGAACTCGAATGGTTTCTAAATTAAGAAAAAACTTGAATGAAAAAAACTCAAATTGGCGAATTTGAGGTTAACAACCCAAATTAATTGAGTATTTGGAGAAAAATCACTCATTGACAAATTGATAGATGTTTTGAGTGAAACCCATTGAAAATAAACTTGACTATCATGAAGGCTATTAACATCTTCAGATAGTTCAAGGGACCTCTTACATGTCCTCACAGGTTTTATATATATTTTCAGGCTATTTCCTGCTTTGGGGTATAATAAATCTCAATAAAATTTTAGTTTTTTTAAAAAACTAAAAAAAAAAACAAGTTTTTTTTAAGCCTAAAAAAATCGATTATCAAAAATACCCTTAAATAAAAAAAAGGAATCCTGGGAATGAATTCCAAATAAGCTCCAAGAGAATCCCATTTACATGGATTTATCCTATAGGCTAAAGCTCGTGGTGGCTCTGCTTAAGCTGATCAGACAACCCTGCACTACACTGATGAGCCTCAAGAAAGGCGAAACCGGTCTGTAGTTGGGAATCTGATCAGCTATTCTCCTGGCTTTTGCTTGAAAACCCAGTGGGTGAGCTTTAGCCTACAGGATAAACCCATGCAAATGGGATTCTCTTGGAGTTTATTTGGAATTCATTCCCAGGATTCCTTTTGTTTATTTAAGTCTGTATGAGGCAGTCTCCTCAACCTTTGTCACTTGTTTCAAAAATACCCTTGAAAGCTCGAATTTTTCATGGAAGAAAAAAATTCAACCGTAAATAAATCATGCCCCTTATTATGGTTTTAAAATAGCAATCCAAGACAAATTGAAATTAGACATAATTTGTGTGTTAAAATGTGCAGCTCTTATGTCTGCTACATTGTCTACTTGCTAGCTTTATTGTCACAAAATCCAAGCACTTGTTTTTATAGCCTGGAAAATGAACAGGTAAGTGTTTTTATTGTGAAAGAAACAATATAAAATAAAGTTGACCTTCCATTTAAAAGGGGAGGTAACAGGAGGTATAGGGTACCCATGAGGCACTAATTCATATGCAATATCAATAAGTATTGGTAAAACAGGTCAACCTCTAAACATTTTGGGGGCCTGAAAAAATATTTGCTGTGGAGACCAGTAATATCTAGTTATGCCACTGGGTTTTAGAGACTATGTAGTATAGGGCACACTCAGAATAGGCATGGGAATGTTAGTTGCTGCAAATTTGATACAACTGAAGAATGGAAGGGGACTGTTACTAATCGTTTGTATGCATGAGGCATAATTATCTGTTTTTTTAAGCAGCATTTTCCATAACCCAATGCATGTTATTGACGTTCACCATGTATTTAAAAGTTGTGGCTCTTTAGAAAACGGACAAGCATCCCTGGTCTAATTACATCTTTAGGGAAGCACTGTCCTTCTTTTGCCTATAGCTAAAATCCTCTAGGAGTCCAACTGTAATCCATAATTTGTATGCAAGCCAACATATCTATCTGTCAGCATGTTTGCCTCCTGTATTTGCTACCTCTTATTTATAAGCTGCATCAGATTAATGAATGACAGTAGTTTTCATCACAGGAAATTTGATTAATCAATTTAAGTGCTTAATCACTTAAACCTCCAAGAGAACAGCGCATGAGGGAGTTCTCTGTAATCTAGATACATTTAGGATGAAATAGGGAAAAATTCAATGTCATTTATAATTTACCATAGAGTGGAACATACAAAATATGAATTGAACGCAAGTCAGAATTATCGATGAGAAATTCTCATCTTTTGATCAGCTTGTGAACAATAAAGGCAATTTTCTTCTTAGTTTTAGTCATTTTTTTTGGCACAAGCTTAAATTGAAATCCAATATCCAGAAATTAGAAGACCCTGCCAATGTTCTTGATCATCCAGTGATCCTCCTGTAGAAAGTAAAAATCTTCTGCACTAAAGGTTGTGGGTTACAAGCACCAGCAAGTGCTAAAGGCCCATAATTTGCATTATGAATGACTGCACATTTCTTGCTCTCTTCATGTGATGGTGACTTAATCCATCTGCAGGAATAATTTTGGTTTAATTAAGCTATAAAGAAAAGCAAATATACAATAATTTTACTGGTCACTTTTCCAAAGACCTGAGAAGGTTTCTTAATATTAACTAAGCTGCATAACATATTGTCTGAATTAATGATAGATGAAAGAGTGTTCTTATAATCATGTTATCTGTGCCTGGTATAAAGATAAATTCTAATTAAAAAGGAAATAATCATTAAAAGATTTATACACAGTGAACAGCAAAATTAATCAGCTACTTCATTATAGTTCAACACTTGTGGTTTCCTTCCTTTGCCGTCTAAAATTAAATAGCAATAAAGACCCTAGGTTCCCTTGGGGTATGCTCAAAACAACTTAAATATTAAGTGAAAAAAAACAAGGTATCATCAACTTCAAGCTTCAACCAGATGAATATTTGTATAATAACTTTCTAGCCGCAGAAGACAATTCTAAGTCTTTCTTTAATCTATGAACTCTTGAAAAGGTTTATTTAATAAATATTACACTTCAGCACAGCACAGTGGCCATTTACTAACTTGACAAAGGTGATATTAATGAAAAAAACTTGCTGCTAGCTGTGTCTGTTTGCTGGTAATGCATACAAATAAAACCTAGGTATATGATCCTTTAAATACCTACTATTCAGTATGGCTGCCAGGGGCAATGAATTGTTGTTTTGGTAGATGGTATGTTACAGGGATCATTTACTATATGTAAGGCATATCCCAATAAATGGGTGCAATCTGTCCAATCATGTTTTAAGCACTTTGGGCCCTGCCCTAGGAGCATTGCTAATTTCTCTATTCATTGGGGGTAATGTAAAGAAGCATTGTTTGTGAATTGTCTTATCATCTATGGCAACCAAACACCACTCCACTTTCTTGTTGAAAATGAAAATCCAAATAACGGAAAGATCCTTTATCTGGAAAAACCTAGGTCCAAAGCATTCTGGATAACAGGTCCCATACCTGTATTAATAATAATATTAATAATTATACTCCCATGCCCAATTTTGCCGTATTTATTAACAACATAACTCGATTAAAATGGACAGGGAAAAAAAACAATAAAATCGAGCAAAAACTGGAATCATGTGATGTTTTGGTGTTTTGCCCAAAAACCCTGAATTATTGGGCTAAACCCAACATAAACCACAATATCTTCAAGTTGGGATAGGGACATCTCCTATAGACTACAGTGGTGTGAAAAACTATTTGCCCCCTTCCTGATTTCTTATTCTTTTGC
>CM044443.1:104102596-104139573 GCA_024363595.1 Xenopus borealis | reverse complement strand
ATGCAAAAGAATAAGAAATCAGGAAGGGGGCAAATAGTTTTTCACACCACTGTAAGTGATCTCTACAGGTCTGAGATGGACGATTTTTGGATTCGGACTTTTTGCAGCATTGGGGTAGAATAAATTTGAAAAATGTTGAGTTTTTTCCCCCACTAAAAATTCGAGTTTTTGCCCAAAAAAGCCCAACCAGATAAATTAGAATTTAGTAAATGGCCTACCGCCTATTTAAACTTATAGGAGGTAATTTACAACTGCAAGCATAGTTGAAATGATGCAAACTTCTCTACAGTCATTGTGCCAAACAATTCCATTCAAGGTACTTGTGTCATAAGGAGTTCCCTGTAATTTCCTATAGTTGCACTCAACACTACTCAGTCCATCCTGCCTTCTGTTCAGAACTAAAGTGATTACGATTATATCTACCCAGGCTAGACCCTTGTTAAAAATATTGTGAAAGATGTATTAATGTGTATTATGCAAGTATTTTAAGATGACTTCACAGCAATATACTGTCATCTTTATATAGAAAATACATTTGTGTTTGTTTTAAATTCAAGCACTAGTCTTCATTAGAGTTGGCAACATCTGAAAGATTGTACAAACCATGGCCAAGTAGAAGTGGCATACCAAAATATTGTACAACTTTAGAGATGTTGTTAATGCTAATGTTCGTTCTTTCCTTTGCTTTGTTAAACATCAAGTACCATGCAAACTAAGCACCATAACATAAACTTTGACTGCACAAGTGACTCAATTAGAAGGTATCATTGTGGGAAAAAAAAGAAAGTAAAGGTCATCCCAATTTTTCATTTTCTTGTATTAAAAATCAAAGGTTTCTTGCAACATTAAAGTTTAATTAGTTAAAATATGGATCACCTTTATTCTAAGAGAAATATCTTCATCGCAGCAAATCTTGAGTTCATAGTTAAGTTTTAAGGATTTTTAACTAGAAAGGTATTTTTTGGTTCTTAAAGGGGTACTGTCGTGGGAAAACATTTTTTTTCAAAACACATTAGTTAATAGTGCTACTCCAGCTGACTTCTGCAATTAAATCCATTTCTCAAAAGAACAAAGATTTTTTTTATTCTATTTTGAAATCTGACATGAGGCTAGACATTTTGTCAATTTCCCAGCTGCCTCTGATCATGTGACTTGTGCCAGCTTTTTAAGACAGAATTGCTTTTTGGCAGGCTGTTGTTTTTCCTTCTCAATATAACTGAAGGAGTCACAGTGGGACATGGGTTTTTAATATTTAGTGCTGTTCTTAGATCTACCAAGCAGCTCTTATCTTGTGTTAAGGAGCTGTTATCTGGTTACCTTCTCATTGTTCTGTTGTTAGGCTGCTGAGGAGTAACGGGAGGGTTTGATATCACTCCAACTTGCAGTACAGCAGTAAAGAGTGACTGATTTTTATCAGAGCACAAGTCACATGACTTGGGGCAGCTGGGAAATTGACAATATGTTTAGTCCCGTGACAGATTTCAAAATGAAATATAAACAAAGTGTTTGCTCTTTTGAGAAATTTCAGCGCGGAATTCTGCTGGAGCAGCATTATTAACTGATGCATTTTGAAAAAAATAATTTTTCCCATGACACTTAATACACTGTACCCTGGAGTAAATTCTATGTATGTAGTGGCCTATTTATAATTTTTTTGAGGTCAAGGGGCAAAAAGTAAGTGCAAAAAAAAAGGTCTCAAACATTAGCTTATTTAAGAAAAAAAGGGACAAAGCATTCCTGCTCACATTCGAGAGAGAATCACATTGATTTTCATGAGGCTAATAACTTTCAATGATTTCATGAACTTGGAAAATAAATAAATAATGTTGTAAGAAACTTTTCCTTAGTCCTCAGGCAGCACATACTCAATGGGTTAAGCCCCGCTCCATTCTTATAGCACAGGAAAAAGACAACCAATCAGATTACAACAGCCGTTACATACTCCCTCCGTCTCCACCCCTTCCTTCTTTTTCCTGCGCCATCCATTGCACAAGGATCGTTGGCCAGGTGGCGAAGATCCAGACACTGAGGTGTCTGATGGCCGCATGGGGAACTACTTGAGGGTGAGTTCCCCGGGGAAAATACTTCCTTAGGCTTGGGAGAAATTTATTTCAGCACTGAAGACGAGGTTTGGCAGGCTGATAGCAGAAATGCGGCAGTTTTTTCTCCCTGACCGGCGCGTGCTGTGGCCTATGGCCACACCACCCTGAGAGCGCCCGTTTCTCATCTGATCTTGGAAATTATGTAGGGTCGGGCCTGGTTAATACCAGGATATGACGACCTTTCTAAGAGGTGGAGGCGAATTCCTTAACCGGTAAGGGGGTATATTAAGGCATCTATGTCAGTGCTACATGCCTCCTTGGTGCAGTTCTGAGGCTGCCAGACTGTGTAAAAGGCTGCTATGGTATTTTCTTGTAGCAGTATGGTCGGTGGTGGCTGTTAATGGGCTAAGGTTATTCCTGTTATTTTTTGTCTCTAATAATGTTAGATGCACCAACCCTAGCCAAGATAAAACCGCAGAGTTATGACTTTGTTTAAGGACATTATGGAAAAATGTTTTCAAGCTTTTCATGAGTCAAAAGGAATGCCTAGTCAACCCAGAACCATGAGTGATTTGGGTTCAGAAACTGGCGACCATGGCCATGTGTACCTAGCATTGCAATCAGTCACAAAACCTTGGGGTGTGTGCAATAAGTTGGTTTGCATCCAAACAGAGGTATGGGGCTATCCTCACAGTGCACTCTGCAGTCTGCTAGATAGCGTTCAGATTGTACAGCCTTATCAACTATAGTGGGGATTCACATCCTTATGGAAAGTCTGGTAACCTAACCTCTGTGATATAGGTTCACAGTTTGATGAAATGTATGCTGTTTTTATTGTCTGTGCTGTCACTTAAGGAAAAGGTTCCTAATGCAAAGGAGCACTAATTGCCTCTGACATGCAAATGACCATTTTGGGAGTACTATAGGTGTATGAGCCTGATGTAACAAATTAGATATATCAGCAAAGGCATTTAGAATTGTTGCGGGTATGGTTAACCAAATCCCTGAGATATACGCAGTATTGTTGCTTTCTCAGCACAATGTTTCCCAAAAATATGGCTTTAAACCATTTTTTGTTATGGTTAGTAGGAGGTGGTTGGTTACTTGTTACCTTACTACAACATCTGCATGTGACCTGCCCACCATAATGTAGCCATGCAATTACTATCGTGATTGATATTCTGCATTGTATGGTTTATGCATTATTTGACCATGGTGTTTTCAGGTTTTATATGTCCTTCTACAACTACGTAGTATATCTCCAGGTTAACCCGGCTACTACCACATCCCAATTTCTGGAGAATTGTACTGGGGTTGTGGACTTTTCCATATTTCTATACAACGGGGTACTCTGTACGTTATCTTGATTATGCTGAATAGCTAAGTATATTAACACTAACTGTACTTCACTTATGGATACAGGTCTTGGCAGGTTATCTGTTAAATCCAAAATATGTGGATACTAGATAGAAAAGCTGTGTATTATTGTAGTGATACAACTACAAAGTTGTATGTGACTAGCTTTAAGTAACATACAGATGAAGCCACTTTGGATTGTGCATTTGACACAGACATCCCATTTAACTCACATTGGTATGCTAATGAAAAGGTTAAATGCATTAAATGAGTTATAATAACTTTAGATAACACAGTTTCTTCAACTAACCCTGAGTCACGACACATTTAACACACAAATCCAAGTGGCTGCATCTGTATATCGCACTGTGAGCACTGTGCTGTATTAATGTTACTGGATAATTGGTTATTAATAGTGGCTGCATCTGTATATCGCTTCCTAATGTACAGAATATAGAGCACTGTGCTGTATTAATGTTACTGGATAATTGGTTATTAATAGTGATGGGCGAATTCGCGGCAAATTCCCGCGATTCGCCGCTGGCGAATAAATTTGTGAATCGCCAAAAAAACGAGTCGCACGTCGTTTTTTGACGCGACGCGCGGCAAAAATGACGCAACGCGCGTCAAAAGCGTCCCGCGACTCGTTTCCCGAATTTTGCGCCGATTCGCGAATTTCTCTAGAAATTCGCGAATCTTTAGGCGAAGCGAATCGCGGGAGATTCGCCCATCACTAGTTATTAATACAACATAGTTGTAATCAATATAATAGGGCTTTTCAGCATGCGAGGTATAGGGTGTAGATTGCAGCTAGTGATACCTTGTCCATTAAGCAGTATTATACTTGTATGTCACTTCAGTTCAGCACCATTATATCATGACCTGGTAGAATTGGAAGGATGGTTCATTCAGGAAAACTTCGAACTTAGTGTTTATATTAAAATATCCTATTACTCCTCTACAGTTATATTTTAACGATATTACATCTGCAGTTTTACATTTTAAATGTGGGCTTAGAAATATGTTCTAATGTGATATTCAAAGGATTGCAATTCATCATTTGTGTTACAGTTCCTAAGCTATCCTTCATTCTATTATCTTTACCAGTATAAACTGGTACTGGTCAGGGAATATCATTGATATCACATGATGGCACTAAAGCATATAAATGTGGGCATGTAAAATATGGTGAGTATGAGGAGTTTGAGCTATTTCCAGGAGCTAATGGGGTGGTTTACCTTGAGCAGGTATTTTGCAGCATTAATTGCATCTGCCATTGTGGGTCAGTTCCTGTAGCGGAAGCTGCCCGGCTGCTAGACTGTGATTAGGCTGCTAAATGTACTATGTGCAGCCAAAGCAGAGTTACTGGGGTCACATTTACAAAGTTAATATGTGTACTTATGTGCATTTTTTCCTATATTTTAGATGTCTGAAGAAAGATCATAATAATTTTTCAGGATGTGATCAGCCATTTCCTGCAGTTTATTCTCCGTTGAATTGTGAATCATGTATTTCAAATAGGGGCATTACAAATATATATTGAGAGAATGAAAGATTTTAAAAATTTCAGAATATCTGTATGTTTTGTTTGCAGGGAAATTGAAAGGAAACAAAGCTGCAAAGTTTACCATTTCAGCCTGGAAAAAAGTGCTATCTCTTTGGCGTACACTTCCTCAGAGAAAGATCCTCCTGTTCAGTTAGGGGCTCACTACACTACACTGGAGCTGGGGCAACATCATGTCCTGAGAAGACATCCTTGAATATAGAGGAGATCTGTAATGCTGCCACATGTAGTCGATTTTTAGAGGCAGTTCTAAAGGAGTCTTAGAGAATCCCATCCCTTTAATTCTAGCTTGCTAGATCCCATTGAGTATGTGCTGCCTGAGGACTAAGGAAAAGAAAAAATTTATACTTACCGAAATTTTCTTTTTCTGTAGTCCAAAAGGCAGCACATGGATCCCTCCCAAAATAATGTGTGTTAGCATGTTTGATTTATGTTTTGTTTTTTTGGGGGCAGCTTTTAAATAACACTAAGGAAGGGGTGGAGACGGAGGGAGTATGTAACTGCTGTTGTAATCTGATTGGTTGTCTTTTTCCTGTGCTATAAGAATGGAGCGGGGCTTAACCCATTGAGTATGTGCTGCCTTTCGGACTACAGAAAAAGAAAATTTCGGTAAGTATAAATTTTTTCTATTTCCACTGATTTCTATTGAATCTAAGCAGCCTTTACTTTTTGCTAATTTTTTTTATAATATTAATAAGAACTATTCAAAGTTTTGAAGAATATTCCCAGAATATATTTGCATTTTTTCACTGTGTTTCACTTCATTTTTCAGCCCCTTAATATTGAATATGGGAAATAAAAAACTTGTTTCCTTAAAAAATTAAATAACTCTAATGCAGTGAAATCATATGCTACCCTTCATTTTAAATGATTCTGCCAAATATTGAATTAATCTCAAAGATTGAAAATAATCTCCCAGTTAATTCAATGGGAACTCAACAACTTTTAGGTTCTGCAAATTTTTTGGTGCTTTATAAACCTTTAAAATTCACGTTCTATGATGATGTTATGGAACTTTTTTAGATTGCAGCAACCACTCTTCTGCTCTTTTACCTGAACAATGATTGAATTGTGACCGTGCGATAAAATGTGTTAAGTATATTATCTTATTCTGCAAAATGAATTCCTGCAGGAGACCTTTAAACACTGTGAATTAACTACAAAAGTCACTTTCATGCCTAATAGCACAGGGCTCATGAATTTCTTTAAATCAGGTTTCCAGGTGGGAAAAGAATTTTCCTGATGGCCCTATGAATTTACATTTGACAAAGTTCAGTTACAGTAGACTTTTTGTATATCTAAATCCAAATGAATGAATGATGCATACTCATTAAAATGGACAACCCTTGTTCTTTCCTTTTCATTAATCTCATGTTTAATTATGCTTTTTTTTTTTTTTTAAAGGTAAGTTTTATTTGCTTTAAACACAACAAAACATATAGACAGTACATTACATAGCAGACAGTCTCATGTATAGGTTGAGTATCGTGAGGGGTCTATGTTGACTTAACTCAATTGACAGTTAGTATTGTACTGGGATTCAGAGGGTTTCCCCAATTGTTTTACTCTAGTCGTGAAAGATCTTCTGTTGGCTTTGGGTGGCCTACACACTTTGTGACACGTTAGGCGTGGTTCTGTTGCGGGGGATTCGGGTCCAATTCGCACCATTTGCCCAAAATTTTATCGAATTTAGATGGCGTTCCTCTGGTCTCATACGTGAGCTTATATAGTGGTACCACTTTATTGACCAATTGTATCCACGCTCTGAGAGAGGGGGGAGAGTTGCCCATCCAATGGAGGGCTATAGTTTTTTTTTGCATAGAATAATAAGATACGATAGCAGAGTCGAGGGTATTTGGTGGGTATGATTTCTTCTATTACCCCCAATAGACAGACAGTCGGGCTAACTATCCTAGGGAAGTCTAAGTTATCTGCTATGTAGTTTACCACTTGTGTCCAAAAGTCAAGGGTGTAGCGGCATTGCCATATTAAATGGAAAAAGTCAGCAGTTGGAGATTGACACCTGTAGCAGAGGTCAGATGATATTTGGCAAATTTGCTTTAGCCTAGTGCGGGTTATGTAGATATGGTGTATGATTTTGTATTGTATAAGTTTGTCTTTTAGTGCGATGAGGCCGGAGTATATATTATCTATTGCTTCCTCCCGGTCCTCTTGTTCCAGGCCCACTATATTGCTAGACCACCATTCCATTGCCATAGCGAAGGGTTTGGGGCCTGAAAGAAGGAGGTGTTGATATAGGCGGGACAGCAGTTTTTTGGGAGACGGGTCATGGAGTATTTCCTCTATGGTAGGGTGTGATTGCTGAGGGGTAAGTGTGTTGAATTGGGAGGAGAATGTGTGCCTTTAATTATGCTTACTAGCTACTCCTTCCTAGGTCATATGCATGAAAACTGTGTATCCAGGGCTTTTTCAATGATTTAGGATTTATAGTTATATAGTAATTATAGCTACTGTATATAGTAGAGGCACCAGAGGCGGGCCTACTCTATCTGCATCAACAAAAAATTATATAACATGGTGGCCTAAATGTTTTGAGCACAGCTAAGTACATTTTCACCCATACCAGAACAGGAGAGAGATAGATTTTGAAAATATAAACTACTATGGATCCCTACTTGAGGGCAATAAATAGTCAATATTCGGGTTAGTTTTCTAATATTAAAATCTAGACATATCCATAGACATACATATCCATGAATAACCACAGGCATGAAACTGGCAGGCACAATGAAGCAAATTAAAATTGTTTAAAAATACATGAATGTGAAAAAAAGGGAACAGCAATATGATCTTTGCACTGGAATCAAGGTATATTTATATTATCTGTATTAAAAAAAAAAAGAAGTTTTCAGATTCAACCTTTAGTTAATAAACCCCACTATACTTTACTACTAGTAACTGTTTAAGATGAAACTATTTCCTATGGAAACCTACAGAATTTACAGGCACGACAATATAAATGAAACCTTAGGGGCAAATTTTTCACCATTTTTTTCCATAAAAATTAGGTGTAAAAGGCATGAAAACCTCTAATATAAAACTTTGCCAGGTAAAGTGGTTGAGGCCCTATAGAGGTTAATGTTATCTGCGCTGATCCTATTAGGCCATTTTACATTAAATCGATTCAGACTTTAAGAGGTTTTCAGATTTTTTTCTTCTAGGAATTGGCCAAATAACTCAGATTTTTTGAGGTTTTATAGCTATTCACATTTTGTTTTTCAGATCATTCAGCATTATTTTCCACTAGTCATGACATGGTTTTAGAAAAAGTGAGTTTAGTTGTGGCTTCAAAAACCTCTAAATAAATAGGCCTCCAAGCAATCTCATTAGAACAGTGTCTAATGACTGGTTTCTAACTTAAAGGGATACTGTCATGGGGATTTTTTTTTTTTCAAAATGCATCATTTAATAGTGCTGTTCCAGGAGAATTCTGCACTGAAATCCATTTCTCAAAAGAGCAAACAGATTTTTTTATATTTCATTTTGAAATTTGACATGGGGCTAGACATTTTGTCAATTTCCTAGCTGCCCCAAGTCATGTGACTTGTGCTCTGATAAACTTCAATAACTCTTTACTGCTGTACTGCAAGTTGGAGTGATATCAACCCCTCTCTTTCCCCCACCCAGCAGCCTAACAAACAGAACAATGGGAAGGTAACCAGAGAACAGTCCCTAAGATAACAGCTGACTGGTAGATCTAAGAACAGCACTCAATAGTAAAAACCCATGTCCCACTGTTACTCCTTCAGTCCCACTGCATACTATTCAGTTACATTGAGAAGGAAAAATAACAGCCTGCCAGAAAGCAGTTCCCTCTTAAAGTGCTGGCACAAGTCACATGAACAGGGCAGCTGGGAAATTGGCAAAATGGCTAGCCCCATGTCAGATTTCAAAACTGAATATAAAAAAATGTGTTTGTTCTTTTGAGAAATGGATTTCAGGGCAGAAGTCTCCTGGAGCAGCACTATTAACTGATGTGTTTTGAAAAAAACATGTTTTCCTATGACAGTATCCCTTTAACAGCCACTGGTACAGATGAGCAGGTTTTGCTGATATTTTGGCAAATATATCTCAGAATTAAATATTCTGCAAAGCTGGCAATCAAGCCCAAACCTCTTCCTCTCCTCTCTATATATTTAGAATGCATTGCATCTAAGTTGTGCCATATAGGGAATAATACGAATGAATATTCACTTGGCAATTGCCAAATAAATTGCACAATAGTGATGCAGCATAGCTCTGCAAGAATCTTCAGAATATTACATTATAACAAGAAGGACTGAATATCAAGACAAAGTTAAGAGGCAATTAGGAAAGCAAATACCATTATAAAATATAGCTCAGAAGAGTCAACGAGTCAAAGACATTTCAAAAGGTGCAATAAAAATAAAGAAATAAATTTCCATCCAGCAAGTGACACGGTAATTAAAGGGAAGGCACTGAATGAACAAACTGGATTTGTAAAGAATATAATCAGTTAAGAATGAAGCATGTTTAACCACATTGGCCCTTACAGATCTCCACTACGTTGCTCAAGGACTAAGCTTCTACAGATATGCATGAATGTACTGGTACAGAAATAATGTGTCTGTTGTGAAACTGTGACCTTAGACTTTAAGCCCATGTAAACAGGGTACTTTATCCATCTTGCATTGCTGTATTTAAATGTATATATGTATAGCTTTCATGGTTACCATAGATGTTACAAATAGAATTACAAATACACAAGTTCAAACTTTAGGTAAAATAGTTAGTGCCTTATCTCAGGATCTGTTAAAGTAAAAAAATACTTTAAGTAGCATATAGTGATGGCCAAATTTATTCGTCAGGCGCGAATTCGCGACAAATTCCCATGATTCGCTGCCGGCGAATAAATTCTCGAAACACCAGCAAAAATTTGCTTGCGTCAAACGAGATGCTCATCGAAAATAGCACGATGCGCGTCGAAAATGGCGCGATGCATAAAAAAAACGAGCCGCGAATTTCGCTGGAAACGGGATAGATTCGCCTATCATTAGTAGCATATATATCATTACAAAAACATTATCCATAGATTTTCATATTACATTATTACCAGGCTTTAATACCAGGTTGGTCCACCTTTTGCCCAGATTTTCTAGTCAAGCCCTCCCAGAGCATTGGATTTGTCAGTTATGCATGATGCTTTATGCCAAGATTTCTTGAGTAAATTGTCACTGTCCAGTTACAGCCTATTTAAACAAAATTGACCAGTGCCAACAACTGGTAGGCATTGGTACTACAGCTACCAGTGAGCAGCAAGTCACAAAATATATTTTGAAACTGCTCTTAAAAATATATGTTTTGAGGAAAATTTATTTTGGTAAGGGTTGTTACATTGTACAATCTGTTATTATCTATTATTTTCTATTCTAAAGGGGTAAAAAGTCGTCTATGTTGGGGAAAGAGGTGGTTGGTAAAAAAATGATTAGATTCACATGGCTTACTATCTTTTTATAGTACAGAGGTCAAATATGTGCCTCCAGAGATCACTGACATATTTAGATTGGGCTGTAATAGGAAAAGGAATGCAATTGCTGCACAAATTCACTTACCTAGAGACTTCTGTAGGCCAAGTTTAATCACCAAGAACAGAAGAAAGGCCAGACAACAAAGTACAAGGACAAGACAATCATGAGTAAGTTCAGAGCTCTGGAAAGAGTAATTAAAACCTGTTTAGGTGATAAAGGATGATACTTAACTGTTAAGAACCTGGTGGTATTGGGTATAAAAAATGTATTTTGACTGACAAATATTTTTTTTTTGAAAGTAAGACTTTCATTCAGGACTTTTAGACAAATAAATATACAACACTGTGAAACAGAATTAACACAACAGGGCTTAAGCAGCAGTAGGGCTTTATCCACGTCAGACCTATATGATTTATAAACAGATGTCCTACAGGCATGAAGCTTAGACCACATTTCTGCATATAGAAAACACAGCAAATATATTTTGGGACATTTTTAAAAATGGTATGTTATATGGCTGTGAAAGATTTAATTTTGCCACAAAAGGAATACAGTGTGTATGATATAGTGTCAGCAATTTTGTTTCTAGGGTACAAATTACCCTAGCAACCCAGCATTGATTTGAATAAAAGACTGGAATATGAATAGGAGATGGACTGAATAGAATAAGTAATAAAAAGTGTCAATAACAATACATTTGTAGCCTTACAGAGCATTTGTTTTTAGATGGTGTCAGTGACATTTGAAAGCTGCAAAGAAACAGAAGAAAACTGCAAATTATTAAAAAAACCTATGAAAAATAAATAATGAAGACCAATTGAAAAGTTTCTTGGAATTGGCCCTTCTACAATATACTAAAAATTAACTTGAAGATTAACCACCCCTTTAATGATTTCCATTATTGTAGGATCATTTAATGTTTCCCATATGGATTTAGCACAGCCAATAAAATAGGTATCCAAACCAAGCAGAAATAAAGAAAAAAAGATCTGAGGTATATTAGCACAATATTTTTTTTAGCTTGCTCTGAACATTCAGAATCCCAAGAATCTGATTAAAAATCAAGACTTTGGCAAATCACTTGATTCATTTCACTCAAATAATGGTAGAAGTGGTCAAGTGAAAACTAAGCAGCACTGGGACCCTACTCTATTGACTTGTTTTGCTTCTGTTATTTATATGACCGGTAACTGAGTCTAACAGAAAAGTCCTCAATGGTTTGTCCAACATAATCCCAAGGACATCAAATATGTGAGTCTGAAGACTCATCTAATTAAACAATGATGCATTAATTAAGGACATGTCTGGCCTTCTTATTACTCTTGGGGAAGAAAATACCTCCACTCATTTACATTTTTCAGACATCGAGAAGATCTTTTGAAACTCTTTTTTTTGCTTTGCTTAAAAATAGATGAGATGATTTCTTTCTATATTAAATCCCATGTCAATATGCAGCAGTTGCACCAGGCACTTTGCACTACCTGCACAGCAAACTCAGCCAAATGGAAACAACACAAATTAAACATTTCATCTTAGTAGTATTGTCCACTAATGGCATTTACTATATTCCTGCCATTTAATAATAGAAACCAATTGTGTATAACATAACCATTTCATGAAATCATAACTACTACAGGTAACTATTGAGCCTTCCAGCCACCAACCCCACATAGTTCATCATTCATCAGTAATATTTTAATGAAATTTAACCCCATTATTTTACTGGTGGACATTTCATTTTCATAGATTTAGTATTGGTTTGTACAAAGCAACTAGACTATCTATGAGCAAATATGTGTCTACCATAGGGGATTATATTGATGTAAGCCACATAGAGCAGCAAACAAATGATATAAAAAGCTATAGAGAACATCTAAATGTTCACCAACACTGTGATTCTGCACCCAATAATATAAATCCAAATATAACATTTAAACATATTTAGGCTTGGTAAAGAGTTACTTAAAGGAGAAGTCAACCCCTAAATATAACCCAGGTGATATTAATTGCTCTATATCCTGTAATTACCCCTCGTTGAAGAGTAAGCACAGTAGGGCTCACAGGTGCCATCTTCTTCTCTTCCCTGATCTTCGGAGAGTAATCAACATATTGGCACATGCACAGTTGAAGCAATCTTCCAGTTCCAGACAACTGCGCATGCGCTGAAAGCAATGGAAACAACCGAAGATCCGGAAGAAGACCTGAAAATTAGTGAAGAGAAGAAAATGCTGGCCGGGAGCTCCGCTGCGCTTACTTTGCAACAAGAGGTAATACCGAATATGGGGTAATTAATGGAGTTATCACCTGTGTGGGCGGAGCAGGGGGGAACTATGCAGGGTAGGGGGTAGTGGGTTTTAGTATATTGTGGATTGAATTCTCTTTTAAAGGTGGTAATATGTTGCATTTTTAGGTTAATTTTTGTCATTATTTGTTACGTAGGAATCTATTTATAAGTTTTACAGGAGAAGCCATACTGCTCATAGTCTGGGCAACTGATGATATTCCTTCATTCTAAAAACTAAATTGGTACAAAAGAAGAAATTGTGCTAAATGTACCAGTAATTACTATTAAACACAGCAAATTAATCTCTAAGGCATATAACAGTTTATTAGCAACTTTCTTCATTCAAATCATAAAAATATTGGCTAGCTATTACCCTGCCCTCTTCTGGGATTTATCACTAAAATAGCCAATGCTTTTTGGACAGTGCAACAGCCACACTAGACATCATAAATGTATTGTTTCAACAACCACAGCTTAGTGATATAGTATTAAAAATGACTTCGCTAAACAGGTCATCTTTACAATGGAACATGATTATTACTATATTTAACACAGGCCCAATGATTTTTACACATCATAAATCTTGATTTTTTTATGGCTTTTGAAAAAAAATAGAGAAAACCAAGAATTTTAGAGTTTCATGGGAAGAAAATTTAATGCGACTGTTAGTAAATGATCCTCATAGAGCAAGCATACCATTAGCAAAAAGCCTGAAAGTTGGTATAACTGGTAAACATTCTCAGGAGCAGTCTATATGTTTATTTTTACTTGTTGATTTTCTTTAGTTTGGGGATGTCCAACAACTTTCTTCCTTTGTTAGACATCCTTAGTCTAGACAGAAACTAAAGTAGATGTCTCTGCTTTTGCTGCATGTAATGGCCAAAATATTTCTTGGAAATATGTCAGCTATCCTAGAGTGACTCTTTACTGTACAGTGCTGTGGTTGCGATAAATTTTACTGCCAATTGGGGGGATATTATGGCAGATAAGTATAACTATGTGAACTGTTTTAAAATTACTTTTTATTTAAGCTATCAATATTGTACTTGTTGTAACTTGCCTTGGTTTGGTTCCTACAAAAAATTCTGGTTCATTGAATAGGAGTTTTCTAGCCCCTACAACAATAAATGTACATGTAGTGTTAATTGACAATTTTGGTGGAAAGAAAATCATTTTAATCATCATTTCCAGCATCTTAATTACAACTCAGAGTTTATCTGAGAGATACAAATATTCACAGCTGTATCATTCCTGAATTTTATGCCACAAGAATCTTTGGGAGCTTTAAAAGGTTCGTTGCAGCTGTTTCATTATTTGCCTTTGCCGAAACACCATAACATCTTCATTACTTACTGAGGCAGTAATCTGCTGTTGATTGAGATTAATAGAGAAAATATTTTCAAAACACTTTAGCAAGCATTTGCATTAATCTATGTTCAGAAAATTAATCTTGTGGGGCGACCTGAAAAAAGGTGTTAATTGCACTTTCAGATGTGAATACATCAAAAGTTTTTAGAGGTGTATTAACAAACAAAATTCTCCTGTTAAAAAAAGAGGAACAATCTCAGCTGCACACCAAATAAAAACAAAATGAAATTTAGATATATTATTTTGTGTTATGATAATAAAAAACTAAATAGTTTTATGTTTTTCTTATGGCTTGTACCACCATCATGTATTTTGTGCATTGGCTGTGTTACATAATGTCGCATTTCACGGCACCACATTGTTGTTTGTATTCTTTCCCATAGGTCTGTAAACATTGTCTGTAAAAATAGGGACAAAATACATTTCACAGCCTTAAATCTCTCTTTGTATAGTAGTCTGTATATATATATATATATATATATATATATGTATATGTATGTATGTATGTATATATATATATATATATGTATATGTATGTATATATATATATATATGAATATGTATGTATATATATATATATATATATATGAATATGTATGTATGTATGTATATATATATATATGTATATATGTATATGTATGTACAGTATGTATATATATGTATGTATGTATATATATATGTATATATGTATATGTATGTATGTATATATATGTATGTATGTATATATATATATATATATATATATATATATAATACAGAAGAAAAGCTTGCATTCACAGGACTTACCAAAAAATAATGCTGTTTATTTACAAAAAGAGACAACTAACTTTTCGGCTATCACTCTAGCCTTTCTCCAGTGCTAGCTGAAACGTGTTTCAAATCTACATTATTAGCTCAGCCCAGGCAAGGTTCACTACCTAACAAGAGTGCTTCCCATATATATATATAGTCACACTCATTTTAAAATGTTTCCCTTGTGACTTGAAGCTTTTAATAAAATGTATAATTAATATTGGATTAATGGGCAGCTATAGCAACTAGTCCAAGGTACCCAGTAAACTACACAAGGAGACACATTTATCAAAGGTTGAATTTCAAATTCATGTGATTTTTTTTAACATGAACTTAATTTTACTCAAAATTCTAGGTCATTTATTTAAAAAATTGAATGTGTCAGACAGATGAAAGAAGTAGTTATTGTTTACTTTTTAGCACACTGTAATAGACATTTTCAAGTTTCCTGAATATATGTTATTCTATACAAAATGCATTTCTTCTGAAAAACTATTTTTGGACAGAATTTCTCCAGCAGTATAGCGGTCCCAAGTCTCACTTACACTGTCATTTTCCGTTAGGAAAAAACTACAGGTATGGGATCCATTATGAAGAAACCCTTTATCCAGAAAGCTCTGAATTACAGAAAGACTGCCTCCCCTAGACTTCATTATAAACAAATAATCCAGAATTTTAAAATTGATTTCCTTTTTTCTCTGTAATAATAAATCAGTACCTTGTACTTGATCCATAATAATATATCATTAATCCTTATTGGAAGCAGAACCAGCCTATTGTGTTTATTTAATGTTTACATTTTTGTCTAGTAGACTAGAGCTTTAAGCTCCCCATAGATGCAAAGGTCTTTCTCTGCCAAACGATCGTACATCTTATGCTTTTTCGTCCAACATCGGTCTGAAAATTGATCGGCCAGGTTAAAAATCTTTATCGGTCCCCGTGCAATCTATCTATGTTTGCAGGGCCAAACAGGCAGCTACCCTTCAGTTTTGCTGACAATATCGCTTGAAATGGTCTTTTTAGTTGATGGACACATTGTACATTTAAACAATCATTTTCAGACAATCGTGGTCTTACGATAACCATTGGATATTTTAAAAATCTTTACCTCTATGGCCAGCTTTAAGGTACTGTATACAGATCAAAATAATGGAAAGATCCATTAACCCGGACAACCCCAGGTCTCAAGCATCATGAATAACAGGTCCCATAACTTTATTATACATAAAATATGTCTTACAAGTAGCATGGTTGCAAACACACCCACTGCTGGACCTCCATCAAAAATATTGCAGATTTCTCACCAGAAACATATAGTTGGTTCCACAATTTGATGTTAACAAATAATGTTTGGAGATTCTGCATAATCCCAACCTTGCTATTTCATTTGCATTAGTATAAAATAGCACTTTTGCAAGGGATAGAGCCCTAGTTCAGTACTTTCATCCTAATATGTATTTATATTTTTGGAGTTGGTGTCCATTATGGTTGCCTGTGTATTAGAGCATGCAAATGAGAGAATTAGGATATGTTACACAGAATAATATGGGATGCCAGAAAAGGTTTTTGCTATAGTGTTCATGCACCACTCAATATAACATTTTAAATATAGTTTTAATATTAGAAATTCTGGTAATAGTAAATACAAAAATAGACAAACAATGGCTATTCTAAGCTATGAATACAATGAACTACAGTGTACTGTCATGTGATATCAGCCTTCCAGAAGTCCAGGGAAAAACCAAGCTTGAAGTCGCAAATAGATTTTATTTAATGATGTTATGGATAGTGATGGGCGAATCTACGACGTTTCGCTTCACTAAATTTTTTGAAACAACAAAAAATTTGCAAACCGATGGTGGCGTCTCGTTTTGGATGCGGGCATCCGTTATTGGCACACATCCACAAAAGGATGCCGGAGTCCAAAATGAGGCACCGGAAAAAATTCGCCCAAGGCAAATAAATTCGCCCATTTGTTATGGCTACAGATTTATAGTGTATATCTGGGTAGAGAGTTAAAATATTTAACATGGTTAAATCTAGAGCTCACTGTAATTTATGCAATTAGAAAAATATAAAAGATGGAGATTATGTGACTAGACAAATATTTCATGCTAGAAAAATTATTTTCTTAAGTGTTTTCATTCAACTAGTGGTTTAATACCCAATAACAAATCTCTGACTCGATTAGACTCAGTCAGTTTAATTATACATGTAACCACTAAAGAAGCTATTTCCTCCTCTTTCAAGAAATTAAGCGGTTTGGTCTCCAGGATATGAACTGTACCATTTTTATCTTTCAGATCTTCTGCTCTAAACTTAGTTACATTTTTGGCTCAATATTTTCTACTTCTTTGAACAGTATTTTAACATATGTTTGTTTCCGCAATTAATCTATTTTAGTTTTCTGTAGAGGACATCTGTTGAAGATCTAGGGCATTGTCTGGATTGATAAGTGTTGACATAATATTATAATATAATGCCACCAGGCTAATTATGACCTACCAACAAAGGTTCCTGACCTTCTTCCTGTCAGCTACAACCTTATATATTTAAGTCCTCGGTTTACAAAGACAGACTTAATATAGTCCTCATCCCACAATGAGGTCATCCACAAACAGGTCATGTGAGAGGAAAACTAAAATTAGGTGAGATATGCTATTTCTCATTAGGACACATACTGTTCATTCATGTCATTTTGTGTAAACGGTCAGCAGTGCTTTCCCCAGGAGATGATTGCAGATAGGAATAGTAGATCCTCATGAAAATCATGGGCATGGTACATACCACTGAAAGAAATGATGCAGCCATCATCATTTGTTCGTATTTCACAACTTCACCATGAGAAAAAGGCTTTTCAAAGAGAATTTTTAGTTGCTTTCAAGTGGACATGTTCATACCCTATTTGGCAACATGGACAACAGAAGGTACAATCAGAAGGGCTATCAGAAAACTCTTCTCATACTTCACACAATTAGGGGCCCATTTACTAAATTAGTGTGAAGGATTAGAAATTCGATCGAATTCCGATCGTATGATTTTATCGAATATTCGAATATGCAAATTTGGCCACTTCGATCATCGAATATGCAAAATTCTATCAAATCATTCGACCATTCGATGATCAAAGTACTTCCCCTTTAAAATTTTCTTCAACTGCCTACTTCGCCAGATTGAACCTACCAAATTGCAATAGAAGCCTATGGGAACCCCCCATAGGCTTATTTTCTAAGTTTTATGTTTGAATACCAATCGTATGATTGAACACTTTGATCGGTAGATTCATACTATTTTTCCGAACAGTTTTTACGATTTTTTTCGTAAAATCGTTTGATCGTATGATTTTATCGAGAAATCGAATAGCGGCCAAAAACCATCGAATTGTACTCTGATTTTATTCATTCGAAAATCGTAGAAGGGTCAAATTCGAGGGCAGATAGCACTCAAAAATTTCGGCCCTTAGTAAATCTGCCCCTTAAAGTTATTTTAACATATTGCCTTCAAATAATGCAGCATGTTGTAGTGGGGCTTTAGTTGCTTTGTAAACCATGGTAATTGGATACAAACATCACCAACACATTGCCCAAAGCAACCAATCAGATCTTTGCTTTTGGTTTCTTAACTTATTTAATTCTAATTGTTGCTATGGGTAATATTTCAATGATTATTTAGTAGATCCAAATTATGGGAAGATTAATTATCTTGAAAACCCCAGGTCCCATGCATTTTGGATAGCAGGTCCCATACCTGTATCTAAATAAAAAAAATGCATACTTATTTATCATATAAAAAAGAAAATACATACTTATGTATAATGGTGGTCTTTTTCCTTGAGTGTTTTCATTTATTGTATTTGAAGTCCTTTAAGTCACTAAAAAGTGTTAAGACTAACAGCTTTCATATTCAGACAATGATTCAGTATTCCTATTGGTACAATGACCAGTAATCCTTAGTTATATAGGTTAAGGAAGAACTGTGCTTCTTGCTCCCAAGTCCTGACAGATCCACAAATTTCACATGAAATCTACAATATGTTCTAAAGGCATTAAGGAGCTTGCAACCTTCACAGTGTCCTTATTTATAGTTTTGTCTGGAGAAACATACTTGACTGTCACAAATAGAGGGATTTAGGCCATAATAAGTTCCCTCACATGAGTGAAAAGAAAGCTTGGCTCAAGTGGGATAAATAGAGTTCAAAACCAAAGACCTTTGTTATTTGCAGTCATAAAACCTTGACAATCGCCAATGATTTTTGTGAGTTATAAATCTCAGTGGCTGTTGAAGTGTGCAGCAATTCTTAAAAAGGAGATGGACTATTTATCAATATGTTGCTGATGCTTCTTACATGTGTCAGTAATCACCTGCGTAGCCTTTAAATAGATAGTAAAGCTGCTGTCTACAGGAAAATATATAAATACAGATTTTATTTTAATTCCCTTATTTATTTTTAAATATAATTTGGTTCAAGAATATAGTTCCCTGATGTTGCATCCCCTGGGGTAACCATAGAACCTTCCATATGTAATGTATGGTATCCCAAAAACCCAGAGTAAACCCCAAGGTCCTGGTCTCGGCTCACACTTTTGCCTATAGCAGCCACCTTTTTTGACTTTGGGAGGAGCCCTCTGCTACTCTGATGCTGCCAGGACTTAACGCGAGAGGACCAAGGGGAAAGCTCTGGGTAGGAAAGGGAACCATAAAGCAAAACTGGAATGGCGATCAAGGATTGTTGTCATGGGACAGGCCAGATCAATAACAAACAGAAAATATGGTACTAAATCAGGAAGCTGAAGCGTAGTCGAGGTCACATGCCAAGTTCAAACCCAGATCAGAAGTAGAGCAAAAAATCAGGATCCGAATAATAGTCAAACACAAGCAGGGTTCTGTTTAGGCAGAAGATTGGCAAGGTCAAGTTAAGGCAGTAGTCAATAACAGGATCAGACAATATATCTGAGCCAGGATCTATGGAATATAGACCTATACTGGGCAATATGTCAGAGCAGAGTAGGGGTTTTATAGCCAGTCAAAAGGCTTACACAAATCACCTGTGGCCAGATTGGCAACAGGTGAAACAAGCCATGCTTACAAGCTACAGTATGCCAAACATAGCCATAAGAGTGAACCATGGCTTTAGCTGTCTGCTCGCATAGAGCAGTGGTAATGAAGACAGCACAGAAATACCAGGTCCTGGTTCAACTCAAGGCAGGTTATCAGACCATGTATGCCTACACTGTATAATAAGTTTTTTTCAACTAGCACTACTCTCTTATATGCAAAATTGGCTAAAATTATCTGCCATGTTTTTAGCTGTTCTGCTTCAGATTAAACACAATATTTGTTCTTGCATTTAGATGACATTATTCCTTTAAATGTGAGGTTACAGAGAATGTATAGCTTGAATAAATGGGAAAACCCAAAACTTGTCACACATATTACATGCAATTTGGTGCTCATGCAGTAATCCATAGCTAACAATCACAGTTCCTTTACCAGGTATACTAAACAGTCAAACTAATGTTGGGTTTCATGGGCCATATTTGTTCAAACATGAATTCTATTTTAGGGTTCTCTTGGTTGCTATACAAAAATAGCAATAAACATTTTATATAGGAAGGTTATGGTATTATTAAAACTGAAAGCAGACAGTTTGCCTTTAAGAAGCTATGTCAAATTGTGCCCTTATTATCTGCATAGAATCATTCATCAGTAAGACAAGGTATAACCGTAACTTTTAAGAACCCTATTCAAATCCTCATTCGTTTTCCTCCATAATAAAAAATAATTCCAGTACCAGCTAGGCAGCATCCGCTCTTAGTGACACCATCTGCATATTCAACATTACCAGTTAAATGCTGACATAAAACCAAACATTCCACTTGTAAGCTCTATCAGAGGACCCCAACTAGCTTTTTATGCTGATCTGTTTTATTTGTAAATCATTTCCACAAGTAATAAAAGATCGGATTAGCATGTGCTTGACTGGAATGTTAAATCTTTCCATAATTACCCCATGTCATCAACTGTATGAGTGCTTGTGTTCATTTTTTCATATATCAGCACTTTGCCAGGGTACTGTAATTCTCACTAACAAACTAAAAGCATGTGACTCTGACAATGTTTAATGTATGTTAATATGGGAGATGAGCCTTTCCAAATGGATTTTCTGCAACTAAGTTATTTTAGTTACTATCATTTTCTGAACCACATGAGGCTGTAGAGAATGAAGCAATTGCATGCTCTGTAATATGGCATGATCTGATTTTTACCTTTTGTACAAGTTATTTTCTCCTATGATGTACTGTAGGGATTCTTTACTCTAGCTTTTGGAAACTACTACCTCCCACCCATTTACAGGCAGCAATTGGCTGACTGAGGATATTTTTTAGAGAACTATAAGAACTTATATTTCACATGCTGTTGGCAATGACTACATTGGCTCCATGTAGCTGAACTATGTACTTGTAAGTGATTGCAGACAGGTTTAGGTGTTTCCATTGGGGATTAAACTATACCATTATGTGTAGTTTTGTTTTATTTCTCCTTACCTGACTATGAACATTGGACATGCAGCTGTATTAACCAAACCTGCATGCTAGAACTTGCTCAATCTTTATACTAATTAAGGAGCGCTTAACATACAGAGTTGAGTCTTTTACTTCAACACTTCTTCCTGTTACAGTTGAAATATATCTGGTCAGGTGATCTCTGAGGCAGCACACAGACTATCACGAAATGGGGGTTCAAAGCAAGAGATGTAAAAGGGCAATATTTACCTAAATCTTTAATATGCCACTTAATTTGATATAAACTATTTGTTGCTCAAGTATTCATTTTGGAGGTATAGTTTTCCTTTAATGTTCAGTTACTGTGCACATCAAAGTGCTGCCAAGGGTCCCTCAGGTGTATGAATGTTGCCTATAATGTTCAGTTACTATGCCAAGGGTCCTAGTAAATGCTTACGATGCACCAAGAGTTTTACATAGAAGAGTAGTTCTAGAAGTTATGAAGGAATGAGCAAGTCCTAGCATGCAGTAACACTTATGGTGCACCAACTGGGTTTTACATCAAAAAAGTTCTAGAAGTTGTCAAGGAATGAGCTAACCCATACCAAAAAGGAACACTAAGGTACCTAATCTTGTAGTGGGATGTCCATAGAATATCCACACTTTGGTCTAAACCTCAGGTGCATGAATACTGCCTTTAATGATCAAAGAGCAAGGGTGGATATTGTGTGGACATCCCAAGACAGGAATGATTAAATCCATACTGAAAAGGAACACTAAGAGACCATCAAAGTGCTGCCAAGTGTCCCAGTAAACCATATAATATACACTCTACACCCTTTTGATACACATCAAAAAGTTCTAGAACTTGTCTAACTCTCAGGTGCATGAATGCTGCCTTTAATGATCAAAGGCCATGGGTGGATATACCATGGACATCCCAAGACAGGAATGAGATTTCCATATAATATCCACCCTAGGCCTTTTATCATTAAAAGCAGCATTGATGCACCCGAGGGTTAGACAAAAGGCCAATGTTGGATATTATATGGACATTTCAAGACAGGGTTCTTAGAGTTCCTTTTTGGTACCGCTTTGCTCCTCGTCCTGTCTTGAGAAGTACATATACTATCCACCCTTGGCCTTTGGTCTAACCCTCAGATGCATGAATTTTGCCTTAATGTAGTCATTTCGAATAGCAGAAAAATTAGCGAATTAGCAAATAGCAGAAAAATTCATGAATTTTTCTGCGAAGCGAAATTAGATAGATTTGCCCATCACTACATTAAGGCAACATTTATGCATCTGAGGGTTACTCCAAAGGCCAAGGTTGGAAAGTATATTTTTTATTATTAGATAATTTATTATTTGCGCCTGGCGAATAAATTCGCCCATCACTACCTTAATGCTCAAGGCTGAATATTATATAGACACTCCAAGACAACGTTCTTAGTGTTCTTTTCTGGTACGGGCTACTCCATAACCCCCTCAATACTGATATACACTTTCAACTGACATTCACCTAGCCTGCTCAATCTGGTAAATTAGAATACCAGCATCTGCATGTGCTACGAAGTTGCCCAGTATACAAATAATATATTTACTGGTTCAGGGATTCAAAAATAAATCCAAATGTCAGACAAAGCATTTTTATTGAACATTACAGAAATTGTTACCAGGCAGTAACCAATCAAAGACTTCATGGGGGCACATGGGTAATGTCTGTTTCCTTTTGAATCTGATCTACATGCTAAAGATCAGCTGCAAACTCACTGAACGGTTATGCTGAATAGAGCTGAAAAGGAGGAAGTAGTGTTTTGTTCTGTCAGATATCCAGTCACTTCAGCCTTTATACATTGTTGGCTAACTAACTAAATTAGAAACATTTTTTATACTGCACAGCCTATCTATTTACCCAGTTTTTATTTTTACAATGAACTGTTACAACTGCACATGCGGCAAAAGGCACAAAAATTTCTGAAAAATTTTCTTGACTTTCAGAAGATGCGCAGTGGTTTAGGAGTGGACATTTCATCCAACTGTGCATGTGCTGAAAATGCCAGTTTACTTACAAAAAATACCGCAGAAAGCAGATGGCACCCGTGAACCCCTGTGGCCTGAATCTGCACAAGGGGCAAGTAACAAGACATTTGCCCGTGGGGGCAGGTAGGCTGGGGGGTCTGTCCAGGGGAGGGGGAGGGTTCTTTTTTCTTACAGGTTGTATTATCCTTTAACCAATTGGACAGCAGTGGGAGGAGTTTAACTTTATAGCCTCTTCCTCTGCCTCTGGTGTTAGCTCCTCCCTTCTGATCCCAAAGTGACCCATACAAAGTTAAATGTAGTCATCATGTAGTCATTTTTGGATTTGCAGTCCCACAACATTAGGATAAGCAGGGGGTTGCCTTTTCCTGTTTTAGCTTCTAAAATGTGTTGTAGTTACAATTTTATATTACATTTAAAAAAATAAATAAATAAATAAATAAAACCCAGTGACTATAAGTAAAAGAGTTGCTAAAGCAAGAAGTACAGGTTTCTAAGGAAACATAGTATTTTGCCCTTTGCTTTATACTTATAAATGAGGAACAGCTTTCTCTCTGAGTCTAAAATGTTACTTGTCCTGTCAAAGCCTTCTCACTGTCTAACAATCATTTCCTAACCTACAGGTTTTTCCCGAGTTAAAAGTAGTTGAATAATACCTGCAAACAGCTCTCTCTTCTAGGCACTTTAAGTTACATTTTTTGGCTGCTAAACTTTGTCAGATCCAATTTTACATTTCTCTTATGAAGCAGCTAACACAGTGATATACAGATGCAGTCACTTGGATTTGTAAGTTAAATGCGTCGTGACTCAGGGCTAATTGAAGAAACTGTGTTATCTAAAGTCATCTTAACTCATTTAATGCATTTAACCTTTTCATTAGCATACCAAAGCACCATTGTTTTCAATGGTGAACTCTTTAATTGGATGGGATCCTGTGACACAATATTCTGTGCTAAGTGGGATAAATGAGATAGATGAGTTAAGTCACAACACATTTAACACACAATCCAAAGTGACTGCATCTGTATGGTGCCCATACTGTATGTGTGTCTGTATATATGTGTGTGTGTGTGTTTGAACAGTCAGTGCTTAAAATAAAACCTGCTGTTTAAACAAAAGCCTGACCATTTAACTATTCTGACTCCAGGACTATATGTTTTTACACAAAATCAATGGTAATATATACTTAATTCTTTTCTTAGGGGAAAGGATAGAAGCAAGATAAAAGGCTAAAACCACATCCTATGTCCTTTGTACAAAACACAAAGCTGCACATCAATGTATCACAGCTGCCCTTCAAAGATCCTTGTCCTCCTCTCAACTGATAGCATACAATTACTGTACACAGAGTCTATGTTTCCTCCTTTGTAATTTACCTGTCCTGTTACAGTTCCCATGATCCAATATAGATCTGAGATTAACAATGACGGCTCTCGAGTTTAATACCAATTATATTGATTTGATTTGATACCAAGACTGTGTCTGGATTGACCCATTTGAATGCCGCAGGAGAATAACTCATTCTTGCTTTGCAGAGGTTTATGAATAACCTGAGCACATTATATTTTTAAAGGAGACTTTCAAGTGAGTGAAGGCAGCTAAAGGCTATAGATTACCATCATTGAAAGAAAATAAGAGAGTTGCCAAGTCTTAACTCTCCTGTCACTAAAGCTTATGCCCAAGTGTAGCAGCTTTATGTTATTAAGGGGCTGATTTACTAACAGTCAAAGTGAATATTCAAATACAAAAAATTTGATATTCAAAGTAAATTTTTTAAAAACTTCGACCATCGAATAGGTTACTTCGACCATTCAACTTTGATTTTTTTTTATTTCGCCAAATAAAAGTTGGGCAATAATGGGATCTACCAACAGTAAGGAGGGTAGGCAATTTTTAGTTGCAGCTATGTGGGTTGGGTGTAAGGACATGGAGCTATCAATTAGGATGAATGGAGGTAGTTGTCTAGGTCTCAGTTGTCTTGGTCTCGATGTTTTATTAGATTAGCCATTGTTAAAAGGGGAGGGCTAGCCTCAGGAATTTTGAAATGAGGTTTGAAAACAGGTTATCTAGGTAAGAGTAGTCTTCAGTTGTTGGTGATGGGGATTCAGTTAGACAGTTTTACTTTAATGCTTACTATGTTGGAACATGTAAAGTTATGTGATTGTTCATTTATAGTTAATAAATTTGACTGTGGCCTTTTAAACCAACTAAAAGAAGTGTATATGTGATTGTTTAGTAAGGGTAAAGAATAGTTGGGGAAAGGGTGCCAAAGCTGTCACTTCCCATGTCATAGAAGAAAGCAGCTAAATGCCTCTCTACAATCTTGGCCCTTGGGGCCCTTGGGGCACATTCATTCTCACAAAGTAGCTTGAGCACAAAATTGTTGTACAGAAATGGGATCCAGAAACCCATTATCCAAAAAGCTCTGAATTATGGCAAGGTCTCCAAAGTTTTAAAGATTATTCACTTGTTCTCTGTAATAATAAAACAGTGCCTTGTACTTGATCCAAACTAAGATAAAAATAATCCTCATTGGAAGCAAAACTAGCCTATGGGATTTATTTTATCATACACTGATTTTCTAATGGGTATTACTCAATCCACAGTTGTCTACTCCCAGAATACCAAATTCCTCAAAGGGTATTCCAAATGATCACACAAAGTCCTACATACTCGAATTTATACAAACTAGTAAGTGCCATCTGTGAAACTACCCAGCACAAGTCTTCTTGGTGGAGAACAATGCTGATAACCATCTTAACAAGTTAATCTAACATGTCTGGAAAGGCCCGGATTTGTGGAAAGGCCACCAAGGCCTGAGCCTAGGGCAGCAGGATTTTAGGGGGGCAGCATGCTACCCAACCACACCCACATTGGTTCAGAAACACTGGGGATGAGCAAGAGATAAAATTGTTTTTTAAATTTCCCATGCGCCAATCCCCGTTTCTCCAATCCCAATTATAAAAATTTGCGCAAATCAAAGGCAGGGGACAGGGGAGTCAAATGCCAGTGGTCCTGGGGGGGCCCACTATGTAAATCCAGCCCTGTGTCTGGAGTTTTTAATAACCGATCTACCTGCATTTATCTTTACCTCACTCACAAGGTTCATTATCCCTAAATTCAATTAAGGCTTTGTTTACTTTAGGGCAAATATTCTTACTGAGGCCTCTTCTCATAGGATCTTCAGTATCATCCATTCCCCCATAAAGAAACAGAACCACTTCCTCTCTTGCCTAATATAAAATAGGAATCAGGAACTACAATCACCCCATAACCAATGGGAACACAGCCCACTCCCAGGGCTTAGGAACACTTCCTCACATTAAGGGAAGTCAACACATTATATCCCTTGCCACTCTCTAGGTAGTTCATAATAATTATATAATACTGTATTTTTCTACTGTCCAAGGCTACAAGTAAAGTTATATGAGTAGGCAATCTTCTTTATATGTAGGGCAATTGCAAGTATTTCCGAACACGATGGAGCAGATATTATTTTACCAAACACATGCTACATAGTGCCCATCATGGCACAACACTCATTTCAGTGAAAATAGGTGTACTAATGACCCATTTAAACTGGTTGCAATAGTGGGCAAATGAGTCACCTGTTTAGATACATGTTGCTCCAGCTACAGTATATGTAGAAGTTTACATTCAAATACACTGACACTTCACCTGAACATGTCTCAGCTGTTGCCATACACCAATATAAACCTAGATTTTGATAAGAGAAGAATATATTTGGTGTATATATCTGCCCTCATCTAATTCAGGCTACTGTGATTAAAGTTATATCTCGCCTATACACCTACGCTGTAGAGGAACAAGTCAGAAATAAGTAAGATAATAATGTAGTACAGTCATTCCATTGATGATTGTATTACTCATAATCTACATGGAGGCCAAAGTATTTGAGTTACAGATGAGCATCAATATGAGCTATCAATAATTTGATTATTTTGGTAAAACATGTGAACATTTTCTGCTGTAGAATGTGTCTCACAATTGCTAGCATGCAAACAATGATAGACAAAAGGAATGATGCACCCGTTTATGGGTTTATTTATTAAAACTCAAATTATTCTTTTTTTTTTATGAAAACAAAATAGAACTCTCTTCCACAAACTCATTTATCAATAATTTTCTTGAAAAAAATTGAAGCAACAAAATCAAGCAGCAATTTGTATCGTACCATTTAACGCCAACAAAACTCTTTTTTGATTATCAGATTAAACTTTTTGGCTTACCAGTGCAGATCAGACTGTCAAGAAATGACTTCAGGGACATCTGCCATTTACTTGACCTTGACAGGTTTGAGATGGACTATTTTCAGATTTTTAGCAGCTTTTAGGAGGGTATGATACATTTCTAAAATTTGAGTTTTTATTTTTCCAAAAAAAAAAATTGAGTTTTCCCACTAAATACATTGACCAGAAAAAGCATAATTAATTATAGAGGACATCCTAACATTTTAGTGCAAAAATATGCACTACATTAAATGTCACAAAATAAAGATGTGCATTTTATTTCCAACAATGTCCCGTGCTGCTTCCTTTATTTCCCTCTTCAAAACAGTAAGGTTAGATGCCGTGATTGACAGAGAATAATTTGTGTGCAGCTACCTTCTGTGCATAGTGCTGAATGTTTTTCTCAACTAGCTTTAATGGTGTTTTGCTTCAAGAAGCCAACGCATTTCACCTTGGATCTATGCATTTGTCTCACTGTTCAGTTTGGAACAAACTGATGGAATTCCCCCTGGCCAGACAGGTAGCTAATCCAATACTACACAGCCACAAGGAGAATAGGAAGACGTTTCTGTTGCTCTCTATTCTGGCTGATAATTTTCCACTCCCGTGAGGATTTTAGCCGCCTTAAAGCCTATCTTTCACCAGAGTCAAACTATTTTTCAACAGGATAAGTTAGCCTTTGGTGTCAACTTGCTAACAATTGACCTGTCGTAATAAACTCATTGCAAACGATGGAGTGATTTAGACAGAAAATATTGTTTAAATTGCTTCCATTTTATAATACAGAGTGTCAAATTATCAATTCAATTTGGTGTTTACAGCTGGTGATCTCATGTTGCTTTCTTCTGTGCTTTGCTAAATATCTGCCTCGGCACTGCAGAAGCAGCAGTTTAAAGACATCATTTTTAAATGCTAAAATGAGTACGCTTTTTATTAGGATTCGAAAGCTTTCTTGTAAGTTCTGTGTTCATTACTCTCTGTGCATTGTGACACTTCAACAAATCCTCATAAAATGAATTATCTGAACTGAATGACTTGTCGCAGTAAAGACATTTAGTGGGGAAAAATGTAACAGACAGCATCGGTTTAATACTCAAACTATTTGTTATGGAAGAAAAAAAAGTCAGAGAAACGGGATATAAATAAAACACTGTGGAAAATTGCATTTGAACGGTGGCTTGTATCTGAGCTAAGCAAACCAAAAGTCCCCTAATTTGGACCATAAAGTATAAAAAGTACTGAAATTTTAACATGTCAGGCTGGCTCTTTGCTAAATTTCAAAACTAATCAAAATTCCCATAAGTAGCCTAAAAATGATTTCATAAATCTGTAAAATAGAACATAAGGTATTTTCCACTTGATAGGTAGAAATGATTCAGCTGGCTCAGAGAAATGGCTGTTCTGCGAGCAACTGACGTACAAGTTCTGCAACTTTAAACAAGGCACTGCACTTGATAGAGCAGCTAGCCAGCCTTTCAGAACAGCCCAAAGTGGGCAAGAAGTATTAACTGTAATTATATTCTCATTGGAACTCAGCTGTAAAATTAACTGAGAACTTGCAGACCTTATTAAAAATATCTTTATTTTATGCTGATCATTAACTAAGGGTGTTACACACATAAGATTTGTTATATTTAACAAAGGTAAAGCTGTTAATATCTGTTATCCACATGGTAAGTGGACGTATTACCAACAGTCTTAATGGTTTCAAATATAAGATTCCATCAAGCATATTTAATTCTTCCCATTTGCTTTATCTTTCTCCTGAATGCGGCAATGTTTTCAGGTCCTTAGAACTTGGTAAATTAATAGTCTGGAATCACTACTTAATGATGCTGCTTTCTTTAGTGTTCCTTCTGGAATGATGTTTAAAAATGGCCATTCTGCAGAAACTGAATGAAAGCATTACATAAAGGGAGAATGCACACCTTCAACAGCTCCACACTGATTATCCCGTAAAGGACGAAGAAAGGCGTATAGCAATACAGTGCATAATTTAATGGCTCCAATTTTTCCTTCATGCATATAGCTCCAGCATATTTCAAAGGACATAGTACTAATACATAGTGGAACTTACAATCTAAGCTCTTTATCCAATTCACAAATAATTTTATCAAAAACCAATTAACCTGTATCTTTTTAGCGTGTGGAGGGAATGTAAAGTACTCAGGAGGGGAAAATTCCCATAGACATAATAAATAAACCAAGGCCCTGGACTCTAAGGAGGAACAATTGTGGCACCATGCTCCCAATATAATGACTCACAATACTTAATTGCACCACTCTCCAGCACTTGTAATCAACAGCAGTTGCAGCTTAAGAGGTAGATAAGACCATCACTCCCTCTGTTTTGCACCCCTGTCATGTCGTCTGTGTGGACCATGACTACTACTCCATGGGCAGAACTGTAGTGTGTTTGGTTTGGCCAGAGTTATTATGAATTAGTGATTATGCAGGGATCCAGGGAGACCCACTTGTTGTTGCCAACCCTTCTAGAATAGATCATTCTTAATTGGCAGAAGGCAATCCAGTGTGGTGGCCACATGTGTCTTGGTAATAGCAAATTAGAATGGGTCTGTTGGAGCTCTCAGCATCAACTTACTATATATTTTAGCAGTTCAGAATGTGCATGAGAAACAAAAATGTCAGAAAAATATGGGAAATACATTTTGTTCTTTGCTTTATTTAAAAAAAAATAACCATATGATTAGTATATGTGAAAATGCATACACAATCAATTGCTACTTGGGTTGCCACCTAGCCGGTATTTTGATGCTTAGTGCCAATGTTATTATTAGGAAAAACAGCAAGAAAAGGTGGCAACCCTAATTTCTACTAAAAGGATTAAATGCTAGTTTTTAGATGGAGAAAGAAATAGTAGTACCCAAAATCTAAATACTTTATCATATAATATTATTGCAGCAGATAAAGCAGTAGTTGAGCTATAGGAGAAGTCATAGAACAGGGCAAAATCCAACAAAGAGTTGGTAGCAATTTAAGGAAAAGTAGACCCTTTGACTCAATAGGGCTCAATATGTCAGATGTGTCCAGCAGAAAAAATATGTTGAGTATGGTTGAAATCCCTTAGGAGCTGATATCTAAACAGTGAAAAAAGTGTGTAGTTTTCAAAAGCCCATGTTTGCACAATGGAATCCATTTGTAAAGATCACAAAACATTTGGTATTACATGGGGCAGACCATGGGGTTTTTTTCCTCTATAGTTGCTCTTGCCCCTGAAAACTTGTGTACCCTGTTGAGAACTATCTGCAGGGGCAAGGGACAGGGAGGGGTAGTAAGATGCAGGTGGGTATGCGGCAGTGTTCCGGGTCCCGCCAAACTGTTTTGCATTGCGATGCCACTATTCTATATCTCAGTGACCTTGTATATGCTCACTAAAATGACATACAGCAGTCCCATATTCCTTAGCAATTGTACACCATGAGATACCTATCATAGTTCCTGCAGCATGTGCTATTAATTTTATGTATATACTGCTGATATATAACACAGAAGTTCCTATCCCTGTGGAGCTTAGGACCCATTCCATTAAGCTAATGGTAAAGGCACTCCTAAAACAACAAAGGGAGAATATACAAACTCCACAGAGACTGAAATCAGATCTTCAAGACACTGCACCGATCTTCTTCCCTTAGATTTACCTTATAAAGTACAAAAACTGGGTTTGTGTTTACATATATTTATAAAGTATTAAAATGGTAAAAAAGAAAAGTGCCAAAAATATTTATGAATGTTGAATTATTTCTTAGCTTTAGAATAATTTGCTTTTTCCAGACTTTTCCTTTAACGTCTTGCATTAGAAGACTAACCATATATATAAATGAGTGATAAGGGCATAAATGAAGTCGGATATAAACTATGTTCAGATTCATCTATCTTACATGCATCTGTTAATTGTCAGAGGACTCTATGGGCACATTTAATGAGGCATCTCTTACCAAGGACACTGCTTCTTTGCTTTCTTCCATTCACAATAAAACACAAGACAGCTTTTTCACCAAAGCAACTGGCACTAATGAGATACCTGTGGATTGTAACATTATGTAAGATTTCCTGAGACTAAATTTTGACTATGACATACATACTGGAGTAATGCAAGCAAACTACATTTGTCTTTATAAAGCTGCTCTATAAATAACCCCTGAAGAGACCTTTTGGAGGTATTGGATAACTATGATTTTTAGTTGTCATCTAGATACATAAATCTTAAGAAAGGATATATTCCACATAAAACCTTGTTTTAAAGAAGAAAAATAATATGTTGCTGGCACAATCCTAAACGATTTTTTTAACTGTACAGAAAGAATAGTTTTCTTTCTCACAAATACAATGGCAGTTTTCAAAAGTGTGGCTTGATAAATGTAAGTCTTTGAGGACATATGCAAATCGAATGGTGATTCATGACCACCAGAGTTAAGGAAGGCTTAATGGAGCAGGGGAAGGCAAGGAAAGAACAGGGTTGATGCTTGGAAGTTCAGGGTGGGAAAGAAGAATTGTGATAGAGGGGGACAAAATTGGGTAGTTATAAGATCAGGGCCCATGTCCAATTTTAGCCACAGGGAGAAGCATCTCAACCTTATTCTCTTCCTCTTTCTAGGCACTGTAGGGTTTCTGTCGGGGGAATTATTACAAGTACAGGAGACCTGCAATCCAGACCTGGGGTTTTCTATATAAGGGATCTTCATACCTTAAGACTACTAGAAAATCATGTAAACATTAAACAAACCCAAAAGGGTGGTTTTGCTTCCAATAAGGATTAATTATATCTTAGTTTGGATCAAGTACAACATACTGTTTTATTATTACAGAGAAAGGGGAAATCATTTTTAATAGTTTCGATTATTTGGATAAAATGTAGTCTATGGGAGATGCCATAATTCAAAGCTTTTGTTATAATAGGTTTCTGCAAAATAGATCCTATATATCTGTACCTATTAGGTGTGGGGGTCAGTGGAGAAATCCTTGTTGCATACCATTCCCCCCAGGGGGGTGGCTCAAAGTAAGACTTGCTTTGTGTCCACTTGCCCACCTAAGCCCGTTATTGGGTGGCCAGCCAGGTGGCACCAAACAAGACACAGAAAATTCCTATGTGAGCATATTCATAATTGTTAATTCATGTAGTATGATGGTCTGTATTTGTGTTTACACTAATATATTCGCTCGTCCTATACAGAATGTGGCTTAAACATTTCTGAAATTATTTTCCACATCCTGAATTAAATCCAAGAACTGTGTAACTTTAAGTTGAGCATACATGCAAAGATCAACTAGTCTAAAAATGATAGCAAGTAAGTAGTGATGAGCGGATTTGCATGAATTCCTGCGATTCGACTCAGACAAATACATTCGCAAAACACCGGTGAAATTCCACTAGCAAAAATTCAATGGTGTCTCGTTTTGGATCTGTGTGTCAGTTTTTGGATGCCGGCGTCCATTCTTTTTTCGATGCTGGCAATGGGCGTCCAAAAACGGGCACACATCCAAAATGAGACACAGTGGGGTATCGTGAAACACCTCCAATTCGGCAATCACTACAAGTAAACACTTCTGGGCTAAAAGTTAATATTCAGGGGCATATCACATAGCCACCACACTTGGCCAGTACAAAATTCTTTGATTAGAAAGCACCACATTGTTATAATACAATCAGTAGGTTGAGGTTGATGTAGGCCTGTTTTTCCAAAATCTAAGGGGTCCGTTTACTAGTTTTACTAAACAGTGATGCTCTCAGAAGTAATTGTGATCACTTGCAGTAACTACGTTAGCGAACCAGCTTACGTTAGTGGTAATTTTAGCGAGATGCAAATTTTCTGGCGACAAATTATGTTTGCAAATATTTATTCTAGAAAATAGTCTTGTTTTATGGTGTTAATAATGGCGTTAATTATGGCAATTTTTACTGTGACATTTATGGCCAGAAATACATCTTCAAAACTCATAAACTTTATTGACTGATTATACCATCCAACAACATTACCAGAGTGACACCAATCACACATGTATGCATCATATAAACCGACACTTCATCCATCCAGTCACAAACACTTCTGCCAATAGAATCATATGAACAAGAAATCATACCAGTTATCTCTTTGTATCATTTAAATGCACAGTTTAATGAGAATTAAATCCCATTGAGAATTTTCTGGCCAAAAAATAAGTTAATGCCACTATAAAGATGGCGGTAAAATGTTTAGAATATTCTGGCGTTCATTTTGTCTTTCACACATTTCACTGTTTAGTAAACCAGGCGTTAATGTGTACGTAGCGTTATTTTCAGCAAATGCGATAACTGGCGAAAAAATATTCTTGCACAAGAATATTCGCAAATTTATATTTACCACATGTTAATAAATTCATGAAAACCTATTCTGCGTTAAATTTGTCTATATTTTGTGTGAAAAATTTTACCGCACTTTAGTAAACGGACCCCTAAGTTTAAAGTTGAATGTTGGTGTCTCTGGTGTTTGCACCTGAATTACTGAGCTGCCAGACTCAGACTCTAAACTGTTACAATTTTGCAACATTTAATTGATACATTTCACAGCAACATCTCTGGAGTATTAGCAACTATTGTATCAATGCAAACAGCTGCCTGTAATGAGATTTTGGGAGATTCTGCTCAGCACGGACAAGGATAAGAAATGTATCCATTAAATCAGTGGTCCTCAAACTTGGCCCTCCAGCTGTTAAGGAACTACAAGTCAGGCAAATGCATTGTGGGACTTGTAGTTCCTTAACAGCTGGAGGGCCAAGTTTTACATACTGGTGACGTACATCTTCAATATCCACTGTAACCTCTGTGAGAATGGAATTTCTGGTCACACAGTTAATCACATAATGTCTGTACAGATCCTTGTCAATAACAGAATGAAAGGAGCAAATTGTTAGAAGTATCTAGAGCAGTCTGAATGCCAATCAGCTTTCCCTAACAAGTATGAGGTCAAACATCTCCAGGGTAATCTCTATCTACAGAAGCTGACAACGGCAACCTTAATCAACTAATGCTATAATTATCTCTGGGGAGGTTGGAAATATGAAGAAGGAAAAGGAAAATGATAAATTGGATAGGATAAATTATACTATATTATCTACAATCTAGATTATTTTTAAGAATTGCTAATCTTATTGGGTAAATCTCACTTAATCCTCTTAACGGAAGGCTAAAACATTAATATTTCCATAGAAACCTATTTTTTCCAGACATCAGTTATGATTAACTGTATTTCATAAACAGCTAAATGTTTATTAATGCTATTCATACTGGCTGTTAAAATAAAATTGAACCTTTTTTAATTTTTATGAGTGGGTTTATATTATATTTTCTTTGCTTCAATAGTGAGTTAAGTATCAGGGTTTGGATTATTATGTGCACAGAACAGAACATTGGAGAAGTCATTTACAAATAACTAGTGATGGGCGAATTTATTCGCCAGGGGCGAATTCCCGCGATGGTGAATAAATTTGCGAAACGCCAGTGAAAATTCGCCTGGCAAAAATTAGTTAAAAAAAATGAGTTGCGCGTCGTTTTTTGACACGACGCGATGAGAACGACGCGCGACGAAAACAACGCGATGCACGTCGAAAACGACGCAACGCAAATGTGCCGTGACTTGTTTCGCAAATTTTTTTGGGTAGATTCGCCCATCACTACAAATAACAAGACACTTTCTTTTACATTTGTGTCAGGTTCTGCACTTTTCTGAATTGCTGCTGGTCTCTTATGTGTGGCTCATGAATACAGCATTGCCTGTGTTCAGCAACACTGTATTCATCAGGGTTGGGGGGTTCCTGTATTTATTATGAGCCATGTATTTATCCCTGCTGCTGGATATACAGTAGCTCACAGCCAGACCATGAACACAAATGTTTTTTGAATGAGCAGGAGCACTCCCTTGCACTCGCTCTGTCACACACACTTGTAATCTAGTGTCATATTTAATTACCCATTTCTGTACTTGTATTTAGGAGTGAGTGAGTGGTATCTGCTATTTTATATCAATTTAATCAGACCTTTTAGAAATGTAACTCTATAGTAAATTGAGTGCAGCTTTCTCTGACTATAAGCTCCACTCCCAATATGTTGCTCCGGATAAGACCTTAAATCTTAGGGAGTAAGCCCTCGCTTACGATGTGGAGGCATGGTGTAGTGCAACTATAACTGTATTCAGGGTACAAATAATTGGGCACCAGTGGTTCTTTTAACTTAACCAAAGAACATATTTATTTACATACAATCCTCACTGGAGTTTACAGCAATCACATCAGCACATGCAGGATCAACAGTGGATAGGCAATACTCACAGAACCTTTGGTCAGAGACTGTCTCTTCACACATCGGAGACAACATATATGCAGCCTTGAGCCTTTTTCCTAAGTGGAACCTGAGGAGACACTTCCAACCCTAGGTCTGTACACTTAGTCCCTACTCTGGGCAATTAGTACCCGAGATATTAATCCCACTCACAATCCTGGTAGGAGCCTCAAACTGCTCAGCTAAATAATCCTAGCTATCTGTCACTCCTAAAGTAACCTATACCGGTGAGTAGCCTATCTTTACTACTTTATTACCTGACCTGTCTAGGTTCCACTTGAGTAGTGATGGGCGAATTTATTCCCCAGGGCCGAATTCACGGCGAATTCCCGCGATTCGCCGCTGGCGAATAAATTCGCGAATCACCAGTGAAATTTCGACAAAAAAACGAGTCGCGCGTCGTTTTTGATGCGGCGCGTCGAAAGCGGCGAGCGCCGAAAATGATGCGACGCGCATCGGGAACGGCGCGCCGAAAATGACGCAACGCATCAAAGTTGACGCGATGCGCGTCAAAAGCGCCCCGCGACTCGTTTTGCAAATTTTTCGCCGATTCGCGAATTTCTCTAGAAATTTGCCAATCTTTAGGCGAAGCGAATCGCAGGAGATTCGCCCATCACTACACTTGAGCTCTGCCTGCCTGCTCAGGCCAGAGCCAGCACAAGATGGACATTGAAAGCATGGCTTACAATGCTTTTATACTTTAGCTGTGAGTAACAGCAAGGGACATAGATTAGAGCAGGTATAGGAAACAGTTCCCCCTCCTTACTGTATTTTAGGACACACTTAGGTGTTCATAACACTTGGGGACTGCCTGTTAAATATACTGGGAGGTTAATTTACCTGTCCCCTACATTCACAAATACAGAGGTGATGTATTTAGCTCTGTGATTGCCAAACCTCTATACTCAATTTTTCAGGATTCATTGAGGTCTGGCA
>CM044443.1:104064042-104099363 GCA_024363595.1 Xenopus borealis | reverse complement strand
AGGGGCTGAACTTGATGGACTCTGTCTTTTTTCAACCCAATTTAACTATGTAACTATGTATTTGCTGTTGTTTTTTACTATTTTGGATTCCCTACTAGAGTTAATCATAAATTGTATTATTTCTTTTTGATACTAAACCTATATTATCCATAGAATTTGAAAATAGATAGAATGCTAAATAGATACATTGAATGCTATTTTGTTATTGCTGATTATGTGCAAGAAGTACAAGGTATCTACCATTTACGTATACGTAAAAAGGCTTATTTACTAATGCTGTGTTAAAATTGTTTATCCCTTTCCATAGCAGGCAGTAAGTACAGGGTACCCTTGCATCTTTGCAGCAAGCAAATCCTATGGATGCAGTTGCTCAGTGGATAGGTCCTTGGTGTTTATACAAATGACCTGTAGATGTCACTGTGCACATGAGGTATAATATGTTTCACAATTTACATTACTGCTGCTGACCAAGGGGAGATTTTTGCTGATAGAAAGCATACCTGGGAGACAGCGTATATTCTATATATTACCTGTTGAGACTTATGAAACGTCACTTACTGCTCTAAAGAACTTTTTCAGGCCAAGAGTAGATGTGGTTGCTGAAAGATATAAATTCCACCAAGTGGACAACTAAAACTCACAGTCAGGGAATTGCTGGGAATGTACAGACTGTGAATCCAGCACTAGGGCCTAATGCACTGTCAAAGGCAGAGTTTCCGCTGCAAATTATGCTACATGTCCTGCAAAAGCTGTACAGTGCCGCAAATGCAAAAAGGTAGGACATTTTGCTAAAATTTGCCATAGTTCTGCTAAAGATGTTCACAAAGTCACTGCTACACATGTTACAGTATTAGCTGGTACATTTAGTATATGTCAATGCACTGTCAATGTCAATACTGTTTCTGCTGACAAGGGACACTCCATTAACCTGATGTTTGATACAGGTTCAGCTGTTTCTATATTACCAAAGGATAATTTCTTGAAATAATTTGCAAAAGATATGCTTGTTGCACCTTCCCTGAGACTGGTCCGATCCCTATGCTTGGTTGCTTGCCAGTGACTGTACAATTTGAAACAAATACTGAAAATATGTGACTTTTACATTGTGAATAAGGGTACTGCTATACTTGGAAGGGATGTCTTTGCCTCATTAAACCTACAAATAGATGGTCTCATTACTATAGCACCAGTGCCTGCCACACAGCCTGTGTCTAAAATTTGACCACAAAGCAACACTTCACTGGGCTGTGCAATGAACTGTGCACAAAGTTAAGTTGAGACCAGATGTTAAAGCAATACACCAGAAATTGAGGCAATTGCCCCACTCTATAAGGGACACTGTCTCACAAGAACTAAAGAAACTGGTAGAGCAAGATATGATTGAAAAATCAGAATCCTCTGAATGGGTTTCACCAATTGTTGTAGCAATGAAGAAATGGAGGTATTTGATTGTGTGTTGATCTCCATGAACCTAATAAAGCAGTTGCTATGGATAATCATCCCTTGCCACACATAGAGGAAATATTTCAGAACTCTGAGGAGCAAAATTATTTTCCACCCTGGATCTTTGGAGTGCTTAGCATCGACTATTACTGCATGAGGAAAGCAGAGACCTCACTGCATTTATCACCCATGATGGTTTGTTTTGGTTCAAGCATGTTCCTTATGGACTGGCTTCAGCACCAAGTTGTTTTCAAAGATTGATGTCATCTATATGCCATGACATACCTGGTGTGCAATGCTAGTTAGATGATATAATTGTCTACGCTCCAACTATGGATCTTCATAACAAGTACCTAAAAAAGGTTCAGAAATGCATTGATTCTGTAGGACTGAAACTGAAACTTTCCAAATGCCACTTCAGACAAACTCAGCTGTCATTTCTGGGTCATATAATTTCACAAGAGGGATTACTGCCTGACCCTGACCATGTCAATGCTGTTACACAAGCACCTACTACATCTGATTTTCAGACCTTATGAGCTTTCTTAGATTTTACTTCATGGTATTCTTAGTTTATTACAAACTATGCTTCAGTTGTGGAGCCAAATAGAGCACTACTAAGTGGAAGTCTGGTTTGGTCAGAGACTGATCAAAATAGCATTGAAATAGTGAAGCAGTTAATTGTGAACAGTCCAGCCCTAGCTTTATTTGATCCTGCACTACCCTCTATTGTTGTTACAGATGCTTCAGACTATGGCGTTGGTGCAGTTCTCACACAGCTCCATGCTGATCATTCATAGAAAACTGTTGCATTTGCATCCAGAACACTTACAGAGACAGAGCGTAAGTATTCAGCTGTTGAAAAAGGAGATCTAGCATGTGTTTGGGAAACAGAAAAATGGAGAACATGCCTATGGGGTAGAGTATTTACCTTATGCACTGATCACAGTCCTTTAACTACACTGCTTCCAACAAAGGCACTAGGAAGAGCTGGAATGTGTATAGCTAGATGGTCAGCAAGGCTACTGAATTTCAACAACAAAATGCAATACAAACCAGGTTTGAAAAATGTTACTGCTAATTATTTGTCATGTTTACCTTTACCTGCAGATTTTGATACACTGGATGAGGACATAGAAGTTGTAGTGCTGACTAATTTTCTATCATCTACCATCACAGCTGCTGATTTTAAGCAAGCTTGCTGCACATGTCCAATTCAAGTCAAACTAAAGGACATCTTACAAAGCAAATGGCCAAATATTGAGAAGAAATGCAGTTCTGATCTTCTACCTTACTACAGGATTAGACACAAACTGTCCTTAGTAGATGGCTATGTTGTCCGTGGAGCTCACCACTTTCCGGTAGCGGAGAGCTTGCGAGAAAAGCTCATACAACTTGCACATGAGAGTCATCAAGGAATTGTACGTACAAAACAAAGACTACGAGAACTATACTGGTTGCCAGCAGTGGATGTTGATGTGGTAACTGCCATTCATTCTTGTGTAACGTGTCAGAATCATGACAAAACAGCAATCACACCTACACCACCACTTCAGCCAGTAGCATTTTCTGATTCAGTTTTGGAAAAACATGCTGCAGATACAGACTATTACAGTAAATGGCCAGAAATTGCATTTGTTTCTCAACTAACAGCTACAGTAATATAATTTCTGTCAACAGTCTTCAGCAGAGAAGGTAATCCAAATGAGTTAATAGCAGACCCTGGACCCCAGTTTGTCTCATCTGAGTATGAATTGTTTCTGAGAGAGAGGAATATTGTGCATATGAAATCATCAGTGTTTTATCCACAAACAAATGGAGAAATTTGCGTTTCAACAGAAGTCTGAAAGACGAACTACAGACAGCAAATATTACTGAGCTATCTTGGAAAGTATTTACAACTGAGTTCCTACATAACTATAGAGCAATGTGCCATGCAACAACCCAAGCATCTCCAGCTGAATTACTACATGGCAAACAGATGTGTACTAAGTAATATGTTGCAGACATCAAACTTCCACAAAATACTGTGCCTATAAAATTGTCTACTGCTGACATTGTCAAACGTTGACAACACAAATACAAGGCTTATACTGACAGAAAAGTGGTGCAAGAGAAGTACACTTTCAGCCTGGACTACTGAAACAAGGACAATCGAGACGCCAACGAGGACCATACACATATGAACTATCTGATGGACGCATATGGAATGCAAGTCGTCTTGCGCCTGCTAGATATGACTTTGGAGAAGCTCCATTTGATAAAGAGCATTTCCCTACTCCTGATGCCAAATGCAATAGGCTTAAAGAAAGTGAGCCTATAGGCATACTGGGAGAATCAGAAAACTACCTGCATGGACCAAGGACTATGTCATGTGAAGAATGCATAATATTGCTTTAAGATGCATTGTTGTTTATTACATTTGCCCAAATGCTTTCCTACTATAGGGGGAATATGTGGTGTTTAAACAAATGGCCTGTAGATGTCACTGTGCACATGAGTTATACTGTGAATACACAGTACTTTCTATACTGCTTAAGGTGCTACAGTTTATGTTACTGTTGTGTAATGGCTGCATGAGCCTACAAATAAAGTACTATTATACTCTTCTTATCCTCGGCTATCAAAACACAACACTAAGGGGCAGATTTATTAAGCGGTAGATTTACTAAAGGTCGAATTTTGAGGGTTAAAAAACCCTCAAATTCGACTCTCGAATTTAGGTTGAATTAAAACTCCTCGAATTTGAATTTCAAATTTGAGGGGTTTTAATGCAATTCGATTTTTCGAATGATTGAATATTAAAAAAACTGCCAATAGGATTGTATAGCAATTCGGTAGGCTTACCGTAGGCCGCCAAATTGTTATATCGAATTTTTCTTAAAGTGACAGTACTTCGAAAGTCGAATTCAAATTCAAATTTTTTAATTTGACCAATTCAAATAGATTTTGTGCTATTTGAATAAGCCCAAAATTAATTCGAATTTTTTATTTTTTTTTAATTTTTAAATTCGAATTTGATTCGAATTTTCACTTCAAATCAATTCGACCCTTCATTTCTTCCTGTGGATTTAGTCATTGAGCCCTACTGAATATATGCCTCTTTTCAATTCTCTAAACTGCTCGTTCTGACTTTTATAACAATGAAGCAGGTGCAAACTAAGTAACAGAGCAAAGAAGAGGTATGGAAGGGACTGTGGAAATCTTTGCCAGAGAGTATCTGGCTTCTGCTACTTACAGTAGTTAGAACCAGTAGTGCAGAAAATTATTTAAAACATACTGTACTAGTTTCTACTGCAATTACCTTTAATAAACAGTAACCACTCAATCTACATTTCCCTCTGTCACATTCTGGTCCCATTGTGGCACTATAAATAATTAAACAAATGATATTTTTCTTATAATTCTTTAGTGTACACTAAAGTGTGAATTTCTTTTAAGATACAATAGTTGGGATTGACATTTTTTCCCATTCGATTACAGAGGGACAAAGACCCTGCTTTGCTCACCTGCAATACAAATGTACAGAAATACAGCTGCTTCAGTGCTGTTCATAACCAGGGATGGGCGAATTTATTCGGAAGGGGCAAATTCGCGGCGAATTCCTGAGATTCGCGAAACGCCAACGAAATTTCGCCTGGCGAAAAATTAGCTGGCAGCAAAAAAAAAACGTGTCGCGCGTCGTTTTTGAAGACGACGCGACACGCATCAAAAACGACTCGTGACTCGTTTTGCAAATTTTTTCGCCAATTCGCAAATTTCGCTGGAAATTCGGAAATTTTTCGGTGAAGCGAAACGGGGTAGATTCGTCCATCACTATTCATAACCCCTCAACTCTGACAGCTTTTACTACAGTCTTCAGAAGTGGCAGAAATGTATCTAAAGATTTACAGCAACGCCCCTAAATTGGTTGGGATTAATCTCATTCTGTTACAAATATGGCTCTTTGTGAGCAGTGTGCATATTATAAATAAAACACAGAAACCTAGAGGTTGTAGAATTTAGTTTGGCCAAAATCTTTCTCCTCTTGAAAGTTTCAGCAAGGGACTGTTGTATGCCTTGGGTACTACATACATTACAATTCATGTGCATGCTTCCACTCAGTTACTGTATATCCTAAATAGTATTTATTCTCCCCACCCCTTCCATTGCATCTATGTTGAGGGATTCATCTTAACATGCCTGTGGAGGAATCAATATTAATGCATTCCTTGGCAAATGCCTATATTTTTTTCAAAAGAAGAAATTTGTTATTTATTATTATTATTATTATTATTATTAGTATGGTAGATTCTGTTTAATATATTTTTTAATTGCTTTGATAAAATTCAGCCTACGTATCCCCTCTAAAATATGCTTTGTCCAAGAGCCATTCAGGGATAGAACAATTACTTTGCAATCTCAATTTGTGCCAAATATTTTTTTTCTGAAGACATAAAACTGTCGCATATAATGACAAAGGCATTTAGGCTCCTTTCCGGAATCCCAGCCAGTTAATTTCTGTGCCATGAAATATCATTGTGGTGAATAGTTTTGGCTTTGAATATAGGAATAAGAGTGTAAGCTGTCGCTTCAATATCTATCTTGTAGCACCTCAAAATCCTTAAGAAAAGAATAGACATTGAGTAATGCTGATGTATTATTCAGTTGCTACACTTTTAAAAGCTCTGTAACATATGTAATTAGAATAAATTCATTTGGAGGTCGCATTAATGGGAAACATGACAGAGTATAATCCTCCCATCAATCTGTTTGTGCTTATTCAGAAATTAATTTTCAACAATGCTTTTTAATTTTCATTTCCTTGTGGAAAAACATTTAGTCCTAAGTTCTGGATGGCTTTCTAAATGAGCTAAATAGGACCAGTGTTGCAGTGGGGAAACAGTGATTGCAACCACAACAAGCTCTATGAATGGCAAATACATGGCAACAAACTATATCAACTCTCTGCCTGAAAAAGGAAAAACATTCTATGATTTTGGGGATTATTTATTAACCTCTGAATTTATCTTAGCATTTGCTGCCACAAACTCTGAGCATATCCGCTCGGGTTTTTTAGGTTTATTTATTATAACATTTTCCCAAAATATTGCTTTACGGAAAAAACTCAGATTTCCGTGATTCTTTCAGATTTCTTTTCCAAAAACTTCTTTCTTTTTCAGATTTTTCACCCAACAGCTCTGAAAACATTGTGGAATTGCACAAAATCCAGCGCACATCAAAAAATCAATGGATCTGCTCCCATTGATTTATACTGTATGCAACCTCGGCATGTCTGAGATGCCGGATTTTAATACATGGATTTTTTTATCCTAGAGGTTTAATAATTCCTATCTTATAAAAAAAATCTGGTTTTTTTTGGATTTTTGGTATTCTGAGTTTGATAAATAAAGCCCTTTTAGTTATAAAACCAATATTTTTTTTTTTTAAACACCATGTGAGCATCTCAGCTTAAACTGGGGTCTGTTGTTACTATAAAATATCACTAAATGGCAGTGGATGTTTAGTAAAACTATTTGTTAATTCAATGATTTATTTGTGAGTAATTAACTAAACTTTTTTTTTCCAGGTCTGCAACCAACATATATATTTATTGAATGTTGGAATTCACAAACCAAATATTTTCTCAAAATTTTTTTTTTAATTCTCTGGATTCTAAAAAATTGAGATTTATGAAGTGTAAAAACCACTAAAAACTCAAAACTTCACTAAGTAAACCTAGCCAAGGTCTCATAGAAGTCAATGGGAGCTGCACTGATCCTATAGGACCCTTTTTCTGACTTTTAAAAGTGTTCTGATTTTTTTCTCTAGTAATTGCTCAACTTTTAGAGGTTCAGATCATTCAGCTTTTTTTTGTTTATACTTTTTATATTTGGACTGTTTAATACATTTGTAATTTTAGAATAAATTTGGTTATTCATGGTTTCAAAAACCTCTAAAACCACTAATATGAGAATCTTGATAAATGTGCCTCATTTGTTGTAGGTCGCTGACAGATTATACCAGCTCCGACTGGCTGATTTCAGCATGCACTGCTGAAATACAGAATGATCAATTTGTTTGCAGTATAAAAAACAAAGGTTAGGTTGAGGAGGCACACCAACAAACCCCCCCTCCCAGTGCTCCAGTACTTGGACCCACCCATATTCAGATGATGCCTGGTTATATTTATATGTATTGCTTTATCAGGGAACTCTGCTAATAATCACTTTCAAAATGCACAGGTTCATACTGAAAAACATTTATTTGTGCAATCACAGCAAAAAATAAGATTACAAACACATCTTTTTTACAGCATCCAAAGTGCAGTGTTACCCCTCTGTCTGGCTACCTGTGTTAGCCACTCCCTCCTGACTTGTTTCGCTGACAAGTAGTGATGGGCGAATAAATTCCCAAAACGCCAGCGAAAATTCGCCTGCTGAAAATTTGCTGGCATAAAAAAAAATGAGACACACATAAAAAGTATGCGAGTGCCAAAAATGACGCGTCGAGCACCGAAAATTCTGTGATGCATCGAAAATTAAACACAACTCGTTTCGTGGCCTGCGGTCACTGTACAATTACTGACCTCAGGTTTGTAAAAAACCAAACAAGTTTTTGTAGTACAGTTTACATCCTATTAAACATTCATCTTGAAATGTTACTGAAAACCTTATTTTTTAGGTAGGACTATAAAACAGAAGTAACTGTGTGTGCAGCTTCATAGAATTCATGTTTTAGGAAGATTTAAAGCCTCCATCAGCTGTTGCAATCCTATTTAATGATATTTAGAGGAAGATTTTATTTTAGATGTTATAAAAAGATATGCAGAGTTGCACATTTATAGATTGTTAGGACATATCAATAAGGCATAAAACCAAAAATTTCTGCTTTTTATTTGCTTATAAAATTAAATATAGCAGGTTGTAATGCCACACGCAAATACATACTGCAATGTCCTGCAGCTAGGTGAAAATTCTGCGGTTAAACAATACTGAAATGGATGTTTGAAATCGTTATGGAAAGCTTATTTTCAGTAGTGAATGTGATCATTTATAAGGTTTCCAAAATATTAATAAAAGCACTAAAGTACCAAAAACTATAAATTTTAGATGCACTATTAATATTAAACTTTCAAGGCTCTGCAAAACCATATCAGATTAAATCCCAACTTACTCTTAGGGGAATTTATTATTGAACATAGCCCAAGTGCTAAAGTTAGCTTATTGATTTTACAATGCAATATCTTTTAAAAAATACTGGCATTATGATTTATCAAAAGTTCAGTATCATTTAACCATTCTGCAATGCTAGTGAGTAACAAGGATCAATTCAGTAAAAATCTGATTTATTTGTAAACACATCATAAAAATTCTAGAGTTAAGTTTATAAACTATAAACTTATAAACTATAAACCTATACCCTTCAAAAAAAATTCTAATTAATAGGATTTAAATATTGCATTTAAAAGTTTCTTTGCAAAATAATGAATACAAAACAATTTCTCATATAATTTATGAAAATGTTTTTAGTTATGTTGGAAAAATAATTAATACATTTTATGCCTCAACATACATTTTTAATCTCTTGAAATTCAATTAAAATTTATAGAATTTCTAGAAGCAATATAAGCAGTAATGAGATTGTATATATCTTTATATACAGTCAAAAAGATAAATTGACACTGCTAAAATTGCATCTGATCAGTTGGAACACTAAATTGGGTTGAAAAAAGACCAAAATCCCTCAAGTTCAACCCCCTCCAAATAAAACCTAGAACACATACCTACACACACTGACCCATCCATACACTCATACAAACTATATACAGATGCAGTCACTTTGGATTGTAAGTTTAATGCGTCGTGACTTAACTCATCTATCTCATTTATCTCACTTAGCACAGAATATTGTGTCACAGCATCCCATCCAATTAAAGAGTTCACCATTGAAAACAATGGGGCTTTGGTATGCTAATGAAAAGGTTAAATGCATTAAATGAGTTAAGATAACTTTAGATAACACAGTTTCTTCAATTAGCCCTGAGTCATGACGCATTTAACTTCTGATTTAACATCTAATTTATTTAAAAATTGTTCATTCGAATGATACAATCAAATGATTCAAACTATTCAAATTTGATTGAAAATTGACCTCTTAAAGCATCGGCTTTCAATTGAAAATCGTCTAAAAAATTCAATGGTCGAATTTTTTTTTTTTTCACTTCAAAATTTGACGAATTGTAAAATTTCCCATAACTCTAGATTTTAGTATTATATACAGTAGCCTTGAACATAATAAATAAATCATCCAAGCCCCTCTTTTATGGAAATAGATCTCCCACTATCAGTCTAAAATGCTTTCTAAAGTACTTAAAGAGTAATCATGTCCCCTCACAAGAGTCTTTTCTCCAGAGAAAACAACCCCAACTATGACAATCTATGCTCAAAGTTTAAATCTTCCATCCCCCTTAACCAGTTTAGTTGTACATCTCTGCACTCTCTCCAGCTAATTTATATTCTTTTAAGGATGGTAACCCAAAACTGCACTGCATGTTTTCATCCCTTGATGAGTGCCCTTTTTAAGCAAGACAGTACTTTATTTGCTTTAGTAGGCATAGAATGCCTGGAATTACACAACTTGTTGTCTACAAAAACCGCTAGACCCTCTCAGTTAAGGAAACCTGCCAACACATTGCATTTAGGAGCAGATCTATCACAGGTCGCATATTAGAAATTTTGAAAATCAAATGAACTTGAATGTCCTTGAAATTTGAATAGTATCTTATTTAATAAAAAAATCAAATACCTAAAACTCTTATATTATATTAACGACCATAAATCAAAATTTGAATGTTGGCTATTAACAACTTGAATGTTTGCTTCTTTACGAACACATCCAAGGTAAAAAAAGCAGGATTTAATGCAATCAGGGAGCAAACTCAACTATCTCGAATTTATTGAATTTACAGGTTAAAAAATTTTAATACCTTAAAAACCTTGAATTTATCGAGTTTTTGAGCTCAAACTGCATAGTGACTGAAAATGGTTAAAGGGACCTCTGGGGCATAAAAAATCTTGAAGAGTTATTTTTTCCAAAAAATTCAGGAAAACTTAAATTTTTCAAGAAAACACTACTTGACCTTAACTAAAAAAAACTCTTAGAGTGACTATTATAAAGTCAATTAATTGATTAATAATAGTCTGAAGCTGGTTTTATTAATGAGAACTAATAATTTTTTGACCTTAACTAAAAAAAACCCTTAGAGTGACTATTATAAAGTCAATTAATTGGAGCCCTCTAAAAGTTTGACCACAATCCATGAAAGAAAAAAGAGAAGAGAGTTAGCATTCCGATTTAAGGGGGCTCAGGATCTTGTTAAAAATATCAAAAGATTAATAGTCTGAAGCTGGTTTTATTAATGAGAACTAATAATTTTTTTCAACATGCTTTCCCCAAAAGATATGTGCACACACTACCATACAGTATTGACACTGTTACATGTCTTTAAGAACAATATATCAGACTTCGATAGCTCAAAGAATATAATATGTACAGTCAGTAGAAGGAAAGGCAGAGGATAGCTACAGTATTTTTTACTTAGTTATCATATGAAATATTAATCATACACAGGTCAGCACAAAGAGGCCCTGTCTTACAGTGTTTGAATTCTGTATGAACCAAAATAACATTCCTATCTATTATAGGTTATTAGGCTGCTGACTCAGACTTGAGTGACCAAGTCAGCAGCCAATTTCTATCAATCCGTGGGCAGCTTAGGTTTGGTGCTAGAGGCCTCCGATACCAATTAGTACTTCAAATTGTGGTTTTACTGCCATTATTGTAAATAATTAGGTGGATTCTAAAAGCTTTTTTTGCAGTCATATTTCTATTATCCTCTAGTAAGGCTTCTAGTTTGTGCCCATTCAAATTTAGTTTACATTCTCAATTTTGTACTATAGAGAGCTGGCTTAGCAAGCAGGCATTGGATTAATATACAAATAATAATAGTTAAAGAAATTGTGTTTGGACAGAGTTCTCTGATCACTTGACGCCTACGCCTAATTGGTTTGCTTGCAAACGTCTCTTGGCAAACAATGGTGCCTAATTCATCAAACAATACTTTTGCTCACTATTTATGTCCCTGTTTTAAAGAATGATTCCCCAGTTCTCTTAATTTGCAGCATTCCAATGTTCATGTTGTGCTAGTCACTTTGTCCTGTTATGAACTGCGGTTAGCTATAGTAAATAACTTTTATTTGAAGTCCTATTATTGAAGTAAATTAGCCATGATATTGTAAAGCATCCTTTTAAACAGAGTGAACAAACTGATAAATGTGGCCATTAATAACAGAGTAAATCTGGCTAGCAATGCAATAGTTAAAGGGACTGGATAACTGACAATATTGCCTTTCTCCAGACAATTATTCTCTCCAGAGTTGTCTTTTTTGTTTTATTGTAATGCTGTCAGTGGCCAAGGCAACACAATCACTATCACTAAAAATAGGCCACTTGAGCACTGCGGGCAGGAAGAACACTTTTTTTTGGGTAATGGCTTTTAGTGGGTAATGAAGACATATAAGAGGCTACAGGGCTTTGATATTTTAGAAAAAGGTGTTTAGGATAGTGTACTCATTATAGTCAAGGTTAAGTAAAGAGAGAGGGGACAAAAGACTCCCATTTTGGTTAAAATTAATAAAGGCTCTATGGAGACCATTATAATAACTGTAAAGAATGGCTCCATTACAAATATAAGTGCAAATGCAAAGCACTAATATTGCGGCAAAACTGAACATGTATTATTGCTATTCAAAAAAGGTATTTAAACCCATACATTGTATTAGAAACTTGTACCCGTTTAGCCTGCTCTAATAAACTGCATATAACTGGTGGTTCCCTGGAATTAGCATCAGTGTGGCCTGGTGGTAATTCCAGGGTTCACCTAAATCACCTTCCCTGATAAATGGGGATTGGGATGAAAAATAAGGTCTGTGATTAGCTATTGTGTATGCTCTATGTGGACTGGCAGCCTACAGGAGACTCTATGAGGCATTACACCTGCTACCAAAACGTGCCTTTAAGCCTGGATTTAAAAAAATAAATAAATAAGTGTCTGCTTTGGCCACTAATAGCAACATCCAAAGGGTTGGTGAGCAACATGTTAATTCAGAGCCACTGGTTGGGGATCACTACCCTAGATGATTGTGTGATTATGGACACTACTGATTTGCACTAAGTGAATCAAATGCTAATGCTAATTATTCCACACCTCCCCATATTAATGGTGCATGTTTTACTTGTGGTTTCAACCAGCTGAAAGGTGAGTTACCCTTCAGTGGATATAAGCTATTCAGTAAATATGGCTTAAGTAGATTTATATTAAGGGTGAGTACTTATTACTGGTAGCTGAGGAAAGCATGTTCATAGTTTGGAGACATGTCTGTATTTAGGTAGGGCTTCTGATGCTTGACCCTATGAGATTGTAGTTGTCCTGATAAACTGTAGGAAGAGTGTATCAGGATTATTTTTCCTCTGCCCATGTATGAAGGAAATACCATCAGTTGAAGAAGAGCCTGAGATTATGGATACAACTTTAATCCTTTCTTCTCTATACAGGCATTTGTTCAGTTGTGGAAAGTGTTATCTTAATTGTTAACCTCATCTTGCAATTTACATTAGGGATTAGAAATTGGAGATGTTTTATAGCTCACAGAATGGAATGGTGTTTGACGGCTTTTGACAAATTGATATATTTCACTTCAACTGTCAATTCATGGTATGCTTTCCCGACTGTCCAGAAATTTTTCTTGACATTAAGTAAAGAGTTTATAATTCAGGAAAAATATCAGGCTGCTTGGAATCCCACTGGATCCCCCCGTTCAATATTTAATAATCCTACTCAAAGTGTTCAGAAAAAAAGAATAAATATACTGCAAAGTATCTAGTGAGGAGAAGCAAAACCATAATATCCTGGCACTTTGGAATGCATAACATTTATTTACCTGAGTAATACATTGTATAAATATCTTAAGAGTTACAGTATGTGCAAACTGAATTGCCATAGAAAGGAGCATTGGTGTTTGAAATGGAACCTGTCTCTACCAACCATGCTGTACCTTGTATATCTTTATATAAGGTACCATAATAGTACAAGTATGAAGATGTTTGCAAAATCAGGCCTTGCAATTTTCAGGTTTTTCTTTGGGATACAATAGCAATTTAAATATGTTTTTCATCATTTATCTACCTGGCTACAGTATCTAGCTTTGTCTTTATATTTATGCTCAGAGTGTTTGTATGTGTGTTTTCCTCCAGCAATTTTTTCCAGCTCCTTTCCAAAATAACAACAAAAAAACATTTATTTGTTCAAGAATTCTACTAATTTGTGGCACAAATCATATGTTGAGCCATTTGTGCAGTCAGTTGGCAAAAGCGTTAATTGTAAAAATGCTAAAGCTTCACACAACAAATGAATCATATGCTATGTAATGAGTAAACAGGAAAATGCTGACATTTTTGAAAGAACATAGCAATACACAGTCTTTTGTTTATCCTATTCTCGTTGACACTCCACATATTTATATAAGGAAGGCATGGGCAAATTTATTAGACTGCGTCCAAAATCCCACATGTGATGACACAAGTTTTCCCTTTCAATCAGATATGAATGTAATGCAAATCAATATGAATATTCATCTGCTATAAGCTAGGAAATTGAAGGAAATTACTGAAAGAGAAATTACAGTTTTTTTGTAATTGTTTTTTCGAGATTGGTTGTTTATAAAATAGATTTTGAGTATCAATTTAAAAGCAAAACATAAAAGTATTAATTAATAAATTATATATATATATATATTTTATATATATATATATATATATATTTTTTTTTTGCAACTAAGGGACCACACTTTACAGTCAAAATAGACTATCCACTACTAGACCTGTCACATGTTCTGTTTTGATTATGGGTCTATGAGTCTTTTGGAAATAATTTACACTCTACACCTAGGGGCAAATTTACTATTATTCCCCATAATTAGCTCGACCAAATTCGATATTCGATAAGCATTCGATCGTCGAATGCTAATCAAATAGTTTTGGGCTACCTTTTATTCGATATTCGATCATTCGATGATCGAATACAAATTTATTCGATCAGTCAAATAATTTATTCGATCAGTCAAATTAATCATTCGATCATTAGAATGATTGGTATGATTCGAACGATGGAAGACTTCGATCGTTCGAATCCTATTCGATCAGGACTTAGCCTCAGAAGCCTATGGGAGGGCTCCTATAGGCTTCTATTACAATTCGGTAGGTCCAATCTGGCGAAGTAGGCAATCGAATAATTTTAAAATTTTTAATTCTTCGCTGATCGAATGATCGAATATTCAATCATTTGAATCAATTCGGTCATTTGATCGTTCGCTATTCGATGATCGAATATGCCAAATTTGCATATTCGACCAATCAAATAGATCCTATGATCAAATATTCCATTGATTTCAATCGAATTCGATTTTAATCACATGAATACATGTGAATTTAGTAAATTGGCCCCCTAGTTCTGTATGCTAAGCAAAATTTTATTACCAATACCAGTACAAGTAAGTAACATAATCTAGAATGCATCACTGTTTGAGTCAGCATCATCACCTGCACCAAGAGACTGGGAGACCCCAATTCTGTTGGCAGAGAGGTCTCAAATGAGAAACCAAGGACCCTGGGCAGCACACTCATTTGCTCCACAGGAGAGATCTCAGCTAACAAAATGGGCCCCCCATGGTTTTATATGATCTAATAAACATGAGCTCATACATTACAACTACTTGGCCAACAACAGATCTTGCATCCCATGTGCTCATCAGGAGCTGGCCAGGCTTCCAACAAGCACACCCAAAGCAGAGATCTTATTTTATCGGTTATTAGTATTTGAGTACATGTTCTGCCCCGGCTATAATAAAACAAGTTTGGTAGTGATGACCAAATCTGTCCTGTTTTGCTAAAAATGTCTCAAAATGGTAAAAAAATTGTGAAACGCATTAAAGTCAATAAACTTTAAAATAATTCTGATGCGCAACAATATTTACACGATGTGAGTCTGTGGGCATCAAAAATTTTTTGACATGCGACAATTTTTACACAAGCAATTTTTTTATTGTAGCAAATTTTCCCATGCCTCTTTTTTGCAGCAATTTTGCAAAAAAATCACAGATGGCTAAGTGAGGAAATTTCCTGAAAATCAATTCCTGGTGAACAAATTCCCTCATCAGAACTTCCAGAAGTCATAACTATATTAGGACCTAACAGGAGTCATAAACATATAAGGTAATTGAGTTCAATAGTTCCTATCCTAATAAGCTGTTTTATACAAGATATTGAGTTCAAATGTTCTTTCCCACAAAGCTGCCCTATACAAGACATTAGTATTACCCTGAGCCTCCATCGATAAAACTTCTCTCTTCACATGTACAGATGCAGCCACTTGGATTTGTGCGTTAAATGCTGTGTCGTGACTCAGGGTTAATTGAAGAAACTGTGTTATGTAAAGTCATCTTAACTCATTTAATGCATTTAACCTTTTCGTTAGCATACCAAACCACCATTGTTTTCAATGGTGAACTCTTTAATTGGATGGGATGCTGTGATGTGACACAATATTCTGTGCTAAGTGAGTTAAATGGGATGTCTGAGTTAAGTTATTCTGTGTCAAACGCACAATCCAAAGTGGATTCATCTGTACTAAGAATTTTTTTTATTGCTCCACCATGGTACAGCTTAATGATTTTTATCTTTTGTGGGGGTATACTAAGATTAGAGTATTTTACAGTTAGGGGCATATTTATCAAGGGTCGAATTGAAAATTTTAGTTATTTATGTGTCATAGTCAAAATTTGCAAAACATTCTAAAATTCGAAATGTAACCTTTAATGTACTGTTGCTTTACAAATTCAAATTCAACCACCTAAAACCTGCCAAATTTAGCCTATGGGGACCTCCTAGAACCTATTTGGTGTTAATTGAATAGAACTTTGAATAGAATTTGATTGAATGCACTATTACTTCGATTTTTATTAATTTCGGTTGGTTCACTTTTTTCATTCAAATTTTTGTGACATAGTCAAAATTTTCAAAACATTTTAAAATTCGAAATGTAACATTTAATGTATTGTTGCTTTAAAAATTAAAATTCAACCACCTAAAACCTGCCAAATTTAGCCTATGGGGACCTCCTAGAACCCATTTGGTGTTAATTGAATAGAACTTTGAATAGAATTTGATCGAATGCACTATACTTCAATCTTTATTAATTCCGGTTGGTTCACTTTTTGAATTCAAATTTCGAAGCTTTTCAAATTCAAAATTTGAGCCTTGATAAAGCTGCCCCTTACTGGTGCACATGTCAAAATGTCATGACAGTCACCAATCACTTACTCATACAGTATCAGTATGGTATTTTTTTTAATTAATCTGCCAGTATAAGCCTTATAATGGACAATTTAGGTAAATTAACTCCCCTCTACACATGTTTTTATAGCAAACAATAATATACTGAGAGTAGGATATATACTTGGATTCTTTATCTAGGGTGTTTATACCATGTATATGTAATTTTAATCCCAGGTCAGCTAAAAATAATATCTTGGCAAGAAAGAATATTGATATTTGCATATACTAAAGGATGCAGTAATCTTGTCTCGCAATAGCTCACAATATTTTTCTCATGTAGCAAAGTATTCATATTAAACCTATGTATTCCAGTCCGTGGCTTGAAGAGTTTTAGAAAAATTCTTAGATTTATTAAAGAAAAAGGGAATGGCAAGGCTGGAAAAAGGACACCTAAATCCTTTAGATTCAACTAGGCTATAGGGCCTATTGTACCAGCCCAGAAGTATAAAAATCAAAAGACAATAAAAATCCTTGACTTTTTACATGTCCCCTTCTGATCTTGGTTGATCTTATCCTTATTGACAGTGGTACACTCCTTTATGGTTTGAGCTGTTCCAGGTGCTAAAGGACTAAGACTGAGCATGAATGGTAATTATATTAAATTACCCCCAGGCTAGTACAGCAGTAATTTGCATTACATTCATTGTTTTTTATCTCATAGTCATTTCTAGCCTCAACCTTAGTAGGGTTTTAATGAAGTTATAAATTTTCCTGTTTCATTTGGAAGGTTGCCACTAGAGATAGAAGACGGAGAGTCGATTTATACTTATGCCATTATTTGTAATTGCTTAATAATTCTTGGAACTTAGAAAAAATTTCAGAACAAGTTCTATGAGGTCCCCCATAGGCTAAAATGGCAGCTTTGAGGTAGCAAAGTGTCGAAGTCGAAGGATTTTAAAAGGCCAGTACTTAAAATATTAAAAAATTTTCTATTCAGATCAACTTTTTGGCCTATTCAATAGTAGAAGTAGCTCAAAATTACTTTTTTTCCCACGACCTTTAGTAAATGTGTCCCTAAGGGGGAAAGTGAATATTCGAATAAAATTTTAATTTAAAAAATTTGAATTTTGAAGTAATTTTGGGCTACTTCGTCTATTGAATAGCCCAAAATTTGATTCAAATTGCAAAAATTTTAAATTTTCTATTTTCGAAGTAATGGCCCTTTGAAAATCCTTCAACTATTTGCCAGCTTAAAGCTGCCGAATTGCCACTTTTTTTTGCAAATTTTTCAAAGTTCTGAGAAATCAAAGTATTTTGGTAAAAAATCGTTCCAAACGATTGATTCAAACAATACAATTGTTCAATATAAACGATTTTAAATGTTGCCTGTATTCGATCGAAAATGATGAAAATGACCCCCCAAAAAAGTTTGATGGTTGAATTTCAAGTTTTTTCACCATTCGACCATTAGTAAATCTGCCCCTTAAAGTATTTTTTGGCATAAAATAATGAATTTCTTAGTAAGATCTTTTATTCTACATATACACATTGGGATACACTATGAAATGTATGCTGTTTACTATCTATCTATGTATTATATTTATCCATCTATCTATCATCTATTTATCTATCTATCTGACTATATAGCTATCTATCTAGCCATTGACTATCATTTACAATAAGAGAATAAAAGAAAAAGAAAAACATATGAATAAAGTGTACAGAGATAAAGTTTGATCTATGCAGCAAAAGTAGTGCTAGGGAAAAACATTTCTGCCACCAATCTAAGAGCACTAAACTGACAAATGTCTGCAATATATTCACAAAACAGGCAAATACATCCTTAATGGCAGCACATGAGCTATTACATCTTTGTTCACTGATTTAAAGCAATGGTAAAAAGAGACAACTGGGAAATGCATTTTAATTGTTTTCCCATTATTTTAATCTTTAGTGCAACATTCTCAGGTTCTTAATTTTACTGTTTGATGTCCAGTAGCCACATGTAGCCTATAAAATACAGCAGTAAGTATTGCTCTGCAAGCTATAGATTTATGGAATGCAGCTCCAAAATGCCACTTTAAATATTTAATTCAGGTTAATTAGCCTTCAAATTCTCTTTGTTTTGTTTTGTCCAATGATACATGCCTATCTATCTATCTATCTATCTGACAAGGGGACTCCTCAATTTAACCCTTAGCCATGAGACATCCTACTGAACCCCATTATTACTGTATATATCTTAATGAAACCAGGAGACAGAGTGGTGTAAAATTCACAACATTTATTCACATGTTATCAAATAAATATGACCTTGCTAGCCTAACCCGAGGCTAAAGCCAGAATTTAACAAGAGATTGCTGCTATGATCTGCGGCCAACATGAGAGAAGGTCAGAAGTCCTGCATCTGCAGTTTCTTGATGAAAGGAAATTCAAGTAGGCGGACACCTAGCACAAGCAGAAGTAGTGTCTATATCAATCCACTGTGCAGTCACAGTAGAGATCCTCTTCTAAACTTATCTGTGTAGTCCTACCACTGTTGTGACAAATAAAACCTAAAATATAATATCATACGTATGTGCACTGTTTTTGATCCAGAGGAAGGCAAAAAACCTAGCCTGAAGCCAGTGCCAATTATGCTTCAAGAAAATTTCTTCCTGACCCCAATGGCATTCAGAAATATTCCCTGGATTAAGCATTTAACATACATTTATATAATGCAGACTCTCCCATTTATGTATAAAGATACAGAAACCACAATGTAACGGCACATTCAGGAAAACATCCATATTCAGTTACAAATAGATAAAATGAAAACATAAAGACAACTACTGACATTTTGCAAAATATGCAAAATGGGGAGGGTGTGGTGGGATATTTTTACTTGCTCAGATGATAAAGAAATGAACTGCTTCTTCCCCTGACATGACGTCCCTCTCTTTCTCCACCCCTAGGCCTGGCCATCTGCCTTACTGTATCTCATTCCTTCTCACCTAAACACAGCTGCAGTAAATGTGATTTTGCCTATCTCTAACCTAGACTAATGCAATCTGGCTGCTGGTCATTCAGATCCCTTGTCATTCAGCCCCTAGGGTTTTCCTATCTTTTTCTACAGTGCATAATCTCTTGCCTCTAGCTATTCAGACATTGTATTTATTATTGCATATACACTGCTAATAAGTCTGCATGGGCCTCTACAAGTAAAGGCTATTAACATTTTGCATTCAAGCCTGTTTCTCCTACTCCAACTTGTTAAAAAGGTTATAGATCATGGAAACATTATAATTGTCCTACTGCTATAGTATCAGCAGTATCCACATCAAGGCAGTGTGGATGCTGGGTTTCATTTGGAGAGATTGAATTTGATGGACTTTGTCTTTTTTCAAACCAATTTAACTATGTAACTATGTAACAAATCTCACCCTCAGGCTGTGCATACATCCACTGCTTTGAGCTCCCTAATGAGGAATAGGCCCACAAGTTTAAAAACCAATTGTTCAATCAAAACAACAAAATGTGTCTTGATCCACTTAGGATCATTTTGCAGGTGTCCGAATTTTTATGGAAACCTCTAGTAGGGTGGTACTGTTTTTAGACTGTGGTATTTGCATTATATTAATGTATACTTATCAATAGAACAGGGAAGGATTCTGTTATTCAAAACCCTGTTATACAGAAGCAACAAAATATAGCTTGTTAGGGTGAACTGTTAGTGTCTTTTCACTGTAATAATAATAATAATAATAATAATTCATTAACTTTAGTTGATGTAAATTAGACTAGAATAAATCCATGAAAGAGAAACCTTTTGCTTGTAATATTAAATTGTTTAGTAGCTTTAGAGCATACTGATCCATATTTCAAAAACAATCTCTTATCCAACCCTCCAACCCCCAACATAATAGATCTCATACCTGCTTATAATGAAAAAAAAAGAACTTTGTTTGTAGTACTGTACGTTACTATTCTCAGTTTTACTAACACTCTATATTTAAATATTTTAACAAACTCTCTTCACATTTACATGCAGAACTTTTATAGCTTTTAAAAAATAACAGACAATTGCAAAGCCATAACATCTTTGAGCACAACAGTTATAAATATTACTTATTATTAATTCCATTTTTACTGTGGAAGGTCGGCAATTACAAATAAAAGAGAGATTTTTATTTCCCGTAGATCTCATGTCAGGAAAATTAAACTGTCTGAGCAACATATGGATTTATTACTTCAGGCTTGGAGGGAATGGTAACTATTTAATAAACAATGATTTATTTATTGGGATGTGCTTAATTTTCAAAATGTAATAAGATCTTTGTAGCCATGTTTTTTGTTTGGCCAAAGGGGTTTCAGTTTGTTTCTTTTCTAGACAAAGGTACAAACAGACATTATTTCAGAGTGGGAGCTCTTTATTACCCAAGGAAATAGACGATGCCCAGCAGAAAGGATAAGATAAATCATTGCTCTCAGTTAAATGGAGTAGTGCTGATCTGCTAAAAATGCTGTCTTTTATCAGGAGTGCAAATAATGATGATTCCATGCACTGAAGACAATGAAATGAGCCGCTATACTATTGATGGGGTATTTGTGCTCCACCATGAGTTATGTCACAAAAGCTACACTCTATTAGGAATGCAGCACTTTGGAAGGAACAAACTAATATCGCTCTCAAAATTATTTATGTTTCCCTTGCTAGGTAAGAGAGCAAATTGATCTGAAAGCAGAAGTTACTGTACTTTTGGAATATGTGCTTATTTCAAGACATGATGTGTTTTTGTGAAACATATTTTCTGCAAATCAAGAGGCTTAAATAATTTATTTTCTAAAAGGCGGTCACAGTTTTTAAGTGAGGTTTTTTAAAATTTAAATAATTTTTTTGCAGAACATTTATAAAGATTTCATGTAAAAGGTAGAATTTAAATTCACTTTATTTTTGTCCAAGAGGCCATGGCAAATATGGGGTTTTGATCAATATTTTCCTTTTTTTGGAAAGTTAAGAATAAAAACGTCCAACCCAGCAATCTACCAGTTAGGTGAATAAGAAAGGCAAGAGGAGGATTTTTTTTATCATAGACCAATTGCAGACAATCTGCTTTTAGTTTCTAACTTACGGTAGACTAGACTAGAATTGCTAAGATCAGACTGGTTGCTGTTGGCCATTGCATTTATTCAGTTTAGCAACTATTTTTATCAGTTTTCGATTCCAATTTCCACATTTCCACAGGAGTGCTATACGGCTGCACATTGTCAGCTCACTTGAATACATCAGAATAGAAAGTGTCTCAAAATGCAAAAAAAAAAAATCCTGCTAACTAAACGTGCAGCATTTCTAGCCTCTTTGTTTAGCTTTATCTTTCCTTTAAAGTTTTTATTTTAGACTCCCCCAGAAATGCGTGGAGGGCTAAACATGTAAAAAAAAAAAATTGCCTTTAAATACTGCATATCAGAACATTGAAAACTGAAGGGGGATATCACAAGCTAACAATGAAATACAAATTTGTACTAGGTACAGTAAATGCATTTGGGTACTGTCTCTTGTCCCTGTCAAAGAAAATACAAGCCAAGCAACCTCAAGTACTTCAGGTCAAGTCAAAAATTAATAATGAATTGAAAGGTTGGGAGTCAAAAAATCATAAACATCACAAATAGGGGGTTTATGATTTTCCCATTTAGTTAAAACCATTACTACATATGTACATGTCATGAACTGAATCTTTATGACACTGTGTAGCATTATACACACACAGTACATTTTGTGAGTTATTTATATGGAAATTGTATGCATTGCATGGAAAAACTAATTTATCTGTTTGCCATTTTAAAATATTAACTTTAAAATGGTCTTCTCTAACCCATTAGTGTATTTTTGTGAATCTGCTTACATCAGAGAACCAAAGAGAACCAGAGCAGAGAACAAATTTTTTCACCCAATATAGATTTGGGAAATATTACATTTCGCCATAGATGAATATTTTTTTTGTGAAAAATACAGCAACAAAACACCCATTGATTCCAATGTAATTTGAGCAAAGAAAGTTACAGCTACAAAGATATTAAATGGATATTGAACATGAAAAGGCATTGCTAAAAAAAACCCCAGTGACTCTGTGACTTAAACAGTTACTCTATATTTGAGTTCAATTGCACACACACCATACTAAGCTGTGCATCTGCACAAAGCCTGAAATGATGGTTTTATAGTTATTTAGCTTTTTGTTCAACAGATCTCCAGTTTGCAGTGTCAGCAATTTGGTTTCTAGGGTACAAACTACTCTAGCAACCCTGCATTGATTTGAATAAGAGACTGGAATATGAATAGGAGAGGGACTGAATAGAATGATAAGTAATAAAAAGTAGCAATAACAATACATTTGTAGCCTTACAGAACATTTGTTTTAAGATGGTGTCAGTGACCCCCATTTTGAAAGCTGCAAAGAAACAGAAGAAAATTGCAAATCATTAAAAAACTATGAAAAATAAATAATGAAGACCAATTGAAAAGTTTCCTTCTACAATATACCAAAAGTTAACTTGAAGGTGAACCACCCCTTTAATAGGATTTAGTCAGTGTCACTAGTGTGCAATTGCAAGATCAGTAATTGTTTTCTCCTAACCTGAACCTGGTCAAAATAAAAGGAATAATATAAATCTCATCAGCTGTTCTGTTGGAAGGCAAAGGCAGGCATAAGCCAAAATGATTGCCACGAAGGAAGCAAAGTTTGTTGTGTGCCTCTTCCATGTCAAGTAAGTGTATAGCAAGTTCTTTTATTTTACCTGAGGCTCTGTTCTTTACAGCAAATTGGACCTTTCGCTCTGAAAGAAATAATTACTCTCTGAGGAAAAGGGAGCTGGTCATGAATGCTGATATGACACACAATGTCACCTTGTCAGTCAAGGCAGGACTACATTGCTTGGTCTCTGTCCAAATTCTGATTTCTTCTTCATAATGGAAGTGACCTCTCTATAGAATTTGTTGACTATCACCAAAATGACAGGAGAGAATACTCCTGTCAGCATTTTCCTAGATATAGTTGCAAAAAAAACACAAAAAAAACCACAAAAACAACAAAACAAAATAAAAATATCAAGGTCACTTTAAAAAGTGTTATATCTAGGAATGGAGTCAAAGATGGGCAGCTACCAGCTCTACAACTCTTCAGATTGTATACATGATAAAGTATTGAGGACTATTTCAGTGTCAGAAAAGTGTCACGTAAATTCTTTTAGAATCTGGCAATATTTAATATACATTTTCACTGCCGCATAAAGTGATACATACTGTACCAAGGGCCCAAAGAAAAAATACCTGTGCATATGAAGTATATATCCTGGTGGCCCTGCGCTCCCTACTAATATGGTAATGAAAGTCATAACAGCAAAAGGGTTGAATTGTCTATTAGCTATTTCAAAATGCAGCTGCACCATTCGATCCTTTACTATTGAGAAATCTCCACCACCCCCCTTAAAACTGCTGTATTATTTAGACAATAATATCCCGGCTTATGTTGATGCTGACAAATGTACTGTTAATGTATTTGCTGGTAAATACATTCCACTATCTTTTTCAGTTCCTGGTTCATCAGGTTACATCCCTGATCCACCAGAATGTCCTCATTATAGCTTCCTATTAGCCTGTTCCCACCTTAGAAATGAGGATTGCAAAAAAAGATAAATATTAGCAATCCCTATTCTTCCAACCTCTGCTACACATAAAACATCACTTGAATTAAAAAATATTTTACAGTCAGTCAAGCTAGGTACAGTAGCATATAATGAGAATTTTAGGATCTTCATGTGGATGGGGATTACATACAGTACTTTGCATTTACAATACTCCTATAACAATTCCCAGTCAATATAATGAGTAAAGATAGAAATAAAAAGACCTCCTTCCAAACAGTAATGTTATCATTAATACATTTTAATATATCTCAAGGGGCAATCCCAGGGATGAACTTACTGCTAGTGACAGGACTTTAATCAAAGAAAAACACACCACATCTAAATGGCATATTGGACAACTGTCCTTTTAACATGACGAAGTACCTCAGATTTTCCTTTCTTTTTACTATGATGGATTACATCAGATTCACTTGTCCTTGTTCATTTGTGCATAATAACACATGCTATTCTAGCTTTAAAGGGGTATGGGATGATGTTATTATCATTATATGCCCCAGCTGCAGTTATTTATTTGGACGTAAATATGTTTAAAACTTGTTTAAATATTATTTTGCACATCTGTTATGCAATGTCATGAGAACTTCCCATAATGACAACACTGTCAGCTGTAATTCTACCTTATTAACAGAGGGCCTCCATTTACTCATGTGCGTGCAGCATCAAGAAAGTCTCCTGTCATCAATACTTTCATTGTGCATATTACTTCTAATTGAGGTCCTACAGTGAATACTGTACTTTACCTCTGTTATTGATTAGGCGTAAAGTACAAGGTTCATGCGAACTCTTTTTTTGTGAAGTGATGTGCATTTGGAGGCCATGTGAACAGTAATGTGACACCCTTGTGATGATCATAAAAGACACAAAGGCATATTGTGCAAGTGTGCATATATATTACAGCATGGATTGCTATAATGGATTATTTTGTTGTAATTACACTGGAATTCTGCAAAAAAGTAAATGTTTTTGCTCTTTGTACTTGGACAGTAAGCTCTACAGAGAAGGGACCTCCTTCCTTTATCTTAAATACTTAGCTCCTAATTTTTAATGCAACTATGCTTTGTATTTATGTAATGACCCTTGTTTGTTCTATTAATTCATTGTTCTACTGTAAAATGCTGCTCTATATAAATAAAAATATACATACATATGCATACTTTGTTGTAGATAGCTCCTGTTACTAAATGAGGCTAGAGAGCATTGTTTTACCGAGTGAGAATGTTGAAAGGTGCATTTCACTAGTACAGGTATTGGTCTTGTTATCCATAATAGTCTGCATTTGAGGTTTTCTAGATAATGGATAGTTCTGTAATTTGGATTTCCATACCTCGAGTTTACTAGAAAATCATGTAAACATTAAATATACCAAATAGGCTGGTTTTGCTTTGATTAAAGATTAATTACATCTTAGTTTGGATCAAGTACAAGGTACTGTTTTATTATTACAGAGAAAAAGGAAATAATTGATTATTGGATAAAATGGAGTCTATGGGTAGGGATGGCGCGAACCGCAGCAAAAAAGTTCGCGAACTTGCGCAAAATCGCGAACGGTTCGCGAACCCCATAGACTTCAATGGGAAGGCGAACTTTTAAAGCTAAAAAAGACATTTCTGCCCAGAAAAATGATTTTAAAGTTGTTTAAAGGGTGCAACGACCTGGGCAGTGGCATGCCAGAGGGGGATCAAGGGAAAAGAAAAATCCATTATTTTCTTATGTCAAAAGTGTTACAAAGTATCTTATCTGCACCTGTTAGCTGTTCTGGACTCTCTGCCAAAAGCCAATTAAGTTCAAATCTTTGCTTCTTTTTTTTTTTTTTGGTCCAGGGGGTGTGTGGGGGTGGTCCAGGGAGATCTTCCTGATTGGCAGCCATGTATCTGCTGGTCTGGGGTGAGAGGGCAAAAAAAAAGCGGCAAAAAAAATGCGGCAAATTGACGCGAACCCAAAATGCGAACGTCACACGACGTTCGCGAACTTTTGGCGAGCGCGAACAGCGGATGTTTGCGTGAACAAGTTCGCTGGCGAACAGTTCGCGCCATCCCTATCTATGGGATATGGCCTTTCCATAATTCCAGATCATGGAAGATTATCGTTTGTTGTGGTATAATACCACATTTTATTATTTGGGAGATCCCTTTGTATGTGTGTTACATATAAAAATAACAAAAGGCATAACTACCTGCAAGTGTTCAATCTTTAACTGACCACTAAACATAGCGAGATTCTAATGTGATATTTACAATTACCTGCTGGACTTTTATGACATGTTAGGCAATGTCAATTTAAGGTTACTAGTGAGATGTTGGTACAGTGTGGGTTTTACCAGTCTCTCTTTACATTTAAAATCTTAAAAAATGTAAAGGAGCTTTGAAGCTCAACAAAGACTTAGGCTAGACATGTTAAACCTTTTTTTGGACTTCTAGAACAGCCCAATGCTACCAAAATCCATTTAGAAGATATGTGCCTCTGGAAATGTGCTCCATCTTCTTGTCTGCTGATTACAGTACATGCTATGAGCTGCCTCAGCGTAGAAACTCTGTGATTACTTTATTCAAGTTTCTGACTCTTTGTGAGTTCAGAATACCAGGAGCTCATGTCAAATAAACTTTGTGATCGCTGATAACTGAATTTCCTGGACAGTCTGTATAGTAATTTCAGTTATGAAAATTAAAGCATTTCAAGACATTTTTTATTTTAGGATTTAGTTATCCTTTTAAAAATAACCTCACTTTATGATCAAAAGTTAATCAGTCTCTCGTATCATAGAGCACATTCCAATTTGATGAATGAGTTTTAATTGACAACAAAAAGTAATTCTGTTAAAATTACATTAGAAAGAATTTATAGCAAACTGACCACCTTAAACCTAGAAATATTATGAGAAATGGCCAATAGTGCATCTTGCAATAGTATTCTTTCAAAAAGTAGAACGTGAAATATATACATGCTTCCTTGTGTGTCTTTAAAATAACATCAGATTTGAATCAAATATGGTATTTATTTTTATGAATGCTATGCCCTCTCTTGTTGAGCAATGTACTAAAGCATCTACAGCTGTTTACTACTGCACGTCAGGCTGAAGCCAAAAAATATACATTTCTTATTGGTGACTACCATTCACTGACAGGTTTCAAAGACTTGTCCATCCAGTCATGCAAGGACTGCACTGCCTGAGAGGACATGACCTGCAGCGTTTCAGTTTAAAACCATCAGATGTTAGAAGGCTTATTTCTTGTCCACAGCAGCTGACACGGGATATAATATATGCAAAGTAAGAATAATGTCTGATTGATGAAGATGTGCAAGCTGGGAATGTTCTACCAGAGATACACTGATATATACTGACTAAACCATAAGGGTATCAAGTGTATTGCTGTTGGGGGTCTTGGAACGGAAATTAAATACCCAAAAAAAGAGCATGAAATGTGTGAAGGTCCATGGAAAGGCAGAAAAAGTGTTTGTTGATTCTTGGAACATTTTAAAAACCACCGCTGGTTTTCTCTGAGTGACACAATTCTGCATTAACGGCAGTTAGTAGGACCAATGGATAAACCAATATGTTGTTCACAAGTTAAAGGGGTGGTTCACCTTCAAGTTAACTTTTAGTATATTGTAGAAGGGCCATTTCTAAGAAACTTTTCAATTGGTCTTCATTATTTATTTTTCATAGTGTTGTAATGATTTGCAATTTTCTTCTGTTTCTCTGCAGCTTTCAAATGGGGGTCACTGACACCATCTAAAAACAAATGCTCTGTAAGGCTACAAATGTACTGTTTTTGCCGCTTTTTATTACTTATCATTCTATTCAGTCCGTCTCCTATTCATATTCCAGTCTCTTATTCAAATCAGTGCAGGGTTGCTAGGGTAATTTGTTCCATAGAAACCAAATTGCTGACACTGCAAACTGGAGAGCTGCTGAATAAAAAGCTAAATAACTACAAAACCACAAATAATAAAAAAATAAAACCAATTGCAAATTGTCTCATAATATCACTCTCTACATTATACTAAAAGTTAACTCAAAGGTGAACAACCCCTTTAAATATGTTCCTGACATCTCCTTTTGTTTAAAATTTTGATCATTGGGTAATTTCTATTTTTTTAGAATAAATCAAAAGCAGGCTGAGGATATTTAAACATTTGATACACTTCAATTGGGGTCTATGCAAATTTTTGCAGAGAAATGTATCGAAAATATTTGCTGATGGAAAAATGCAAAATTTTGTCACCAATCTATACCTTCCAAGAATTCAGTAATTTTCACCTTCCAAAAAAGGAGGATGTTTTGCAGGATGATGTACATTTTAGCAATTCAGATGTTTTACTGGACAGACTGTAATAACAACCAACAAAACAAATCTTGTATACTCTATTGGGATTCTGTAAAGCGGAGAGCCCTAAACTAAAATGGGAAAATGGGAAATGCACAAGAGAAAGGCACCTATATTACTTTTTTTGATTGATTTTGCTTGACCGAATAATTGTTTGATCTTGATGACCCTTATAATTTGTCATTAGTTGATTTCTTTATGGTATGTTTTTGGGTAAACTAGCACTGTACTGTAGGTTAGTGAGTGATTAAAAGAAACATGCAATAAATAGGAATGGTGAGTAAATGAAGCATATGCAGGGGTGTTTCTGGGGCTGCTGCCGCCTGAGGCTTCAGCCCCGATGCCGCCCCCCCCTCCCACTCTGCACTTCTAACTTATGGCGTTGGAGCGGCCGCATCACTAGTGCAGCGAGCGATATTGTGCTTGCTGCACTAGAACAGCCTAATTTCCATTTTAAAAAACAGGAATTCTGCTCTTAAAGTTACCAGAGGTGGCTTTTTGCCACCCCTGGTAACTGGCCGCTCCGTGCCACCTGAGGCAAGGTTCTCACCTTGCCTCATGGCTGGAGCGACCCTGAGCATATGAGTGAGAGAGGAGAACATGGAAGATGCAATGTTTTGGGAAGGTGAGAGTGAAATGGACCCAGAAAACATGGATGGATGCAGACAATAATTCAAGCAAATAATCATATGATGCTCACTACAGACAATAACAAAGTGCTGTACACAGAATATATTTCTTTTTATGAACTAGCAAATCCTCATATACTGTATCTGCCAGGATAAATTCGACAGAGAAGTGCAGACATGACGGGCCTATAGTTTTAGAACTAATCCTGTTACATCAGTTCTATACCAGGGAAGAATGTAAATATATTACTGATGTTACTGGTTAATGAAAACAATAAGCATCTCCTGAAAGACTTCATTGGTACTTACAGAAAACAAGTACACACTGTGGCTATTCTATACTCAATTCAGAAAAGTTAAATTATTTTATTATATTGATTTTCATCAGTTATGATGCTGGGAAACATCAATGAGGTTCCAGACTGACTAGCTCATAGAGAAATATATAGAAATGATAAGAGGGCATTAACTGGTAATGTATATACTTTGCTATAAGCTTTACAGGATTACAAATGATTTTTGATAACGTACATTGCACAAAATCTATTATTAAAAACAAAAAAGGGAACAGTGTCAGAACACAGAACCACACACATACACTTCCTGACAAATAACCCAATATACAGTTACAATAAAATTAGTTTGCTTGCTAGAATACAGCTAATCCATCAAACTCATCCCTTTTATAATTAACTCAGCTGATCAATTTTATATGATCTATGCTCTTTCAAAGTGGCAAACCCAGGCTGAGAAACTTTACCATCTGCTTCTACCTGAAAGCTCAGCTTAACACTTTCTATGTTGTCAAAACAAGTTTCATCATCTTAAAACTGCTTCACATAGACAGAAACTAGGACGCTGCAGTCTCCCAAGTTGGTGTTAGAGCCTAAATACCCTGTAACATAGTTCAGTCTGTATACAATCCACAAGTCAAGTGCTATCTTCCACAAGTATTTGCAAATTGCCTTTTTCTCCCATAACTTACTCTTAACAGTTTAATGCCATTAACTACATGCTCCCCATTTAATTTTTTTAACAATTAGGGGAAGATTTAGCAAAGTGCCAAATGTGGGATTAGACCTCATTTAGTCACACTCTTCATTCATTCCTAGGGGATTTTTATAGGCATCTTTAGAGGCATCTTTATCAATGGGCATACATTGGAGTTCACCATTGATAAATACTGTATGTCTAAAAATCCCAAAGAAATACAGTAAATAAAGAGAGGTGGAATTTATGGGCCCCATTTATAATTGCCCAAGTGTTTACGGCAAACCCCACTCCCCAGTCAAACCCCCCTCACCAATCGCAACCCCTCTCCCCAGTCATAAACCCCCCTCTACAGTTGCAAAACCACTTCTGTCTCTCTCCAGCCCCCCTCACTGGCTCGAACCTACTTTATGTGATCAGCAGGCAGAGCTCTGTGGAGTGGGTTTGGGCCAGCAGGGCCCATGAGTGTTGGGGCCCATCAGGTTTTTTCCTAGTGTCCCACAGGCCCATTCCAACACTGGTGGTGAGTTCTATCTCACACGTTGGTACAGATAGAGTCACTTGGATTTGTAAGTTAAATGCGTCGTGACTCAGCATTAATTGAAGAAACTGTGTTATCTAAAGTTATCTTAACTCATTTAATGCATTTAACCTTTTCATTAGCATACCAAAGCTCCATTGTTTTCAATGGTGAACTCTTTAATTGGATGGGATGCTGTGACACAATATTCTGTGATAAGTGGGATAAATGAGATAAATGAGTTAAGTCGCGACGCATTAAACTCACCATCCAAAGTGACTGCATCTGTATATCTGCCCCTTGTGTTTCTTTATTGCAACAACCAACACAGTTATAACATAGTGCAAAATACAAAAGTCCATCAAGTTCATTTTTAGGTCTTTATAAAACCTACCTAAAAGCTAGCTGAGTTTAGAGGAAAGCAAAAAACCCAATTTGAATCATCTCTAATTTGCCTCAAAGGAAGGATACATTTTCTTTCTAACTCCCAAGATCCCAATTGGGTCAACTTTGTACTATGTGCTCTGTTTTGTAACCCTCTATTTTCTTACTTAACAAATAGCCACCACAGAGAGAGAAGTGTAAAAAAAATTATTGTAGCCTTGTTAACACCAGAAAATGTATTATACAACCCCTTACATATTAATATCTCACATTAAGGGCCTCTTCTCCATTAAAAACAACCACAATTATGGCCAGTCAAATCTCATGCCTGGGGCTTTCCCAGTGGCATAACTATAGAGGAAGCAGATCCAACAGTCACGGGGGGCAGGGAACAATCACTCTCTTACCAGCAGCAGGAAATAAAATGGAAGTGGCTGGGAGACTGGTCAGGGCAGGGCAGGGCAGGCAAAGGGTGAGGGATGGGCAGATGGGAGGGTATTTGGTGATCACAGTGAGGTGGGCCTCTGAAGATTTTTTTGCAGTGGGGCTTGGTGCACTCTAGTTACAACTGTGGACTTTCCATAGCCTTCTTTGAACTCTATTTTAAAACTATTCTGCACAGGTATCTTTATAGTTTACTTTTCATATATATATATATATATATATATATATATATATATATATATATATATAAATATATATTGCTCATTTTTATCTATGTCCTGAAAAAGAATAACATTTCTAAGTGTTAATGATGGCAAAAGCACAACGAGACACAAATGTAGTAGAAGCAGCTTTCATGCACAGTGTGCAGGGCTTCCCTTCACAGTTCTGCCAATAAAATAAAATTGCCCTTAATATTTCAGTTTTGGGTTTCTCTTGAGCATAAACCAACTCTCAAATGTTTTCTTTCTTTCTTTTTTAATGCATGCACATGTTTGGCATGCACAATGCACTAATCAAATGTTGGGCCTTATTCTCTAATTGGCAATAAATCAGGCTCAGAGTTAACACTGCATTCATGAGGCTACTTGAATGCAGAAATAATTAGCATCCAAGCAGTTATTAGGAGGCCTTACCTTTTGTTATTTCTTGCAAATTAGTAATGCAGAAAACAAGGATAGGTTTATACAGAACAAAGGGAAATGTTAAATTGAGTTTATTATACATAAAGTGTATTAAGCCAAAACAAATTCAGAGAGAAAAGAAAATATTGTGCAAAAAAGCCACTGACAAAGCTGCTTTAGTTATTTTAGGATTATTAGATTTAAATAATAACTTAAAACTTGATTGGAATAAAATATAGTTCATTTAATTTTACTATCTTACTTTTTATTCCTATAATATTTAAACCAAAATAATATACACTTCATTACATAAATAAGGGAAAAATCTTGGTTTGGGCACTTAACATTGGGGGGCATGGGCACATTACCCTGTAAGTAGATTAATGAGCAATATATTCATAAAAAAAAATTGACAGTAAAAAACATTCCCACTACAGGAGTGTCATTTAATGCCATACCATGGGCGCCCAAGTATGTCTTTAGTCCTTTTATTATTTAGGCACATTTAAGAATGTTTACAAAAAATGTATCATGTTCTGTAGAGATCTCATGATGGTCTATGCCTTATAGCCCACATGTGGCTAAGAATGAAAGATGGTGGCCTTGCTGCAAAACTTCATTTTCAATGCATTCTCCTTCACTACCACAGCATGCACTGATAAGAAATTACAATGTTTATTTCCTTAAAAAGTATAAAAAGTGTGATTACATATACCCCAAGGTTTTAGGAGGTGATGAGATTCTTAGCACTATAACAAGGAATGAATTGATGCATTAACAAATAAATGCAGATTATCGGGTACAGTATATATGAAATAGTGAAATCAGAGCTCACCACTGTCCTCAAAAGGGATGTTTTTAAACTCTATGTTGACTAACTTTTGTGTAAGTAACTTTTACCCATTGAAAATTACACTTGTACAAAGCCCATGGGAATGGATAAAAATTGTATGAGTTATTCTGTGGTATGCCCTAATTTCACACTCTGAAAAATCTGCCCTGTAATCCTGGAGGCCTATTTATCATATAAGGTTGGATTTTTGTGGTTTTAGAGGTTTTTGAAACTTTCTCTAAAACTACAAATGTCATGACATTTTTAAAATATTTGAATAGAAAAAGTATGAACAGAAAATAATGTGCTAAAAAATCTGAATATCTCTAAAACCGCTAAAAATTTTGAAAAACAAAATCCAAAAACCTCTAAAAGGCCAAACTGATTTTGACCGCTCCAATAGGATCAGTGCAGCTCCAATTGACTTCTATAGGACCTCAACAAGTTTTACCTGGCAAAATTTTGTATTGGTAGTTTTGGTGTTTTTAGAACTTTTAATAAAATAGAAAAACACAGAGTTTTGTGGAAAAAACTAAATCAGATCCTTAGTAGCCCCTTAGTTTTCTTTTTTTATCCATTATAATTTTTCTGTGATAAAATGATTTATATAATATAAATATAGGGGGGCCAGGCTGTGCTGCACTTTTCAAAATAGCCGGGCCCCTCTTGACAACGCCGAAGCCAAGCTGCCGCTTCCGAAATCCAGAACTGACAAATTCCATAAGACCTGAAAAGCCGGAGTCCCAAAGCCTCCAAAAGACCCTAAGTCATGAAAAGAGATGAACTTGAAGTCCCGAAGCCCCATTAAAGACACAAAGTCACAAAAACTTGAAGTACAGAAGCCGCAAAAAGACCCAAATTCCCAAAAGGAGCCGAATCAATGTGTGTGTTTTTTTTTTTTTTTTATAACCCCTGGCCACAAATGTATTATTTTGATAATCTATTGGCCCTTGCCACCAATTTTTTTAAAAAATATTCTCTGGAGCACCAATGTTTTTTTAAGTTGTAAGGGGGCCCTCGTGCCAATGGTTTTTTAGCTTATAGGGGTTCCCTGGTCACCAATTATTTTTTTTAACTTGTAGAGGGGCCCTAACCACCAATATTTTAAAAAAACTTTTATGGGGTCCTTGGCACCACAGTTTTTTTTAACTTATAGGGAGGCCCTCACCATCAATGGCTTATTATAACTTGTGTGTGCAGGTTACCGTTTTTAGCACTGATATTGTGTGGTTTTTTAACTGTGGTGTATGGTGGGATCTAGGGTGGGGCTTGGGGGCTGACATTGGGCAGGGCCCATAGGGTGCCCCTATGACCTCTAGCCCTGGAGCCCTGGATATATATATATATATACTATATATATATATATATATATATATATAATATTTATATACTATATATATATATGTATATAAATATATATATATTTATAGTATAAACATCTGATTATGGATTTAAAAAACAAAAACAAAAAACAACTGTGGGTAAAATAAGATCTTTCAAAGAAACTTGTGGCATGCCATTTTAAAATCAATACTCACAAATATGTAGCTCAAATAAGCTCTCTGTACAGTAGGGCCTTTCCTTCAACTTGGACTGAAGTAAAACCATATGCAAAAAGTTAGACTCTAGTAGCAGTTTTTAGAAAACAGAGATAAAACATGGTTTATAAGTGCAAAGTTCTTTTTATTGATGTCGTTATCATTCTTACTATTTCTTTGGCATGTGTAAGATAAAGAAAGGGATGGTGTTGAATTTGTATGCTTAGAAGTCCTTATTGATTTGTTGAATAGATCAATAAGAGTGAATAATATATGTTACTCACATATAAATTCAATCTCAATAAAAAAAGAATGTCGGATGGCTATTTTTTTTAACAGAATTCTGCTCAAACTCAATGAATCTTTCTAAGCTCTTCTAACGTACGCAGCAAAATTACAAAATGCTCTGTTTTGGGAATGTTATTGCATTACATCCACAAAATTGTATATCACAGTGATGCTGAAATGCTTGTCTTTATATAGGCTGTTAATAACAGTATTCATTCTGAGCTAGTAACCAACTAATTAAACATACAAT
>CM044443.1:104025696-104056515 GCA_024363595.1 Xenopus borealis | reverse complement strand
AAAAAAAAAAAAAAAAAGAAAGATCTGACCAGGTCTGAACAGGGAGTCAATGTAGGCTCTAGCATTCCAAGTAAACCTAGGCCCAAATAGCGTCCACCAGTCCACTAAATAGTGTCTATGGCATCTTACAGCACACCCCTCTGATGCTTGCCAGAAACAATAGATTGTCAGTCTGGGCCTGGATTTGAGACTAAATGCATGGTATTTTGTTGACAAGAATCAGAAGCAGTTGGACAAAAATGCACTATTATCTCCTATTGTGGGCTTGATGTAGTACTTGCTTATGATCTGAAGCAGCAGTTCATTGAGTAAGTATACCCTTGTGTTTGCCATCCACCCACCCAATGGTAAATGCCCCTACCCACACTTTTTTAATATGAAACTATCAAGTGATCAATCACCAGCATATATTTATGCATTTTAGAATGAATAGCAGTGAAGGAATTAGTGAATCTCAATAATTAAGTCAGTGCATTAATGTGTTATGTCCTAGGCAAGTCATTTGTAATTGGCTTCATGCAGGGTATGATTCTCCATGCGTCCACTTAATGGATTATAAGAAAAAGAAAATGTAATTATGAAGAAATTAGAATAGTGATGCTTAAACACAGCGATGATCACAACAATTCTGCAACCTGAGGTAGAACTAAATTCTCTCTTCCTACCCTCTTTGATATGAGGGACTGGAGTTGCTGCCTTGCAGTAATGGCTAAAAGGAAACCTATACTTTTATAATAATGAAAATGATAATAGTGAATATAAATATCATTAAGCAATACAAAATTCCAGATGGTTGACCCCGTTATAAGTCAACTATCAGAGACCGAATGAAAAAAAAAAAGAAATATGTACAATTCACTAGATTTGCCAGGGTCGAATTCGCGGCGAATTCCCACGATTCGCCGCTGGCGAATAAATTTGCGAATCACCAGTGAAATTTCGGCAAGCAAAATTTCGGCCGGAAAAACGAGTCGCGCGGCGTTTTTGACGCGCGTCAAAATTGTCCCACGACTCGTTTCGCGAATTTTTCGCCAATTCGCGAATTTCTCTACAAATTCGCTAATTTTTCGGCGAAGCGAATCGCGGGAGATTCGCCCATCACTAATCACCAATGGACAAGGTAACACCTTGTGGTAACATGTGGAGACACATTTATCAACATTTTAATCTGTCTAGTTTTATATGTTTTTGAAACCACAAATGCAATGAAAGTTATTAAAATATCTAAATAGAAAAATGATGGACAAAAAAATTATTAACAATCCACAAAAAATATTAAAACCTTAAAAACCTCTAATAATTTTAGTTTTTGGACAATTACTGACTTCTATATGATCTTGACTGATTTTACTTGCTGATGTTTTGTACTAGAGTTTTTCATTGTTTTTACACTTTCCAAATCAAGACTGTTTAGAGGTTTTGAGAAATAAAAAAAAATACATTCCTGAAAAAAATAGAAATTTGAATGTTAATAAACAGGCCCCATGGAGACTCCTCTTTACTCCTCTAAACTATATTGGGAAACAACCCATGACATTAGTCTGCAAATTGTTACTGCAACCTTTCCCATATGAATCATGATATCAATTTCAATTTGTGAGCTAGAAACTACAGGAACTACAAAGAAATCAATTATTTATTTCATTTACAATAAAAAAAGTAATTGTTCCACATTCTACTGTTAATCAGTTGACACGGGAAAAGATGATATCACATTGAATACATATAGGCAGATTTACTAAGGGCCGAATTTTAGAAGTAAAAAAACTTCGAAATGGGCCTTTTTTGATTGAATGGGTTAATTTTCGAGCGAAATAAAAAATTCACTTCGACCCGTAGTAAATGTGCCCCCGGGTGTATTTTCACAACACATCCTATATTTACTAAAAATTGCAAGTACACTTTTTCCAAGTAATATCTGCTGAATATTCTCCTGGCATAAATGCTCTGTGAAAATTTGCCAGTGTATTTCCCCATATTATTGTAGTGGGGAGAAATTATCTAAGTGGAAAATTAGCATGGAAGGGGTGATGTAAATAATGAAATTCAAAAGTGACTGCCCTGTCCTTATAATAGTAATATGCCAGTCTGAACCTGGAGAAATTCCTTTATGGGTTTTTTTGTAAAATCTTTATTTATAACATTTTCCAGGGAAGGGGTAGAGAAATAGAAAGGGGGAGGGAGGGGAAAAGTCATGTTATTTTTAGTAAATTGAAGAATATTCACTGGAAAATTTTAACCTGGAAAAAATGTGAATTTATTCATATGCAAAGAGAATTTGCCTCTGAAGGAGGCATTGTCAATTGAATGAGATGGTGATGTTATTGATTTGGTTTATGAATATTCCAGCTCATGTATTTAAGACCATACATATTTAGGTTCCTTACATGAGATGAATATTATCATATAGCATATATCATATAAATAGATTCACAGAAAACTGCTACAAAATTCACAGGTGAACAAAATTTGTGTGTGAAAAATTGATGTTTGTTAAAAAAAAATGTTGACACCCATTGACTTTAATGCATTTGGACAAACAAGTGTGTAAAAAGAGTACAAATTGTTGCACAAATAAAAATTGTCACACATCAAAATTATTTTGACTTTAATGCATTTGGACAAAAAAGTTACTCATGTAACATTTGTTGGGCATGTAAAATTTGTTGTGTGTCAAAGTAATTTTAAAACCCAATGCATTTCACATATTTTTTGTCTTTTCACAAAACTTTTCAGCAGTTCACTACTCACATCCAAGAGCCCGATAGCGAGTTTTTTTTGCAAGAACAGTTAGTTTCCATTGTTTCTGAAATAACCATTTGTGCATAGACAGCTGCTATGTAATATGAATTAGACATTTGTATAAAGGTTATTGAGTGCTAAGGTGTTTTGGGAAAGCATATGGTTTAATTTTATGTTGGAAAAATCTATTCTGCAATCCTATGACCTGAGTTCCTGTTTTGCATTCTAAATAGCTAAGACTTGTGCCCCCCACCACCACCACAAGCATCTGGCATGAACTACAAATTTTGACTTCCAACTTCCCCATCCAGATGTTGAGGTTCCACAGAAGATAATGAGCCATGAGATTATGCCTTAGCTTTTTCCATAGCTATTCACAGCCATTTCCAATGTGACTAAATAACTGACAGCTACTTTGGCTCTTTTGGCAAATTCTTATACATTCTGGAAATTGATAGGAATGACAATAGCAAAGGGGGGGGGGCAGTAAATGTTTTTTCTGCTTTTGGCTGAGGCTTTCACATCAAATGCCATGGCTACCCTTGGGCGCTAAACTCTGCCAAGCAAAACTGGAGATGCCGCTGAAGTTTGAAAATAAATCTCAAACAAAACACTCACTAGGGTTTTAGACACATGGCTTATTTCTGAGCAGTTATGAGATGTTGGAATTCCTGAGTGAGGAAATGTAGAAATAGAATTGTTACAAATGTACCATTAGTGCTTTATAGGAGAGATCTTCACCAGAGGAAACAAAAAAAATGTTGCACAGCTTAAAAAAATTGTAATGCACAAAAAACACAAATAAGCATGTGCTAAATGCTTGGAAATCTTTTTCAGTATTATTAGTTATCACTTGCCAAAAAGCAGGGAATGTTAATTCACCAGTTCTGCATTCATTGTTAGTGATCAAGATGATGGCAGGCCTCAAATAACAGAGCATTCATCCAATGCTCAGCATTGCCAATTATGATGAAAGCACACATTTTGTTTTGAAAAGATTACCCTTCAGGTTCTCAACAGATACACTCGCCAGGCCTGTATATGCCAACGGCCTTAATTACTAGTAAATACTGACTAAAATAGAGATGTTCCAAGAGTAGAATAGTATTCTCAGACCAATTCATGTACCTGCTACCATATGGATTCACTAAGTAGACATATTATTTAAGGGATAGGATCAGTCTGGAAAAAAAAAGAGAGAAGCTTTCATGAACCATTTTAGAACAGACTAAAGGATGCAAATAAAATGGTGAAAAAATATGATTATAAAGTATGTTCTATTAAGCTTTATTTTATGGGACAGCATGACCATGCATGTGGTACAAAAGGGCAGGGCCGCCATTATAAATAACGGGACCCCGCACAACAAAATTGTCAGGCCCACTAGGCTCCGCCCAACGAGGCACCCAAGCCCTGCCTCAATCCCCACCGAATCCACATCAAAGTTAAAAAGACCACACAGACATCAGCGCTAAAAAATTAAACACCCCAAGGCTCCCTTATAAGTTAAAAAAATTGGTGCCAGGACCCCCCCCCATAATTTTTTTTTTTTAAAAGCATTGGTGCCAGGGCCCCTGTCCCTCCTGTCCCCCCCTGATGGCGGCCCTGCAAAGGGACATTGGGGTGAGGGACTGCTATCATTCGATCTTCCAAAAAAAACCTTCATAGATGTACATTATTCTGAATTTCATACATGAATAATAGTAGCAGACTGGGAATAACAATGTCTATCTGACATGTTCTTTAGAATTAGGTGGCACTTCTACAATCCTTAGGGCAGTGATCATCTACCAGTGGCTCAGAAGCAACATGTTGCTCACCAACCCTTTGGATGTTGCTCCAAATGGCCTCAAAGCAGATGATTATTTTTGCATTCCTGGCTTGGAAACAAGTTTTGTTGTACAAAAACCAGGTGTCCTAATTGGTTCCCTAAATCCAAAACAAGTGCTATGCTCCCGGTCACAGCTCAGCTTCCACCTTTAGCAACAGCCTTTGGCTTCAGGAGGAACCCTCAGCAACTCAGATGCCGCCAGGTCTTAATATGAGAGGAGCCAGGAAAAGTTCTGGACAAGCAAAGGGGTATGAGGTTACGATGGAAGACAACAGTTCAAGGAGTAGACGAAAAGCGTAGTCAGGCAGGCCAGGGTCAGTACAGGAGGAGTTCAAAGAATAGTCAGAAAGCAAAGGGTCAATATCGGTAGAGTTCAGAAAAGTCAGGCAGACAAGGGTCAATATCGGTAGAGTTCAAAATACTCAGGCAGGCAAGAGTTAGGATTGGCAGAGTTCAGAATAGTCAGGCAGGCAAGGATTAATAACCAAATCAAACAAGACAGAACCACATCCAGATCCAAAGCAAGTTAGACCTAACGACGGGCAGCTAGTTCTAGTCCATAGCCCCTTTAAATGCATTTGAATTTTGCGCCATATTGTGATGACGTCACGACCACCGGCAGAAACCCGGAAGCTAGTGTCCATGTGTGCCATAGAGGAACCGGCACTTGAACAGAGAGGACTATGGCTGCGGGCTTCCCCACCAGGACCTAGTCCCCATTAGGCCACCAGGGTAAGCCCTTACACCAGGTGTTCTGCCCTGAATCTGAATGTTGCTCATGGGTAAAAGTTTCAATATCCCCTCCTTTGGGTGCCATTACTAAAAATCTCATTTTGATGAAAATCTCCCAAAACTGTTGAAAGTTCAATGCATCCGAGTCCATTGGAAGGCAAAATGATTTTGCGCTTAAAATGGACCTGTCACCCAGACACAAAAAGCAAATTAAACATGAAATACAATTTCTATTTTTATTAAATAATTTAAAAATCTCAGCTGTCAATCAAATATAGTCTGCCTTTCCTCTATGCCTTAGGCATAGAGGCAGGTCAAACAATTACTTTCACTTTCCATTCAGCACTTCCTAGATGTCACTGCTCTCCTCACATTCCCCTGTTCTATTCACTATTTAATTGTGTAGCCAGAGCATGGGGATGGACAAGATTCTGAGATGATGCAAGGCTTGCCTTAATAACAGTGTCCATAAAATGGCTCCTGCCTGCTTGCTATTATTATGAATTCCCAGACTGAAGGAAAAAGATTCAAATAATGTATATAATATAATTAAAGTTAATTTTGGCTAATGTGATAAAATAGGATTTTGAATAATTTTTTTGGGCATTATTAGTTCTGCAATAGCATATACATTACCCTACCTTGTTACAGTATCTCCTTTCCACTATTCTACAAATGTTCATAAAATAAACAAATAGTTTCCAACATGGAACCCACCCAGCTCCATAGATAGATGAGTAGAGGACTTGGAAGGGCTTGCATTTATTGGATAAGGTGGAAGACAAAAGGCAGATCATAATGATGTCTAAGCTTTTTGTTTTCCTAGAGAAACATATACCTCCATAGATAGATGGCAGACATTCTACTGAGTTATGTAAAGTGGAGGGGCAGATAATAATAATTTTTTAACAAAATAGACCATATGGATAAATGCTAACACAAATGTCATTGCAAAATTGTGCCAGTTCTCTGACCATTAGACTGAAAACCTGCCAGCTGCATAGGGGGCTTTGCATTTGTAGTAGCCTCTGAGTGGAAATTTTGATTAAGGCCGTTAGTACTGTCTTGCCATTTGGCTTATTAGGATTCCTCTCCCTGTTCCTATTTACCTGCATAGCTGAAATTAAGAGCAGGTCAGTCTTACCTACCATAGTATATTATAATAAATTAACCAGTTACTGTAATGTCTGACTGCTTCACCTGTATGAATGGGACTGTATGACTACTGAGGCACATACCATAGAGTAAAGTATTATGATGCTAATACTGCTGGTGTCAATGGAAAGTGCCTCAGCCAGAAGCGAACTCATAATTATAAATGCAAATCTACTGAGATGCAATGCTCTGTTCATTCAATAAGCCATGTCCTTCCAGCTTGCAGCTTAGAGCTTGATTTCATAGAACCAATCCTTGCTTATAAACAGTATAGATATTTCATTTAATCAAAGTCTCTATTACTTCCCAAAATAACAATTAGCAATTATTTCATACTGTGCCTATTTCATGGATACCTCCTTGATGTTTTGATCAGACACAGAGCAGTGATGCCAAACTCTTTATGACACACTAATAAATGCCACGACAGAAGCAGTAAAATAAATTCTATCTGACATATCAATAACTCTCCTGGGTAATGGGCTAAAAAAAAGAAGAAATCCATCTGACTTCAAATAAGGAAGTTAGCTGAAATGTTTACAGATAGACTAAAGTAGTGATGTCCACTAAGATGTTAGAAATCCTTTCTGAGTTTCCCTCTCTTTAAACTTCACCCAAAAATAAAGACCTTTAACCTATGTTTCCAAGAACTTCAAAGAACAAAATCAATATAGAGTGAGGTTATAACACTGAGCACTTTTTTCCCTCTCTGTGTAATGCTGGGCTGATCCATTGCATTGAAAGCCAGCACCACTTATTTCATTAGTGAAGACTTTTGTCTAACTGCCCCTGGACCTGACACATTCATGATGGTTTCAATTTTCTGCTCTTCGCTTTTCTGTTTTATAGCTGGTAGTATTAAAAGCTGGAGCATTTAGCTTTGTTCTCCTTTGTATAAAACTCCCTCTTGTTCCTCTTATACTGTCTCTCCGTCTCGTGTATGCATGCGTGTGTGCACTCGCAGTTTGTTGCAGTTTTTCCTTTTGTCCAAGCCACATGATTTGGCAGTAATAACACACTGTTTATACTTGCTATAAATGTCAAACCTAAATAATATACAACATTCACATTTCATCCCGCTATGCAAGAATTTATTCAGAGCTCCAAATGCTTAGAGAAAGGCTCCAAAACACGTAGAGAATACCCACACTGAACCATGACAAGCCCACAAGACAGAATTTTTTATTTAGCAAGAACTCAGCATGGAATCTGTAGAGTTCACATTTATTTAAGGTGAAATTCTATGTTTGGAATATCCATTGCTACTAAAAATCTTAAAGAAAAGCAAGGTACAAATAAAAAAAGCATTGTTTACTATAGATTTCTGTAATTGATTTGCAATTAAAAAAACATACTATATTCTTTTGTTTCAGAATTAAGAGCTACCCTTTTATTGAGCACCATTATTTGTATTCTGGGGAAATGAGAAGTTGCGACAATTACTGCTACTTTGATTTACTGAATGGACGTCATATGATATCTTAAATTTTTTTATTGCTGGATAAAAAGTAAAAAAGAAAAGCCTTATTGGAAGTGCGGATGTGCTAAAATATTCTAATATTCATTAAAGATACTTGTCCATACACACTTCTTGCACTTCCGCATGGTTGTGCAAACAGTCTGCTGTGTCTTTTCTCATGGATTACACACAAGTCCTTCTATTGACACTAGGGAACAATGGAGCAGATCTAGACTGGCATTCAAAATAGACATTGGCCTTTCTAATACACAGATGCCCAAACATCCCTCCACCCGCCTAATTAATAGTGGCTTCTTATATACCACCCTGGGCATTCCTATAGCAAGTTGGGTAAATAGGCACAACAAACTGTCAACTGGAAAATCCATCACTGATACCATTTTTAAGCAAACTGATGCAATCCCCACTATGAAAATTTAATAATGGTCAATATGGTATATTGCAAGCAATTGTGGTTGATGCAACTCTGCATAGGATTGTCACCTGTCCAGTTTTCACCTGGATATCCCTTATTTCAGAAAGGCTGTCAAGGTGAAAAATGCCTGTTTAGATTTCCAAATTAGGTGATGGGGGCATGCCTGGTGACATCAGGCATCCATAGGTAAAGGTAAGGGATGTGTGCCTGTGAAGGTCAGAATGGGTTTATGACATAATGATGAGGTCAGAGTTATGACATTATGAATGCCGGTTCTTCAGTCAATCACCATCCGTCAAGTCATAACCCTGCCCCTAACATCATGGGCACACCTCTGCACTATCAACTACCCCCTGACATCATCTGCCCACCCCCAACTTTACCAGGCCTTTCCCCTACCTGGTCTGTGTCTCAGCAGATAATTCTGCATGTGGCTGAACACAGGCACCTCTGTATTCATGAGTTCAGTGGTCTAACATGAAGCAGAGATCAGCAGCATTTCAAAGAGAATGGAAGTCATGGTGCAAAGTACCAAAAAATGGCAGATTACTATGATCACTAGTAATCTTGACCAGACTGGCAGTCAGTAGATTCTGACAAATGCCAGAGAAGTTACTATAATATGCAATAGACAGTCAATGTATTGGGCTTGAATGAGGTGGGGGCAGGCTCTTTTGGCCTCAGTGTATTTGAAATGCCAGTGTCTATTTTGAATCTTAGTCTGGACTTGCTAGTGGTCATTACATTCCACCCTCCATTTCCACCTTCCCATGTGTTTTATGATGTAGAATATTTATACTACATAATCAGTTCATAAAAATTGCTAACATTTCTTACCTATGGTTTAACTTTAACAAACTTATCATTTTAAACTTATTTAAAGTCACTAAAGCTTGTACAACCTGTCTACTTTTCTGACAGGTTGGCACCATATACAGCATTAGACCACATATCAAGACATATTTGAGTTTTGGAGATGCTTGTCTTGATAAAGGGGATGAGCTAGCACTGGTTGCCCTATGTCCCTTGATCTGACCTTTCTGAATATAAAAATATGTTCTCATTAGCATGGTATTTCTTAACATAAAATGTAGGCAGAGTTTATTCATGTTTCTGTTTGGTGCCCAATTCTCAACTCTTATTAACTTGTATATGCACTGTATGTCAGAGCTACATGAACAGAAGTTGCAGAAAAGAAAACATGATTTTTTGGTCATAAGACATAATAGACCAAGGTTATTTCATAGTGAATTATGAAATAAAGGTGGATTACAATCAGTAAAGAGAATTTTTTTCATGGGTTTATACTGCATTAAGGCACATAAGACACGTGTGGTTATTTTGTTATTATTGCTTTTATGTTGGTCCGTTGAAAGGTTTCATAACATGCAAAGAATTCTGTTTCCTCAGAACGGCTATTAGAACTCCACACTACATAAGTTATTCATGAACATTTGATGAGGCTGTTTGATACTCAGCATCAAATACTGCACATTTCTTTCAGAGAACTGACACAGCAATTACAGTGACAAAAAATGACATGCCACACAGGTGCTATAAAGAAAATATTGATGTTTGGAGTTAAAGAGACACTCACTTTGCCATTTGGAGTGCATATTTTCTCAAGAAAAGCTATTTATCTGCTTGGCAAACCAAATATATCATGTAGCGCTCAGCATAGCGAGATGTGTACCTGAGATGGTCAAAAACGAAAACAGGCAATGTTCTTACAGCTTGAATCCAGAAATGACATCCTTCTGACAACAAATGGAGAGCAATATTTATCCTGTTGTAAGACATCCACATTCTTTTGGAAATCATTAAATAAAATATACAAAGTTTACCATCAGAAATGCACTTCAGTCAAGACAGCTTTCTTTCTTTTAGTTTCTAAACTACTTTTGCTTATTATTCTCGCTGTTCATTCCTGCAGCATTTGTCTTTTAAAGAAGCTGCCTAGCCCAATTTAGATGACTTTCCTTTGGGGCAGCTTTATGAAGGTGTGTAAAACATTTTACTCCAAGAAAAATTGGTTAATTATAGGATCTAGTATCTGGAATGCTGAGGACATGGGATTTTGGGGATAACAGGTCTTTCAGTAATCTTATGTCAGCTACAAATAATTAACATTAAAGTTACCAAATTGGATTTTAGCAGCTTAGTTATCATAATGTACAAGATACTTTTTAAAAATTAGAATTGTAGCTTTCTGGATAACAAGTTTTAAACATTAACTAATGACACATCACAATGATGTTAAAGGGATTGTGTCATGATGTTTATGACTTTTTTTTTTATTTATTTCTAAATTACACTGTTTACATTGAAATAATTCACTCTACAATATAAAATTTCATTCCTGAACCAGCAAGTGTATTTTTTTGTAATATTGGTTTTAATATTAGTGTGTAGGCAGCCCTCTCAGGTCATTTTGCCAGGTCATGTGCTTTCAAAAAGAGTCAGCACTTTAGGATGAAACAGCTTTCTGGCAGGCTGTTGTTTCTTCTACTCAATGTAACTGAACATGATGCAGTGGGACCTGGCTTTTTCTATTGAGTGCTTATATTAGGTATACTTGGCAACTTTTATCTTGTGTTAGGGAGCTGCTATCTTGTTACCTTCCCATTGTTCTGTTGTTAGACTGCTGGGGGAGAAAGGGAGGGGGATGATATCACTCCAACATTCAGAACAGTAGTAAAGAGTGACTGATGTTTATCAGAGCACAAGTCACATGACTTGGGGCAGCTGGGAAACTGACAATATGTCTAGCCCATGTCAGATTTCAAAATTAAATCTGTTTGCTCTTTTGAGAAATGGATTTCAGTGCAGAATTCTGCTGGAGCAGCACTATTAACTGGTGCATTTTTTTCCCATGAAAGTATCCCATTAAGAATATAGCTAAAGAGATAATCAGAATATTTATACGGTGGGCATTTGTTTGACTTAAAATAACACTAGAATTCGACCAATTCCTAATCTTCTGTATCTTAATAGAGTCAGTGAAACAAATTCATATAGCAAATTATTTGTGCAATATCTTGCATGAAAAGTGTATTTATATGGTTTTATTCAAGTTTTTATGGCAGGATGTAAACACTTAAGCTACATATTGTCATAAAATCATTAGAAAGTTTTATGAATTCTCATGAGTTTACACAGCATATCAGGTATTGGTGTTTTTCACTGCCATTTCTTAACATACCTTTATACAAATGCCTGGTTTACCTTTGCAAGAATGTCATTAGAATGTTCACATAGTAGAATATCCTTTATTAATTAGAATGCTCACAGAATAATAGAACAAAGTTATTAGAACACTACATTTTGCACAGTAACACATTTGTAGAACAGTTCAAAGGTAAAATAAAATGTTTTGCTTTTTAATCTCATTATATTGGGAATTGCTAGTGTTCATGGAAATATACATATCTGGAAGGCTTTCTCCCTCAATTTACTGTAGATTGTCTGTGTGGCAACACAGTAATCAATATCAGAGGTGATATTATTATAACGCAGCCATGGTAACACTATTATGATTTGTTATGGTGCCACCACACTGCAGGGGTTTAACTGGTTTTCAAACTGTGGAGTATGCATAAGGAAAAAAACAGTAACTGAATTTTATTTAAAAAAAAAAAAAGTGCAAACAACAGCAGGTTAATTTCATTAAATGGTAATTTCTGATCATTATGCACTAGGTCATATATATCTGCCCCAAAGGACCAATGGAATTATTACTAGGCATAATGTTGGCATCCCACCAAAGGTGCCCAGCTGTGCATCAATTTTTCATGTTACTCCTTCTCAATAAATTATTTGCACTGTGCTTTGCAGTGTATTTCTATTATCAGAATACACAGTTAGTTACATAGTTAAATCGGGTTGAAAAAAGACAAAGCCCATCAAGTTCAACGCCTCCAAATGAAAACCCAGCATCCATACACACACACATCTCCATACCTTCACATAAATGATATACTGTATACCCATATATGTACTAGCTATAGAGTTTAGTATCACAATAGCCTTTAATATTATGTGTGTCCAAGAAATCATTCAAGCCACTCTTAAAGGCATTAACAGAATCAGCCATCAGCCTGCATTCCACAACCTCACTGTCCTCACTGTTAAAAACCACCTACGCTGCTTCAAATGAAAGTCCTTTTCTTCTAGTCTGAAGGGGTGGCCTCTGGTGCGGTGATCCTCTTTATGGTTAAAAAGGTCCCCTGATATTTGTCTATAAAGTCCTCTAATGTACTTGTAAAGTGTAATCATGTCGCCTCGCAAGAAAACAACCCCAACCATGACAGTCTGCCCTCCCACTATCCAGTTTAGTTGCACGTCTCTGCACTCTCTCCAGCTCATTTATATCACTCTTAGGAGCAAATTGACTAAGATGTGTAAATTCAATAGCGTTGGCTTCGCTAGCGTTTGCCGCACTTCGCCTTACTAAGATGCGAATTTGCGCTCAGGGCAGTGAACGTTAGCAAAGTAGCACTACCGTTCATTCGTCAGGCAAAGCACAGTTACGCTAGCGATGCCTAATTTGCATACGGCGGGAACTTAAGTGTAAAATAGAAGTATATGTAACAGCCACTACATTCCACTACACAAGCCCAGGAAAACTTTAATAAATAAAATAAAGTTGTCCTATTGTGCCCCCTGTATATTTGAGTTGCCATATGTTAGGAAATGTAGGGGGGAAGGAGGGTAAACCACCCCCCCAAAAAATTTATCTTTTTCAGACTATCACCCTACAATGGTAAAAGCATTTTTTTGGGATTTTTTTTTCAAACTCCTATCTATTGTATTGAATTTCGCCTGGTCTGACCAGGTGAAGTAAAGTCTAACATAAGTGGTAACGTTCAGGAAAATTTTGATCTTAGTAAATTTGCCTAATTACGATCCTTCGTCAGTGCGCAACTTCGCTTGGCATAAGTCAGTGTTAGTGAATTTCTGAAGTTAACAAAATGACATCATGCTTGTGAATTAGCGCTAGCGTTAGATGCTTCGCGCTTTAGTGAATTTGGGCCTTAAGGATTGAAGCCCAAAACTGCACCAGTTGAGGCCTTACCAGGGACCTAGAGGCATAATTATTTTTTAATCCCTTGCGTTAATGCCCTTTTTTATGCAAGACAGAACTTTATTTGCTTTAAATACATACCCTTCCTATGTATAAAGTCCACTCCTATTGATGAACCTATATACAGTGTAAATATATGCCCATTTGATGGGTAAGAAATATAATAAAATCAGCATTCTTTGCTTTGCTGACATGTCTCATGTTTCCATTTTTGCACCTCCATTTATTGAGGCCAATTTGCCTGAAGTGGCTGACTAGATGTCATCTGCAACATGCACACACACACATATACACATAATATTTCTGTTTTCTGGACTTCTAGTTTAAAAGAATACAAAACAAAATTATGGCATAAGTGGCATTGACTGGATCAGTCAAATTAATAAGAGGTTGTTCTTGGTGAAGATGGGTGATTTGATAATAGAGGGTGACAACACTGAAGCTCTGGATTAACCTGTATCATAAATCCATTTTTGTTGCCTCCTTATAATAAGAGACTAAAAAAAACACACACAGTGCAGTGATGAGTGAAATTTTTTCTCAAGTTTCTTATCGAAAATTATGCCCATAGACTCTAATGGGTGAAAAAATTAGTGGTGAGTCAAAAATTTGAAATGGGTTTGCTCATCACCATACACAAGGTCTCATTTACTGCATGCAAAGTGCACTTGCACGTCCTATTTTTTTGTACTTTGCACCTTCCCTCTCGGTTGGACCGAGAATGTAGCACAAATAATTTATTATCAGTCTGTATGCAGCACTGCCTGTTTGGTGGCACTTTACACAGAGTAGGCAGAAGGAGGACAGCATGAGGACAGCCCCTAAAAAACTCTTGAATTTGCATATTATTCAAATGACTATTTGGCCCAAATGCATTAAAGTCAATGGGCATCCAAATAACTTTGACTCATGACAATTTTTATGCATGCACCAATTTTGACATGCACCAATTTTTTTTTTGATGCAGTGGATTTTTCAGTGGTGCATTGTCTTTCTCTTTTAGCAAAACATGAAAATTCCCCGTGAATTTATTCGCCCATCACTATTGTCTACCTTCACAGCATCACCATGTGGAGTCTTGAAAAAGCAAGCAGGTAGGCTTCTACCATGTCAGACTTTTTTCTCTCATTTCCCCAGCCTAATACATATTGGACCTGTTATCCAGAATGCTGGGTATGCGTGGTTTTCCAGATAAGGGGTCCTTCCATAATTTGGAACTCCACACTATAAAAAAATCAGTTAAACATAAAATAAACCCAATACAATTGTGTTGCCTCCAATAGGGATTAATTATTTCTTGGGATCAAGTACAAGATATTATTCTATTATTACAGTGAAAAAGACAATCACATTTAAACATTTTAATTTGTTTAAAATTGAGTCTAATGCAGATGGCCTTGCCATAATTCAGAGATTTCTGGATAATGGGTTGCTGGATAATGGATCCCATAACTTTATGTTTCAATGCTCTACTTGAGTGGTTCATTTGACAAGAATCATGTTGCATATGGTCTTGATAAGGAGACACATTCAACACAACTTCTAGGATCAGGCAGCTGATCCTGAAATGGAGCAATTTCTTGGTAACCTTTGGTGCTAAATGGTTTTGTTCTGTATCTATGTAGTATCTAATTAATTTACCAACAAAATGAATCCCTTAGTCGGCATAGTGTAGACACACAATTTGTTTAACTCAGGATATTTTTTGCTATCTAATTGCACACTTTAAAAATCTATTGTGTAATTTCCTAGGTTACACCAATAGATATTTACTTTTTGAATGATTGGTTGTTTAATGCACAGTGAGCATTTATTTAAGGCAATTAAGGCAATGTCAATAACAATTCACATCATTACTAAGGTAAATTAAACTGTAATCAACAAATCTGAACCAATGTCCTACAGTAAAAAAATAATCACTGAATGATACCATGCATGTAGAAAACACGTTGATAACAGACTCTCTGTAGCCAATTCAGAAAGGTTTATTTCAGCTTTGGAAAAACTTGTTTACACAAGTTTCTCCCCTCCTCTAAATTTGTTTCCTTCAGGACAAAAGTTACCTTTACAATATAACCTCTTTAATGAAAGTGAACAACCACTATGTTGTAAAAGCTTAGCGAGGCTGAAAGGCATTGGGATATTTTATTTTACAATTGTGTACTCACCATTTAACTCAGAGAGATATTACTTATAAAAGATGATTCCTAAAAGGAAAGTTTGGGATTTTATTATTCCTCTGGGCTAGATTGGCTGATCTTTGAAGAAATAAGGTGATACCCTTTTCATTTCCTATCTACAGGACAATATTTTAGCAGTGTATGAGGTCACAAGGAAAAAGACACTAGCCCTTTCTCATGTGATATATTGCTTTCCAACAGGAGTCAGGATCACAGAGCTCAAAGGGGAATCATTACCAAGCTTAATAGCACACAGAATATCATGATTTGATTGATTCTGCCTACTGAAGTGGGAAAGAGTCATTAGAGGGTTAGGCAGGAAAGAAGAGGCATGCCTAGGAGCATTCCAAAAAAATGTTTGGCAACACAGTGATACAGCTCTTTTTAATCTTATTTGAGCTGTTACTTAAATTATTTACCTTACCTTTTGATAGTAGTTCCATAATAATGTAAACCTGTCCATTAATTGAATTCATTAACTTTAAAGAATGAATAGTCCTGTTTACAGATGTCTTACCAAACTGAATGTACTTTGTGTTGGCTTATTGTTCTCTTTGCAAAAGCATATAAAAGGCTGAAGTAGCATAATTCTAAATATTACCATATGAGTAACTAACATGCAACCTGTAAACATTAACCAAGAATTTTAAGAAAATGAAAAAGCTATATTCAAAACATTTGGAATTTGATAATTTTCCTCATTTAATAAAATAAACTAGATTTATCAATCCAGGTATTTGTATCATTTTGGCAGAATGTGTTTGAGCTTGGAAAATAAATTGTTAAATCTGAAAGCCTTTGTAATGTTTTACTGAGCAGTAACTATCCTTATGTCTTTACAAAAAAATTTCAAGGGTTAATAAATCAAGGCCATTAGTGTTTTATTACTCTAACCTCTAAATGTCCCAGTTCTCTGTGGAACAAAAGAGGTTGGAGGCTGGTTCAGTTGGTATGTTGGATTCCCCTAAATCCTTTGAGACAAATATATTGAACATGCCCTTTTCAGCATTAAAATCTTATAAGTTTCTGCCTTGTTTGTATTATATGAAGTTCACTAGAGAGTCAGACCCATGCACAATAGTAAAACATAGTTCAAACTATAGGCCAGTTAGTCTGACATCGGTGGAAGGAAAGCTTTTCGAAGGATTAATAAAGGATAGGATATTGGACTTCATAGCAAGTAGCACAACTATGAGCTTGTGCCAGCATGGTTTTATGGATAATAGATCTTGCCAGACTGACTTAATTTCTTTTTATTAGAAGGTAAGCAGGGACCTCGATTCTGGGATGGCAGTGGATGTGATTTAATCAGACTTTGCTAAAACATTCAATACAGTGCCACACAGAAGGTTACTGGTTACATTAAGGAGTATTGGCCTGGAACATAGTATTTGTACCTGGATAGAGAACTGACTAAAAGATAGACTACAAAGAGTGGTGGTAAATGGGACATTTTCTAACTGGACCAGTGTTGTTAGTGGTGTACCGCAGGGCTCTGTACTGGGTCCCTTGCTTTTCAACTTGTTTATTAATGACCTGGATGTGGGCAGGGTATTTATTTTTGCAGGTTCCATGCAGGATGCTGCCACTCTGCAGAGTGATTTGCTGGGAAACTGGGCTGTAAACTGGAAAATGTGGTTCAATGTTGATAAATGCAAGGTTATGCACTTTGGCAAAAATAATATAAATGCAAGTTGTACACTAAATGGCAGTGTGTTGGGAGTTTCCTTAAATGAGAAGGATCTTGGGGGTTGTATAGATAAAAAGTTGTCTAATTCTGGGCAGTTGCATTCTGCAGCTACTAATGCAAATAAAGTTCTGCCTTGCATAAAAAAGGGCATAAACTCAAGTGATCAAAATATAATTATACCTCTTTATAGGTCCCTAGTAAGTCCTCATCTGGAGTATGCAGTGCACTTTGGACTCCAGTCTTTAAGAGGGATATAAATGAGCTGGAGAGAGTGCAGAGACATGCAACTAAACTGGTTAGAGGGATGGAAGACTTAAATTATGAGGGTAGACTGTCCAGGTTAGACAGGAAAATAGGATGTGAGAACAGATACTCCAATGCAGAAACTGTGCTGCTACATTATTTATTAACACTTTATTAGACTGTCCAGGTTGGGGTTGTTTTCTATGGAAAAAAAGGCGCTTGCAAGGGGGCATGATTTCACTTTACAAGTACATTAGAGGACATTATAGACAAATATCAGGGGACCTTTTTACCCATAAAGAGGATCAACGCACAAAGGGCCACCCCTTCAGACTAGAAGAAAAGGACTTTCATTTGAAGTAGCATAGGTGGTTCTTCACAGTGAGGACAGTGAGGTTGTGAAATTCACTGCCGAGTAATGATGTGACTGCTGATTCTGTTGATGCTTCTAAAAGGGGATTGGATGATTGTTTGGACAGATATAATATCAAAGGCCATTTTGTTACTAAACGCTACAGTTAGAATAGCTGTGGTTTGTGTGAAAGTGTGAAGGGGTGTGTGTATGATGGATTTTAATTTGGAGGGGTTGAACTTGATGGACTTTGTCTTTTTTCAACCCAATTTAACTATGTAACTATGATGGTCCTTTGCAAAAATTGCTTGCATTCTGTTCAATTCCCTCATTAAAATCGATATCAGTGGACATTAGGAAGATGTCAATCCCCAAGAACCTCCTAGGGCATTGTTTCTGTTTGTGCCATGCAAATTCTTGTAGAATAAGCATGTACTCACACAAAAGTCTGTTGTAGATGATGTATAAAGATCATTGTGCATTTACAGATGCAGCCACTTGGATTTGTGAGTTAAGGGTAGGGACAGACAGGGAGATTCGGGGAGATTTTGTCGCCTGGCGTTTTTAGCAGGGGACAGAATCTCCCCAAATCTCCCTGTCTGTCCCCAGCCTTAATGTGTCATGACTCAGGGCTAATTGAAGAAACTGTGTTATCTTAACTCCTTTAATGTATTTAACCTTTTCATTAGCATACCAAAGCCCCATTGTTCACAATGATGAACACTAATCAGATGTGACGCAATTTTCTGTGTTAAGTGTGTCAAGTGTGAAGTCTGAGTTAAGTTATTCTGTGTCAAACACACAATCCAAAGTGGCTTCATCTGTATGCAGTGATCATAGTCACCACTGTTCATACACCATAAACTGGGCCATTATAAATGCAACTTAAATATGTTTACCATTTAGCCAAACATGGCAGCAGTACTGAGGTTACACACACACATTCACATAGAAATATAAAAAGACCACATAATGTATCAACTTACTTATCTGTTTTTCTGCTCTCACTAATTTTTTATATATCAATGAGCCTTGGGACATGCTGTACATTATATTATAAACAACCTCCAAATACAATGATCTCACTTCCTTAAAATCCTGTACAATTTGTTTAGGCATCACCAAATCAGCAAGCATTTCTCACACATAAGCTGGACTCTGATATTTTGAAACCATGCTATTGACCACAAACTGTATAGCTTTCTAGGAGTGTTTACATGAGAGAGAAGTTAATCAAGTCTACTTTGCGGTATATAGTGACTTGGTGGAGCTTTGAATTACCTGCGGTGACTATCTAGAGTGATCATGGATATTCTTCTGATGAGAGATTTCAAATAGCTAGTGTAGAATTATTTGTCCTTGCTTTTTCACAAGACTTCAGCTTTTGTAATGCAGTCCAAAGAGACAAAGGCTCCTGAAAAATATGGTCCTCAAGGAAGCTGACCAAGTTCTTTGAAACTGCAATTTCTTTTCTGCAATGCAGGCCTCCTCAGATGGTCCCTGTGGGTACCTTTGTTTGTTGGGAGCCAGGATTTATTTTATAAATATACAGAGCGAAGACTGTAAAGAGATGCTAAAGATGACAAGACACAAGCTCCAACACAGCATATCAGCTAAGGGAGAAGATGTGAAAAGAGACTTTGGGGCTTGTTTGCTATAAAGTAATTCAAAAATCATAAAATTATGTGCATATATTTTTTGTGAGCTCTTTTTTATGCAAAAAGTTTTTATCGACCTTTAACCATATTAATCCTTCCTGTTAACTCTTACATGTCTCTGGACTTATGTTCTATAATACAATATGTTTCTTTTAAGAATGTGCTACATCTTTAAAACATTTCCCTAATCTCCTGAATATGCAAGAGCCATTTTTGAAATAAAGAAAAACACAGAGCAATCAAGAGCAAAGCAGGCTATGTTTCTAGTGTTTAGTAATGAATGAATGTCAGACTTTTGAAATGTGAAAGAAACTATGGCACATATATAGTAGTTGCACAAGGAGATAAAAATATAGAAATCTTCTTCAAATTATGATTATTGAACAATGTTACATATTTTATAAGCCTAGCAGAAATACATGTAATAATTATTAGTATTTTATTTGAATGACACCGTGCTAAAATATATTAATGGGAAACTGTCATGGGAAAACATGTTTTTTTTAAAACTCATAAGTTAATAGTGCTGCTCCAGTAGACTTCTGCGCTGAAATTCATTTCTCAAAAGAGCAGACAGATTTTTTTTATATTCAGTTTTGAAATCTGACATGGGGCTAGCCATTTTGTCAATTTCCCAGCTGCCCCTGGTCATGTGACTTGTGCCAGCACTTTAGGAGGGAACTGCTTTCTGGCAGGCTGTTGTTTTTCCTTCTCAATGTAACTGAATAGTACGCAGTGGGACATGGGTTTTACTATTGAGTGCTGTTCTTAGATCTACCAGGCAGCGGCTATCTTGTTTTAGGGAGCTGTTATCTGGTTACCTTCTCATTGATATTTTGTTAGGCTGCTGGGTGGGGGAAAGGGAGGGGGTGATAACACTCCAACTTGCAGTACAGCAGTAAAGGGTTATTGAAGTTTATCAGAGCACAAGTCACATGACTTGGGGCAGCTGGAAAATTGACAAAATGTCTAGCCCCATGTCAGATTTCAAAATGAAATATAAAAAAATATATTTGCTCTTTTGAGAAATGGATTTCAGTGCAGAATTCTGCTGGAGCAACACTATTAACTGATGCATTTTGAAAAAATGTTTTTTCCCATGACAGGATCCCTTTAAATGTATGATAATTAGGAATCCATCATTATTTTACACAATATATAAGAAATTTAGGGGCAGATTTATCAAGGGTCGAAGTGAAAATTTGAATTAAAAAAATTTTAATTACAAGTTAATTTTGTGCACTTTGACTAGGGAATAGTCCAAATTCGATTTGAATTTACAAAAAATTCCAATTTCTCTTTAAAAATTCAAATTCAACCATTTTGCACTTCAAAATTCAAGCCTTGATAAATCTGCCCCCTAGTGATGAGTGATTCTGTCCTGTTTAGCTTCACTTAAAAATGTGCAAAACTAAGCAGAAATTTGCAAAAAATGTTGATTTTTTTTTTAAATTTGCTAAACACAGTGAAGACAATTTTTACACACACAACAATTTTCCTTGCTCCAAATGAATTAAAGTCAATGGTTGTTTTTTCTTATGGCGACTTTTTTCCCCAAACGCATTACAATGAGCGTTTTTTCGCTGGAAATTTTTGCTCTGCTAATTTTTGTTGCATACTATATGCATAATTCCCCATGTGGAAGCTACCTGTCAGCTGGATTATGCTCCAGCTATGTTTGCACAGTCCAATAAAAAGATAGTTGGACCAGAGCTGAAAAAACACGTATAGGGTTAAATGAAAAAAACATTTATTACCAAGTGACAATTTAAAAATTCAAGAACAGGTATCATGTAAGTGACTATGACAACCAAATTGTATCAGATCATAATTTTTATTGCAGTTCCTCAAAAAAAATTGCACGTGGCAAAATGCTCAATTTTGCTGCAAATCCATGGCTGGCGAATAAATTTTCTCATCACTAAAGAAATTCTGTTAGCTCATTATACACAACAACTTAGCCAATAGGCTGATTTTTTAGGCAAAACTCAGAGACAAATTTTACTCATATCTACAATAACTAGGTGTGCAAGGAGTCCATAAATTGTTACTAGGAAGTCTTTCACAAAAGCTTTGGCTTAATGCTAGATCAAATCCAGACCCCAATTTACATTTTCAAATGTTAGAAAAATAAAATCATCTACAAACAAATAAATGTTGCATTCAGTACAATCACAAGTCACATAATTTTAAGGTTTTCAATTGGGTTCAGGTAGTCTTTTAAGGGATGGTTTATTCATTTTGGAGATGGAATTTTTGTTCATTTTCCTTTCCAAGATTGCAAATGTCCTTTTGTTTGGGTTTATGACTATCTTTTGAAGAAAAAAAAAGTGATTATAGAACATCAGCCTGTGACTAAGTGGACTGAATACAAGACGCAAGGCTTTGTTCAGGATGTTTTGTTAAGAAATACTTTTTTAGTACTCTTTTCAACTTTTTGTGTGAATTCCATGAGTGTCTAGCTATATGTGAATGAGTTACTCTTCTCCCCTTGCTGAATATCTGGGCCTTGTGTGTCTGGACCCCATGTGTAAAACAGTGAAATTAATATGGTTTTAACTTGGGTGCTTATATTTGTTTTTCATGAGGATTTCTTCCACACAGCTTTTAAAAAAGTTGTCATCTTAAAATCACACTACTTTTAAAGAGAAGGTATAAATGTATATACTGTATGCTATGCTATACATGTAAAGCTTTTTTTGTAAAACTACTCAGATTCCTTGGAGATCAAAAATAAAAACTATTATAATAAAAACATATTGTTACATAATTTAAACAATTAAACAACAGGTATTTAGTACATTTAGGTCTAAAACATCTATGAGGTCCTCGCTGAAAGATATATACAGCTTTGTTCGAAAATCAGAGCTTAGAACAGAATTGCTGTGCTTTAAGATGAATCCAAGTTTATTATATGATAAAGATTTTTATGTATACATAACACCTTGCATAATTTAGTACAATTACATTGCATATGCAAACCACAGTACAAATGAAAGCCATTACAATTTGAGAAAATTACATAGATTAGGAAAATTATTATGATGCACAATGAACTTCTGATGACCACAAACCTTGCAATTTTTTTAGAAACCTGCTAATTCATGTGCTGTTCTAAACTTTAGGACTAGAGAATATAAATAACAGCACTCTGGTACTTGAAATCCCCAAGTGCTATGCCTGGGTATAGACATGACCTTGTACTTATTCTGTTTGAGCCTCATTAACAATTTAGTTAGATTTTTAGGATACCGTATTATCTTTCATTTGTAATATAGTGGTGCCAATGAAATATACTATCAAATAAAACCTGTCCCAATAACAATAGGAGGCAGTTAAAATACAGCAATGCTAGATAGATAGGTAGACAGGTTTATTTAAGAGACAAAACAGATGTACACCAATATTTGAGGCATTAAAGGGATACTGTCATGGGAATTTTTTTTTTACAAAACACATCAGTTAATAGTACTATTCCAGATCAGTCAATCTTTACTGCTGTACTGCAAGTTGGGTAACCAGATAGCAGCTCCCTAACAGAAGATAACAGCTGCCTGTTAGATCTGAGAACAACACTCAATTGTAAAATCCAGGTCCCACTGCGACACATAGGTTAAAAAACCCTCGAATTCGACCATCGAATTTTAATAGAATTAAAATCCGTCTAATTAATCGAATTTAGAATTTGAAGGATTTTAATTCAATTGATCGAACGATAGAATAAGAAAAATTTGATTGAAAGTTAAAAATTGTTCGAATTAATTTTTTTTTACTCGATCTAAAAATGCTGGAAAAACCCTATGGGACCTTCCCATAGGGTTATACAGCAATTTGGTAGGTTTAATCTGGCGAACAATGGATTTGAATAAAAATTTAAAAGGCTAATAATTCGACCATCGAATCGATCGAATTTTTTAAAGTGATGGCTTTTTCTGAGAGCACAAGACCAGGCAAAATGACCTGAGATGACTTGCTATACTCTACTATTACAACTAAAAAAATACACTTGCTGGTTCAGGAATGAAATTGTAGAGTGAATTATTTGCAGTTTAAAAAGTTTAATTTAGAAATAAAAACTACATCATAAAATTCATGACAGAATCCCTTTAAAGTAAAACTGTTGGATTTCGGCATCCCTCAGCCACATGTAGGAAAAGGTTAGAGGTAAAGAGACCAACATTAATTTTAAGTTCTTAAAATTCCTTACAATAATATAATAAAAGTGAATATAGGACCAATAGATATCAAAATCAGATGAAAGCTAGGGATCCACAAGGCCTTCATGGAATACTGCTTATTCAACTGATCAAGCTTATTTATAGTTGCAAGAACATGAAGCCATACTCATGGACACAATCAGTTTAATTTACCTACATTTTCCTATGAAAAGGTCGATCAATTAAACTCTTTATGCTTGCCTTTTAGTACTTGTAGCTTAGTGAGGGGTTTAAAGACCCAGGGTTTGTGCATACTTTTTAAACTTGGTCTCATCCCCTTTTTTTTTTTATAAATGCTCTATTATGGCCAGTTACAATTTTAATCCTATTATGGGCATGGCTCAGGAACCAATTTACTAAAGTTCGAATTTCCTTTTTTTTCTTTATAAATCGTATAACTCTCTAAAATTTGGGAATTTTTTGGGAAGTGTGAAAACCTTTTAGAGGTTTTTGGGTATTTTTCCAATGGTAATTTCCTAAAACTTTGTATGGGGTATTAGAGACATTTGCTTTTTTTTAATCATTCAGCATTTTTTTAATAGTACTTTTTGAATTGTGATCTACTAAGTGATATTAGAACATTTTGAAACTACAGTTAAACTCTATTCCTCTAAAACCACAAATTCCATAAAAATCATTAAAAAATCGGAGAAAAAATGCAAATGGGAAAAAAGGTTAGTGACAGGGTCTCTTCAAGTTAAGTGATTTAAATCTTATTGATTTTTGATTTATTTGTTTAAAAAAAAAGACACTGATGTACAAACATAGGTGCTTAATTTAATTAATATACTAATCCATAGCTACAAAGCTATTCTGTAAATTAGCAACTATTTTGGTAAATTAGCCCCAGTCACAAATATTACATATACAAACAGTTACACCACCTTGAAAATAAAATTATTCTGCTGAAAGCTAAAATATTTTATAAACCTCTTAATAGATGTTGTCTTCCTAATTAAAAGCGGCTTCTACACTCAGTGGGAATTTTTTTTTATATAATTCTCAGGCGCATCTACAATTTTCATCACACAGTTTAACACTGAATGTGGAAAAACTTCTTGAGCCAAGAGGAAAGCGATAAACATTCCATTACCGTTCTACCAGCAAAGACTTAACATATCAGCAGTGTTCGGAAAGCAAATTCAATTATGCTGTGGGCTATTTCTAATTATCAGTACAGTGTGCTATATGTAACAAACATGGTGCTGTGATAGAAAGCTGCAGTCAGGCAATGTAACAGAAAGAGAGATGAGAAGAATGAGTGTAAAATTCATGTGGGGATATATATATATATATATATATATATATCAGTTTTGGTATAATGCACCAATCAGCAGAGCTTCCATGCCTTCAAAAACATTCATGTAATCATTGTGGTCTCTCCTATCCCTTCCTTTGTTGAATTTTCGAATCATGACTAGTCAGTGATGTACAAGATGAGGCTTTGTGGCTCATGTTATATCTGTAGGCCTTCAATGCTACAGGGAGAAACAAACCTGGTTATTTTCATGCCGTTGGTTACATTTAGTTTCCTTTAACATAGGGTATTTATACACCCCCTTCATGCAAGTTATATCTCCGTAAATCTATGAAATAGATAAAAGATCTAATGAATGTTATAGGTTCATCTGGTGCCACTTAGTCATGTGCATATGTGTTGTTATTATCTTGGTTTTTTACATATATTGCCATATATAAATACTGCAATGGTTTACAGCACTCCAAGGACGATTCCAGCACTGCAATAAAGTCAAACAAGTGAAGGATTATTTTAATCCAACGTTTTGGTTCCACACAGGAAACTTCGCCAGAGAAAACAGAAACATTTATTAAAATAAACCTTAGCTTGTTTGACTCAAAGGAGAACTAAACCCTAAAAACAAATAGGGCTAATAATGCCATGTTTTATATACTGACCGTATTGCACTGACGTAAAGTTTCAGCTTGTCGACAGCAGCAATGATCCAGGACTTCAAACTTGTCACAGGGGGTCACCATCTTGGATAGTCTGTGACGCTCACATGCACAGTGGGCTCTGAGCAGTTGTTGAGAAGTTGAGCTTAGGGGTCGTCAGAAATTATCAAGCAGAAAATTAGGTTTGTCTGTAATATAAGCTAATGCTACAGGGCTGATTGTTAAAGTCTAATGCTAGTTGCACTGGTTCTGAGGTGTCATGAAGTAATTATCTGCATTTATTACTAATTATTACTCAGCCTTATACTGTGACATTTCTATTCTATGTGTACTGTATATTTTGAGATGGTGCCTAAGCTCAGTAAATGACAGCATCACAGAGCATGTGCAGTGAATCAGCAGAAAAGAAGATAGGAGCTACTGAGGCTGTTTTGAAGACACAGATCTTTACTGATAAAGGGCTGTGGTTGCCTTGGGCTGGTACAGAAGCCCAAAACATAATGTACAACTGTCAGGTTTACAACGGGAGCCGCTGTAAACCAGGGGAGCCACTCCATCGGGAGTGGATATGGTGGAAGCCCCGGAGTGTAGCCATAGACAACTGGAGCAGGTATGGTGAATTAGAAGATTTAATGGTTCAAACAAAGTATTTTACCAAATACAGGGAACAAGGAATCCAGGTAACAAAAGACAAGGTGAGACAAGGTGGTAGGACAAGAATCTCAGGAACAAGGTATCTTAAGGCAGGGTTGGCTGGTCATCCATGAATACTAGAAACAATCAATGACTCATGAGCACAGCTCAGGGTGTGGTATTTAAAGGGTGGTGATTAGAGATAGGTTAATCCTGTGTAGGGAAAGAAAAGTGCAAGTACAGATGTACTAAAACTTTCCTTTTACTTTTAAGTAATCTACCTGCAATCAACTAATGTACATGCATTATGTGGACCAAGTTAGATTGATTTTCTCAAAACAGTCTCAATGTGTTTTAAACAGTGGACCAAATTCAAATCCATCATTAAAAATCCTGATTTATTTTATGAACACTCCTCAACTCTATGCAAATATGCAGAATTGAATAAAATGATGGGGGATTAACTGAATACAAGCAAGTTGTCCCTGGATTTGCACCTGTCATAGGGCAGGTGGAAGTAAAGGGATCTAATGCAGCATGTGTTTGTTGGGGCTCCTTAACTTGTCTGAATGACCATACAAGTTGGGGGACAAAGGGAGATATCCTGTGTGCCTGCCCCTAACACGAATACAGTGATTGACACTGTATTCATGGGGAAATACCATTTTTGAATGCAGATATCTGCAGAAATTCTTCAATGTGCAGGGCAGAGTGTAAAATGCAAAACACAGAGGACTTGGATTATAATCTGGCACTTTGAACCCTGCCCTGAACACAGTAAATGACCCTTGATGCATTTTCTAATGGAATGAAATAAAGGTAATCAAGCATTTAAAGCAAATCAAGTTAAATCAAGATGATGATCAATGGTCCACTGAGCAGCTAATGTGATAGTGGCCTAGGATAAGTTTACCACTGACTGCAATAATTTTTAGCTAGAAGAAGGCAAACCCTGTTGAGCAGGAGTACTAATTAAGTCACATGTACTGAATTTTTGCTGAGAAAAAAGACATCCACAGAATAAATGATGAATTGCAGATGGAAACTTGTTTCAGTTAACGGGATAACTAGTAGATTAAGAATTCATTTTTGACAGCACTTCACACCATTTAATGATGGGATCTATGTCACCACTGGGTCAACATTACATGGGTTGATATTTTCATGAGGTAAGGGTATTTTGCATGCAGATGGAGGCTGGCTATTTTGATTTGTAAAATGTGCTGAAATTCAAATTAGAAAATTTCCAAAATATATTTTATATAATTTGTAACGCAAAGGTAAAAGCTGTAGGATGAAATTCAGAGTATTACATCGAAGCATAGGCTTACAGTATAATAACTACTTATATTCTTTTATGGAAAATATGTGCAGGTATTATCCTAGTGGTGTTGATATGTCAAGAGACATTAATTTAAGTCATTTTGTATATTTGTTTATGCTGGGTTTATCCCCTGCTAATGATAAAACTCAATGCTGCAGTATCTTTTCTTTCATCTTCCATAATATTCTCAATTTACAATACAACATAAAGCTAGTGTGACAAAACCCCCAAGCCCACTCCATAATTCCACTGTTGTATTCTTAATGTTTGCTAATAATTTAGACCTTAGAAAGGCTTGAATGTAAGAAGACCAGCGCAATGTTGCAGATGTGCCCCTCACAACCTCAGGGTGCACTGCAATAATGATCTCAGAATGAAAAGGTAGAAGTTATAACAAAGTGAAGGATTTCATATGGGTTCCAATAGCCAAATATTAGCCTTAGACAAATGCTTGAAATCCTTTTATACTGACAGATGACTACAACTTTATCTGTATTTAACCCACATGCTCTCCCTGATGACCATGATAAAACACACTAACCTACCTGTATTGAAATGTACTCTTGAATTTATATGTTTGTTTGTTATACTGGCCCTTTTTACATTTTCATGCGTTTGACTGAACATAACTGGCAAGTAGGGTCTTTTGTGAGATTTCAATACTGCATTATATTTATTTTCTCTTGTTTAATATTTTTAAGGCTTTAGGCACAAGGGGGTTCCCTCAGAAAAAAAATTATTATCAAAATGCCATAGCAGCTAGCAGCTGCTTACCATTCAATTGGGAAACATGTTGCCTATGATAGGTATGCTTTTGAGTAGGATCATTCAGGAACTGTAGCATTCCTGACAGCAGTAGTGTCTATCATAGGCAGCAAATTTCCTTAACAATATTATGGAATCGATACTACAATATGTGATATGAAGTTTTTAAATTTTCACACATTCTTTCACACTTTCATTTATTGCCATTAGTCTTTCCAACTATACTCATTGTCACTCATTGCCCTCTGTCTCAAAACCTTTTTCCTTGCCTTTTGCATTTTTTTGCTTCCTCTACTACCTATATGCTACTGATGACTATTAGCATCTTCTTATGTTTAATAGAACTTGCACTGCCTTGAGTGACTGATGGTTGACCTTATTGTAGCAATAGTGTATAAATAGTGTGTTATGTTGCTTATATCCACTGAGATAAAGATCTGATAAATAGAAACCAGTGAAGAACGCAGAGGGCAAAACAAATACAATGCATTTTTATATTGTAGGCACAATATTTATGCAAATTAGAATACTTTCACCGTGTCAACATGGACAAGTCCATAGGGTTTGTCTTAACAATGCAGCCGGGATCTAAGACATGTAAACTCTATCATCAAGGATTGTTTAATATGTGTAAAATGGAAAGAAATATCACAATACTGAAAACTAAAAATAATACATTCTGCAAAATATCATGAACAGAAAGATAAAGTATGAAAAATGTATACATAAAAAATTAGATATTAACATTTTTGTTTTTAGGGGGGAAGGTAAAAGTAATTTCATTAATGTAAAAAGAAGGTATTTAGCAGCCCCAGTGAAAAGAAGATGGAATATTGTAGAGTTTGCACTAGTGTGAAGTGTATGTAACAAGTGTGTGAAGTGTGAAGTGTATGTAACAAAACAAAATCTTTTATGCATCAAAACATAATGCCACCTTCAAGCAGGCCTTAAAAAATTCACTAGGCACATATAAAATTTGCCATGAATTCCTGGTTAATGAAGCATACTACATGATGAAATGTGAATTTCTTTTCTTATTCATACTATTTTTGTCTCTCCCTTTATTACATTTCCCAATCGAGTAAAGGAATTGGATCCAGTGAGGGAGGGCACTTTTTGGATTTGTTTCTACTGAAGATCATTAGGTGTCTCTAGTGTCACATTTCCAGATGCAAACAGTAAGCAGACATAATGAACATGGGTCCATGTCTTGATGATAATTGATGTTCCAGTCTTTTGGTGCTATTAATAAAGCATTCTAAGTGCTAACATTGACCCAGGAAAATAGGATGAGAAGGTGGACAGTGGCCATAAAAAGAAGTTCAGTAGTGCCATGGGCAATACCCAACTGCATTTGGGTAATACCCAACTGCATTTTTCACAAAAATGATTGGTTTTATTAAAATAAATAGTAAACAAATTGCCTTATTATAAAATGCAGACATTCTAAATGAGGTATGCATGAAAAATACATGGCCTCTTTGCAACCTATGATGGCTGAAACTGTTGATTCTTGCTGTTGTGATTTTATTACACCACCAGTAAGTTACTTGTGTGCTAATTTTTCAGAAAATTTAATTTGCAATGATACCAGCACTGTAGTCAGACATCTGACTTTCTGCCCCTTTGCTTGATAAAATGTGAACTATTGGATCTGAGTGTTCTTTTTAAAAAGTACCACACATTATTGTCTGGATTAAAGCACTGACTGCAGCATCTATAAATATTTGCTCATTATTGGAATAAACTAATCAGTAATAATTTTGGATTTCTATTTCAAGGCATGGCTAAGCAGATTAATTTGTTAGCCCATCCTAGCTCACTATTAACTTCTAACACAGAGATCCATCAGAATAAATTGGCTGCAGATTGCAGAATTTGAGCTTCATTCGAAGTCATGATGTGCCATGTTCTAGTTAGAAACGGCTTTCACAGGAGCTCCAGATGCCAGGTGATAAGAATTACTGATGCATTGCTTTCAAAGCAGTTTGTTTTATGACTTGGCAGATCTGGCTTATAGATTCAGCTGTGCTTCATTAGCATACAGAATGACAGCCTACAAAAAGGTTACATTACGGCAACCAAACACGGTCAGCCTTTTCTATTCTAGATGCCAGTTATAGGTCATTTTTAACAAACATCTGGAAAGCGAGTTTTGTGCTGCATCTGTAGTATTAATTAGGTGTCCCATCGGAATGGAAAGGAATTGTTCTGGAGGCAAGATTGACAAAACCAAAGATGTAAGAACTGACTCATTTCAGGTAGCCCTTAAAAAACACACTGATCTTGTCAACCCAAACATAACAGACATAGATATTTATTGTACCAAGCGACATGTATTGCTTACATAAAAGAGGCTACATTTACCAGTACACATTTAAAGGGGTTGTTCACCTTTGAGATTT
>CM044443.1:103986253-104023404 GCA_024363595.1 Xenopus borealis | reverse complement strand
CCCCCCATGACAGCACCCTAGGCGGCCGCTAACTCTGCCTACCCCTAGTTCCGGCCCTGGGTGGCACATAGCCTTCCCCCAGCTTGCATTTTAAGCAACAGAGAAAAGGAGCAATATACAGTACTTACCACCTGCTCAATGAACTCATTGTTGCTGTGTTCTGAATCCATTGTGAGGTGCAGATTGCAGTCAGACTATAAGTGCTCTTTAAATAAGGATTAAGGGGTGCACTTTTTGAACTTTACCAAGAGAAGACTGGAGTAAGATCTGAATGTTATATTCAATTCTATAAAATTAGCTAATTGAATCCAATAAAAGACTATGGACAATGTTTTATTTTTTTCCCGATGGCTCATCTGTATGAATATTGATTAAACAACAGTTCACGCATTGCTTTCATATTCTTACTAATAAATATTAACTCATTAAACTAGACCAATACAGTATGATTCCAACTGAATTAATTCAAACTGAATTATTTGCATTAGCAAATTACAAACTTATTATGAATTACTGAAATCAACAAATCCATAAAGACTATTATTAAATCTAAATCCTAATCCTTTAAGTGTTCGTCATCTGTGACATTTTTTTTCTCCTACTGTAAACTTGTGTCAAAGACAAATTGTCTGCTGTAACAAGCTGAGTCCACCATCAAGGGATGCTGAGCATTGTGTCAGTTATTTGCAGCAGGAAAAAAATATCCAAAGTTTTAGTACAATAATAAACCATTTGTTTCTTAAACATTATAAAATAAATTAATATAAACTGTTTGTAAAACATGGTACAGGTATGGGACTGGTCATCCAGAATGCTTGGGACTAGTGATGGGCGAATTTATTGGCCAGGGGCGAATTTGCGCGATTCGCTGCTGGCAAATAAATTCGCGAATCGCCAGCGAAATTTCGCTTTGCAAAAATTCGCCAGAAAAACGAGCCGAAAACTACGCGCGTCGGAAATTACGCGCCACGCCAAAGTTGACGCGAATCGCGTCAAAAGCGTCCCACGACTCGTTTCGCGAATTTTTCGCCAATTTCTCTAGAAATTCGCAGATTTTTTGGTGAAGCGAATCTCGGGAGATTCACCCATCACTACTTGGGACCTTTTGCTTTCCAGATAAGGGATCTTTAATTTGGATCCCCATAACTTAACTTTAGATAAAAATTATTTAAACATTAATTAAACTCAATAGGGACATTTTGACTCCAAGAAGGATTAATGATATCTTAATGCTGGTCAAATACAAGGTACTGTTATATTATTACAGAGAAAAAGGAAATAATTAAAAACATTTTTGAATGAAAAAATGGAGTCTATGGGAGATGGTCTTCCCATAATTCAAAACTTTCAGGAATACAGGTTTCTGAATAACGTATTCTATACCTGTAACACATGGTAAAACAATTGTAGGTGTTAATTGCATTTAGTTTGCTCTATGGATCTGAATCTATAAGAATGAAAAATGAATGACATTGAGTTGATGTCCATTCCACTTTGAATGCACAGCACAAATTACAACAGAAGTTGAAACACCTTAAGATTCTGATTTATCAATTTTAATTTGGAGTTTTGCTTAGATTTGCCACTAAAAAAAACCTTGATTATGATTGTTATTCTTTCAATGTGTTTTATTTTACCCATGGTTATGGTGTTTCTTTTTGTTGATCAAATTATTTAAAGGAAAATCAGATAACTGATAAAATATTATTTCTTGTTGAGATGCAGGCTTAATAAACTAGGAAGGGGGGGCACGATTCAGACAGAAACCCCTTTAAATAAACTCCTTAAAGGGGTTGTTCACCTTTGAGTTAACTTTTAGTATAATGTAGAGATTGATATTCTGAGACAATTTGCAATTGGTTTTCATTTTTTATTGTTTGTGGTTTTATAGTTATTTAGCTTTTTATTCAACAGATCTGCAGTTTGCAGTGTCAGCAATTTGGTTTCTAGGGTACAAACTACTCTAGCAACCCTGCATTGATTTGAATAAGAGACTGGAATATGAATAGGAGAGGGACTGAGTAGAATGATAAGTAATAAAAAGTAGCAATAACAACACATTTGTAGCCTTACAGAGCATTTGTTTTTAGATGGAGTCAGTGACCCCCATTTTGAAAGCTGCAAAGAAACTTTGCAAATCATTAAAAAACTATGAAAAATAAATAATGAAGACCAATTGAAAAGTTTCTTAGAATTGGCCCTTCTACAATATACTAAAAGTTAACTTGAAGGTGAACCACCCCTTTAACGATTACCCAGACAATTGGTTTACATGCATGGACATTTATAGGTATGTCTATAACATAAACTCAGGAAGAAAATGTTTTTAAGTTAACAGAAAATGGCATAATCCTTGCCAAATATAATTTGCATTGTATTTTATATCTATTTTTTTATGTGTACGGCTGAATAGTATTTTTCCTCTTTTCCCCATAGCTAATATTTCCTCTGTTTCCTACACTTCAGTCAAATGTCTCTGCTATACCAAAGACAATTATATTTTTATTGGCTGATTTGACATTATGGTGACCTTTTTAAAGGTGTTAAAAATAACATACTATTTTAATTTACTCAGTTGTGAAACCTTAATGTTAGGTAGCGCTACACTGATTTAGCCTGACAATTTATGGGTCAGTGGGAAAAAAATGCATTTGATTTACTTGCTTAATGGTTGTGTCTCCGAGGTCAAGCTGTGCTCAAAGTGGCCAACCACAACTTCAAAAATAACATTTTATGCAAAGCAATCCCACTGATTATAGGTAGCAAAAAATGGTCTGCTTTATATAATAATGTGCCATCATTCCAGAAAATAAACAATAGCGGCGATTCCACAGAAAATGGGTTAAAAAAATCCAGCCATTCTTTTTCAGCTAATGTGTTTCCTGACTGTAAAAAAAGGTTAGCAACACCACAGGGTGCTAACTGGCAATAATTATAGTCTGTAGTCAAAAGCTCTCTGATACAAATTCATTTGGATAAAATAGAGACCAAGACAACATTTTAATGTTGCATATGCAAGCCTAATAATTACACGTTTGGTGCATTGTGTCCTGCGTTAATTCATTTGCATACCCTATGCAATTGTTTGTTAGCCCTGAATCACTCTCCCACTAATTACTATAAGATTCTGTATTCATAGCAACTCTGAACCAAGCTGAAATACATTGCATTTTTATGCTTTATTTCTCTCATGGAACAAAATAAATATAGAAATATAGAAAATAATTAAAAAAAGAGCCAACACCTCAATACTACAATTTGGGGCTGTGCAAAACAAATCAGAATTTCAGAGTGAATGGAATGGGATCTATAAATGCTTGCATTCCAAATAATAACATTCACATCAGCAAAAAGAAGAAAATCAAAACTTTCACAAATGAAAAGGGAATATTGTTTTTATTGCTTCTCATTCTGCCAGGTTTGCCTAATTGGAAAACAACCTGGAGCATATATCAAGAAAAACAACCTACATTACATACTAATGAGATTGTCTTTACCTTTGTTTTACTCCTGTTTAAATGATTGGGCCACAGAATAGTTATAGAACATAGCAGTTGATGATACTCAGCGTAAAAATACTGTAGCAACAACCTTTACTCCAGTGCAATATTTCTACAAGTTTAAACATATACCAGACTAACAGATCCATATTTTATATACACCCTGTGCAAATATCTCTGTTCTACCAGCATTAGTTTGCCACAGGAAGGAGCCCACGTTGCAATGATGTAATAATGTGTCTATCTTGGGATGACGCCATTTTTGGGTTCCTAGAACCCGGCATGTAGTCTATGACTAAATGTCCAATGTAGGCACATAACATGTCAGACTTTTTGTTCACACGATGTTGAAGGAATTTGACTGAGGTCCTGATTGCGCCTGCTCGTTTGCATGGGGTTACACATCAGTCATCACACATAGCTCTCCTGATATTTGTGAAACCAAATATAAGATGTAATTTCTGCTTAGAAGTGAACCTGGGAAATGGGCTACATCTCTATGGGATGAAAGGAACTTTGACATCCCAGGAAGGGGCAAATAGGAGGGAATTGAATAGGATTTTGGATGACAGGCAGGACTGGTGGAAACGGGGAAGGAAGTGATTAACTACAGGATGTGAGTTAGGGAAATATATGGTATGGAGGCTTAAGACAGTAGGAAGTAGGCCACTTTAAAGGGGTGGTTCACCTTTAAGGTAATTTTTATTATAAGCAATTTTTCAATTGGTTTTCATTATTTATTATTTATAGTTTTATAGTTATGTGTCTTTTTCTTCTGGTTGTTTGCAGCTTTCAAATTGGCATCGCCGTCCCCTTCTAAAAAAAACAAATGCTCTGTAAGGCTACAAATGTATTGTTATTGTTACTTTTTAATGCTGATCCTTCTATTCAGACTCTCTCCTATTCATATTACAGTCTCTTATTCAAATCAATGCATGGTTGCTAGGGTAATTTGAGCCCTAGTTACCAGATTGATTAAAATGCAAATTGAAGAGCTGCTGAATAAAAAGCTAAATAACGCAAAAACCATAAACAATACAAAATGAAAACCAATTGCAAATTGTCTCAGAATATCACTCTCTACATCATACATCATAAAAGTTATCTCAAAGGTGAACAACCCCTTTAACCTTTGTATGACAAGGGGTAGTATGCCTCTTGTCAACCCTCATGGATTAGAACAAGGGGGAAGGTATTTCAGGGTACATTCTGATCCAGTCACAGCTTTCTAGGCACTAAACCCACGTGTTTAGGTACATGTTTGCCAGTGCTGGGGGTTTAGCTCTTGGGACAAGGGTTGACGTAATATGGTGACCATATTGCCTGAAACCACATGCTCACCCAATGCTGCTGCGGATAGTTCCTGGGATGGTAGGAAGCCTTATGGTAGTATTGGATTGGCAACAATTGTGTGTGTGTAAACATTTTAATGTTCTTGATTTAACTTGCATTTTATTATATTTTCATTGCTGTAATATGTATTTAACTTTATCTTTGTCTGTTCTTAAAAGTTGTGGTATTTACATCCCAAACAAGATGCCCTTATTGTCTCCAAGGGTGAAGTTTTATGGTATTAAAGGAGAGGAACAGTGGATGATTTATGGGAATTAAGGGTTGGAGGCCTGCCATCTGCACAGTCACCTACCTCAAGGTGGGTATATCGCTAAACGATCCACTTGTTGTGTGACTTCCCCAAAACAGGCAGATCTTTACATCTATTGGCAGCTTTAGAATGTCAACACATATGTGTGAGAGTGGCAGCCCCATCTGCAGCATGGATAATGCCAGAGTATGCCACTTCCGTAGTATCTTCTCTAGTATCTTCTTAGGATCTTCTCTACACTGCTGGGCAGGCAGTGCACAGATTGCACAAGTAATAGTATCTACTACAAAACATTACTGTGTAATCAAATGGAGGCAAACAATAACTGGGAAGCAAAGCTATTTTCTAGTTCTGCTGGACAAAAAATTGTAATATAATACAGGTTGCAGTTTTTACTAATTTCCTTTTTACCTCGGAAGGAAAAAGATCGTAAAGGTGTCAGCATTGCCGTATAGAAGATCACTAATTGTTTACTTCAACTGAGTGCCCTTTAGAAGCTAACCAGTATTTTCCTGTGTAGTGATGCAAATAAATAAAAGCAAAACAAAAAGAGTCAGGCACATAAGTGAGATAATAATAGGAAAATTAGAAATTATAATAAAAATGTAATTATCATTCTAATTATAATAATTGACCAGCAAACACAGTGTGTCATCTCACAAACAATTCAAATGCTTTTCCTCAAACATTCTGTCTGGAACTGTAAAAAAAACACTTCTCAGCAGTGCCAAAAGTTACAACTTAGATGAAAATAGCCACCCCTTAACTGATAAACTAACATTTAGAAATCATTACACCTAACAGTTTTTGGCAAAACAACAGTGATAACAAATATACAATACACCCACACACATGCATTATTTAGGTACAAAGACATAATGTAATATGGTTAGTTTGCTCATTGTTTGAGTTTTGCCATTTTGGCATTTTGGCAAAGTGTATTAATTTACACAGGTAGGTAATATTATAAAAATGTATTCCTTTTTGTGAATGAAACACAATACATTTACCATTGGGTGGATATGAGCAGTATTCCTTAGGATTATAGAAATGCATAATGCCATGTGTTTTCTTTTGCGAATAAGTTTATTCTTTAAGAGAATCATTTCTCTGTGTTGCATACAAAACAGTCAGTAGGCTCCCCCCTCAAAGGATCTCTCTTTTGCATTCATCCCAGTGGAGAGCATTTTAGGAAGCACCAGCAAATATAATATGACAAATTTATATGTGAGAAACAGTTGAAAGATGTACATCAGGGATAGCAAGTGTTTCATATTTAGCAGGTTTATTTGAAATAAAATTACTTGCTGATCAAATGTCATTACCCAGCCTTATAACTTGTGGTATAAAATATGCATAGTAGCTCAGAGGAGATCAATCTGGTAATTGGCATACATAGCAACTGTCATCTATCCAATGCAACATGATAAGGGGTTGCCCACTTTTGGGGGCTTCTAATTATTATTGACTCTTGGGTACTTATTTTGCCAATGCTTAGAATAAAGAACCTCAGGCTGGTGCATGCAGATATCCAAATAAATATCAAACCAGACTGAAATACAGTTTGGGAATAACACACATTCATTCATTCATTCAGTCTTTGTGATCAGCTTATCAAAATCCCAAATTTTCTTATGAATGACACTGGAGACGTATGGGTTGAAAGGAACACAAAATAGCTACACATTTTTTTTAACGAGAATTTTTCTAGCTATAAATTTGAAAAGTAGAGAGCCGTGTCAGTGATATAGCCAAAACAGTTATATTTTATATTTTATTTTCTTCAACACTTTGTACTGGGGTTTGCCAGTTGTATAAAATTTGAAAGAGTGAATGTTATTCTTAAATCATATCATATTACAAAATGTTAAGGTGTTGATATGGATATTACATGACCATCTGTGTGCATTTTTATATTGTGCATCTCCCTATGGATAGAAAGATGGTAAGATGAACACTCCCCATTTTGCTCAAGGCAGCAAAAAGTAAAATCACTCCTGAATGGTCATGGTCATATTGTTTATCGTAGCTATAGCAAGTAGGGCACCAGCTGTATATACTGGAAACTATGGAGAAAATAGGTCAGCTTTTTCATTTACAGTACTTTACAGCATTGGTTCAAGCTCTCTTTTACGGTCCAACATTTGGTCACTCCCCCTCTTCCTCTGTGACAAGGTTACAGTTATATAATAATATTGTTGACTTGTTTAACCTTCCAAGAATATCTAGGACAGCAAAATACGTCAGTGTTAACCACAAGACTAAAGTGAACTACTCTTCATGCTGATCTTCAAGGAATACTTAAGAAAGGAAAGAATATTGCACCTGACTGCCTTTCATGTTTGGCCAGTTAAGAAAGCCCTACTTGTTCGGGAATCCACACTGTAGATTTCCATACCAATTAGAATTCTTTTAAAATTCTAACAGCTTCTAAACATCAGTCCTTTTTGGTAGTAAACAAAGGGAATTCTGATTGTAAATTCTGTTCTCCAAAGAAGCACTTTATTACCCCTCCAAATTGTGTCTGTAAGTTACCCTCCCATTTAGACTGTAAGCCCCAAGGGGTAGGGTCCTCCATCATCTTGTCTCCTCAACAATGTGTAATTATATTTTATATTTATGTAAACTATATTTATAATAATGCACTTATTGTTACTGATTAATGCAGTGATCCCTTGTTTGTTACTACTAAATTATTGTTGCTGTACAGTGCTTTGCCCTCAAGGAGCTCTATATAAATAAAAATATACATACATACATACAAGAATAATTCATTTATGACCAGTGGTTAGTTTTTGGCACTCACCATGGAAAACAATATAACTGCAGGCATATCTTGCAGAACATAGTCATCCTTATAAGCAAATCATTGATAGACAGGCAGAAAGACAAGAGAGTTAATTAATAGACATATAATAAGTGTAATTTGTGACCACAAGTACAGTATGCAGTTTTAATGCAAACTGCCATGACTTGCAATGCAATGCAGCATTTTTCTCACAATTCCAGCATTGACCAAGAGCATTGTTCCATTTCCATCATTGACAATGGTTTATAATATGTACAAAGGCTTTGCTCTCTCCCTGCTGATTGAAGTGTGCAGCTTTTGAATTGAATATGTACACAGTCTCCAGAGCTTGCTTCCTCTTTAGTGCTTGGTTTGAGGGATTGACCCCTAACACAGTTAAACCAGCACACAATGTTAAGTAAGTCAGAGATAAACAGTAAGGTTTCGGGGCTTGCTGTTGTGTGCTGTCTCACTTTTTTGGGGAGAGTCATTGCTTCAAGCATCGGCCATGTAAAATAGTCTTAGCATGTGGGCACAAGTATGTTGATTCAGCCCACTGTGGGAACCTTGAATTTATAATCCCTTTCAGGGATTTTTACAAGAAATTAACAGGCACTCAGTTCCACAATGCCAGAGTGTGAGAAATATACAATATACAAGAATGAGCTCAGGTGCACTTGCAGCAGTAAATAAGTTAATTGAAGAGATACTGTACATTTTAATATACTGTATAAATGATAGATTTAAATAGACACAGAGGGATCCAATTCAAAACTCAGCAGTGAAGTGAAGTCCAAAAAGCCAGGAACAAGGGTAACAAATGTAGTCAAATAAAACAGGGTTAAGAAACTTGGGGTTGGACTGGATAGAGGACCAAGACTGGACTGCACTACTAACAGGTGAATTGATACTGGTAGAATTTTGATAAATATACCCCATAGAATATATCTAATAAATATAAATTTATTAAAGTATTTATAATAATCCATAATCATGGAAAAAGATGTGAATTTTCAGCACAATTAGAACATACAGTCATGAGTAAAAAATATGTATCCCATCATCTGTGTTTATCCTGCAGCTACTTTTGTACCATTTATTTCAAGGATCTGAAATGTTGTTGTGAGTTTACTACTTGTTCCTTGATTCATGTTCACATTGTAAAGATTATATAGTCACTAAAAGGCAGATCAAGGCTTTAAGACTTTTGAATTCTATAGAAAGCAAAATTATAATTACATCTTTAGGGCTTAATTTTGGGGACATTGTAAGATGGCAATATTTCAGACATATTTTAATAGCTGCATTCCATTGCGTCTGAAGTATATTGCTTTTCAAATGACCAGCTGTCTTTCCCCTATTATATATTGCACATTTTTCAAAGAAGTCAGGTCCTCGGGTCATAATAAAAGTTTAAAAAGTTCACTAGATTTTAAATAGATTTTAGGATTAGGTGACATACTATTTCTGTAATATGGTGGATGTAAAAGAAACCTAGTCAAGAAAATGAGCGCTGCAGGTTGTTTTACCAAGATTATTTTTAGAATTATGTTATGAGATATATCTGGTGGTTACTACTCTGAGTATCCCGAATTTTGAGTGAACTTAATTTGATTAACTCACCTTCAGATTCTCCCCACACTTTGAAAGTATTCATAATAATTCCCTTAACTATTACAGTTATATGTATGCATATGTTAATTAAATAACCTTGTACATCCCAGAAGTTCATATAGGACAGGTCTAATGGGTGTCTATGTGTTCATGTTTCATATTTATATACAGTACTGTTTCTGGGACACATGGAGCGATCCCCATGGAGAATATGTACATTACTTAGTAGATAAGGTACTTGAATAAGTGGTGTTCAGGTTTTTTTTTTATACTGGGGCAGTGGGGGCACTAGAACAGTAACAGATATATATACAGATGCAGCCACTTGGATTTGTGTGTTAAATGTGTCGTGACTCAGGGTTAATTGAAGAAACTGTGTTATCTAGAGTCATCTTAACTCATTTAATGCATTTAACCTTTTCATTAGCATACCAAAGCACCATTGTTTTCAATGGTGAACTCTTTAATTGGATGGGATGCTGTGACACAATATTCTGTGCTAAGTGACTTAAATGGGATAGATGAGTTAAGTTATTCTGTGTCAAACACAAAATCGAAAGTGGCTTCATCTGTATATATGATACGAGTCATAGCTCTAGTAATTACAAATAATCCATCCATTAAGGATACAACATAATATTATGTTTTGTTTTCATCCTAAATGGAGCCATAGTGCTAATGTATCTAATACAATTTCAAGAACTTGTGAAAATTGCTCCACTTTCTATTCATTCCTATGGGATTTTTAGAAGCACAGTTATCAATGGGTGAAAGTTAGAGTTCACCGTTTGATAAATATGTCTCTAAAAATCCCATAGGATGAGTGGAGAGTGGAGCAATTTTACTGTGGTGAGCTCTAATTTAACTCTGTGATAAATCAGCCTCTAAGTATCCACTGTGAAATAGGTTTAGCTATTGTCAAATTACATGAGATGTGCCAACAATATGTTTTTGTTCACATTTCCTCTTACTGCCAATACTTTTCAACAGGCAACCATTAGAAATTGTGGAGCCCCGTACAACAATTTTCTGGCTTTGGGTCTTTACAACACTTCAGGACTTCAACTTTGCCTAGTTTTGTAGCTTTGGGTCTTTCTGCCGCTTAGGTATTTCAGCTCTTTGGCAGTTTGGGACCTCAGAAGGTGAGGCATGGTTTTGGAGCTGTGAAGGGGGCCCGGCTATTTCAAAAAGTGCAGTACCCCCTGATGGTGGCCCTGCTTTTCAGGTTTCCCCCTGCAAATCCCTCTGCCATCTTGTTCAATATTCACAGCATGATTACTATGAATGTGAATACCAGTACACTGAACTTTATATATATATATATATACTTTTAGACCAAGAATAGAAGAAGTTGGAGGTGAGAGGATTGCATTTGTTTTTTAATTAAAAAAAAAAGTTTTCTTTCCTCAATAACCCCAGCCCTCTAGGATCTAATAAATCCAGACTGTAACCTTTCGGCTCTTCTGAAAAGACACACTGCACTTCAGACTGGGGCATGGCCTACACACAAGGCATGATATAGAATCAATAAAAAACATTATCTTCAGCTTTATGGATGTTTGCACTACCCAGTAACTTAGTGTGAAGTCTTTGCACTCCAAAGACAGTGCAGCCACTAGAAGAGATGGAGATTAAGAATCCAGAACAAGCATATATTGAAGGTATGGGAGTAAGACAAGTAGGCGGTTATGTAATAAAAGGTGCTACATTTGCCCAGAAGCAGTAACTCATAGCAGCCAGTAAGCATGCAGAAATTACTGGTCCAGGGCAAACGCAGTTTTTTATTATATATAGGAGGTAGTAGGGTTTTAAAAAGAAATACTAATACATTTTAACATACATTAAGAAAGTGTCACTAAGGCAACTGTACTTACAGTATGTTTTAGAACCCTAATATGTTATCTACATTCCTATAATCATAAATACAGGATACCAGTATGGGATCCTTTGTTTGAAACCAGTTATCCAGAAAGTTCTAAATTACAGGAAAACCATCCACATAATTCAAATATTTTAAAATGATTTTCTTTTTTTTGTCTAAATACTTGATAGTTACTATATTTCATTATTCCATATTGGTGGCAAAACAATCAAAAACTAACAATTTTAGCAATCTTAACGTATAGTGACCCTAATTATGGAGAGATCTGGAAAACTGAAGGTCCCAAGCCTTCCACATAATAGATCTGGATGGACCTGTGTTACATTTACCCAGGAGCTTATAACAACAGTATGTCAGGGGCTCAAAAAATTCAAGGTTGAAACCCAAGCAATGAACTGGGTTCATCCTACAAAACAATCATCTTAAAATTTGTGTGGAGTGCTATGTTCATAGAAACTAATTGGAATACTAGAGTGACTATAATGACAATAAAAAGATCTGTAACCTTGTAAGGAACATATGTATGTGGCAATGAGAGGTTTGAACCCAAACACCTGAAATAAGACAAGAAGCACTTGTATTCCATAGAGAAAGAGTTATAATATTAGTCCCTTTGCTGTTTACTTGCTTATTATACATACAGTGCTTATTGTGGTGCAACCAATGAGAATAAAACAGAGCAGCAGAAATTACCGAGTATGAGCCTAAAATACCGGAAGGTTCATAAAGGTTTTATAAGCAGTAAAACAGTTGCTCTGCTTCAATTAATAACTCCTCTTAATTTTCAAGCAATAAGAGAGACACCGGACAAACTCTTATTTAGAACCAAAATCCCTGCCTAGAGTACAATGAATTGCTTTTAAATCATCCTCATTTAATCGCACACAGATTGTCAAGGAAAAATTTAGTATAATCTAGTTATGATTTTGTAGTCCCCTAGGGCTTTTGGTTAGGCTTAATCCTATTCATAGTCTAAATGACCTGCCATCTACAGCTCTGTATGTGTACCAAATCATCAGTATAGATGTAGGCAGTGACTCTTAATTTATCACTCGGCTACATTAAGAGCCGGAGATGATGATTTCGACTTTAAACATGGACAGAATCTCTGACTAGCTGAATAATTTAAAATAATAATAAAAAAAAATCTGTCATAGTAAAATATACAGTCGTTATATTTAACTGAGCTGATAGAGTGGAGCAATGAGGTTGTCATATCAGTGTATAGTAATACTGTCTCTGCTGGTTTCAGGCTTGTTTAATTCTCTGTTATAATCATAGGAGATTCTCTTAGGGCTCCTTCCAAAAAAAAAAAAAAAGCATGAAACCTAATCAGACTTGCAAACCACATTATGTCACCGGAATATTGTTGCTTCCAAAACTTTTCATGCTAGAAAAAAAGAAAACAGAATTCTATTTTCATGCAAAAATGAACCACTTCATTGGCTCCTTGACAATGTCACATATTGATTTCTTGTAACCACTGGGAAAAAGCACAGAGCTTTAGAGTGTGGTCAACAAGGGAAGATCCTTATATGATGGGATCAAGATGATGCCTATAAGCGGTGTGCATCTGCAGCAAATTACATGAACGGAGTGTATGCAATTGCAAATCATCTACTTTTTCCTTTTAATAAATGAAATATTCACCAAGAGGAAAAGGGCCTACAGATACTGTATATAACATTTATATGGTGGGATACATAATACATTTGCATTTAAGTCATAAAACAGTTGTACAAGTTATCAGGAAGGAAGTGATTTTGTGGAACACCAGTGGCTCCACAGCTGCTGTTAACTGCAACACCCAATAGCATCAGTTAGTAACAGTGATTGTTAAGCTATATGTTGGGTTCCAAAATGGCCCACTATGATACCCTTTAATACCATGAAATGAACTTTGCAAACTATAATGTATGTCCGGGGGAGTGAGCCAGGAACTGGGAAGCACATATCATGACAGGGCTTGGAATGAGGGAACCGGAAGTGGAGGTTAGGGATTATGGGGGTTGTAGTTCCTGGGTTGCTATTGGGATGGGGAGGGGGAGACAATAGAGGTCAAAAGAGGAAGGACATGAAGGGAGCATGCTCTTTTACCTTGAACAGCTACCCAAAAAAGGGGTAGTTGGGTAGTGTTAGCATAATGTTCCATCGGGAGGGGCTCCCCTTAAATATTTGATAAATGTGATGGTATATTTCCCTATACTCAATGCTTTTGGTTTATGTTGGTCATTATTTATGTGAAAGGGGGGGGGCAAAGTTTGGGATGGGCCTGTCAGATTGACCTTGCCCCATCATGGTAATTAAAGGGATGGTTCATACTTAAAGTTAACTTTATTATGTTATAGAATGGCCAATTCTGGATACATTTTGAATTGGTCTTCATTATTTATTTTCTATAGTTTTGTTAAAGGAACAGTAACATCAAAAAATGTAATTGTTTTAAAGTAATAAAAATATAATGCAGTGTTGCCCTGCACTGGTAAAACTGCTGTGATTGCTTCAGAAGCACTACTATTGTTTATATAAATTAGCTGTTGTGTAGCCATGGGGGCAGCCATTCAAAGGAGAAAAGGCTCAAGTTACACAGCAGATAGCAGATAAGCTCTTGTAGAACATAACATGCTGTTATCTGTTGTCCATTACTTATCCTGTGCCATATAGCCGTTTTTCAATTTCCGCCATTGCTACTTAGCAGCTTGTTTATATGAACTATAGTAATGTTTCTGAAGCAAACAGATCAGTTTTAACAGTGCAGGGCAACACTACATGATATTTTCTTTAATTTAAAACACTTTCATTTTTTGGTGTTACTGTTCCTTTAATGATTTGCCTTCTTTTTCTGACGCATCCCATTTTTCAAATGGGGGTCCCTGACCCTATCTAAAAACAAATGCTACATTTGATTATTTAGGGCCTCTCCTATTCAAATTCCAGTCTCTCATTCAAATCAATGCATGGTAGCTAGGGTAATATGGACCCTAGCCACCAGATTGCTGAAACTGAAAACTGGAGATTTCTTGAATAAAAAGTGAAATAAATCAAAAACCACAAATAATAAAAAATGAACACCAAACGCAAATTGTCTCAAAATATCATTCTCTACATCATACTGAAAGTTGACTCAAGGGTGAACAATCCCTTTAAAAGGAGCTATGTAATTTTTATTTTCAGAGGTCAGAAGTGTTTAAAAGGCCACTTGAACAAAAAAACTTAATGCACTTTTGTACTATTACTCGACACCGTGGGTTTGCTTTTGAAACATTAATACCACTTACCGCATATAAGTGATAGCTGCTATGTAGAGTGCTATAGACGTAACATAATACGTAGTTGTTAAGAATTACTGATGCCCTATGCATGAGTATACCTGCACTGACTATGATGTTGCTTGCCCCTAATTATATAAAATAGGTACCTTTGCCCCAAGGTGGACATTTCAGCAGCAGTGAATCCAAGAATCATGGTAAATTGTGATTCAGTTTGCACTTTTTACTTAAAAAAACAGTAAGGTGTGTTTGAACAATGCTTAGCTGCATAATGAAATGTGGGAGAGGGAAATGCATATTGGGTGCCTTAGTTCAGCAGAAAACAGAAAAGCCTGCAGAGCAGGCATGGAACTGAAGCAATGGCTCAACCACTTTTAGAGGGCCATTGAGTTCTAAGTGTAGAAATATTACATGAATTCTCAGTAATATTGTCTGAAACAAGTTACAAGTGCATGCCACTTATACCATTGATTGTAACATATGAAAAAAAGCAGCTTGAAGAGAGAAAATCCAGTGGCTGATGTGAGGAAAAGAACCAGGCACAGCTCAACAAATCTTAATGAAGAGACCTATAATAGATTTACCTGTATAAGGGAAGTGTCACTTTATTAATTTTCACTGTGCAAACAAATGCACCCGCTTGCACAAAAATAGATTTTCACGTTAATTTCTTCTCTTAATAAAGCCATTTGTATTTTAAAGATAGGCTAAGGTTGGATTAACAGCCGATCCAGTCATTTTCTGTAACCTGAGAATTTTTGAATTGCCTTATTAACCGGAGGAATGTGCTTGAAAGTATATTAAAACACAGCACCTAGATTTGCTGGCAAGCAAATCATTAAATATAATTTCTTTGTGGTTATGACCTGTGAGTAGCTCCAATGACTCATTACTGTACAGTACATAAGAGTAACAACAGCAGGGTTCCAACATCTCTCATTAATAGGCACAGGCAAAAAAATCATCAACGCTTTAGCAATTTTACAATCCTATTTAGCCTTTATCAGAGGTTCATGTTGTGTTTTGCAATTTTCTGTTTCATGATGGCAAACAGTTATGCATTTAAAGGTCCTGCTTGGTTTGCATTTGTTTAATTTTCTTATTACACACAACTGTTTTCAATAAAGGACAAATAACCCACTTATATTCATTACTCTCTGGTGCCAGAGGAATAATGCAGATCTGGGATCTCCTTTTCTATAATGCTTTGTACCCAGGTTTTAATTTGGAATATCATAAATAAAATGTAGCAACAGCATTTGAATCATTAAAAAAACTTTAGCAGCATCCCAAATCGTTTTCCTTCCTTGGCACCAGGTCTGCACAATTAAATTTACTCCCATCCTCAGCTGTGCTCATATTCTCGCTTCTGCTATCCTTACCTTATAATACTGGTGGCATTCTCAGAAAGCAAATTAACAGAATTATTCAGTAAATAAAAGTATAAACTCATGATAATACAATGAGTTACACCAGATTTTACCAGATTACCAAGTGGTTTGAGTTGTAGCTCTAGGCTTAATGCAAGACATATACTTTTTACTCGTAGTGTTTTGCCTCTGTTTTTAGCAAATACATCAGTCCTGGTAGGCATGATAGAAACAGCAGAGCTGTGTTCAGGAGCATCCCAACTTGCCTTCACCTAGTAGACTGAAATTGTGAACAATTAAAATTCCATGCAGCTTTGACACAGAATAGAAAGCCAGGAGTAAACTCATCTGCTTTTCCCATGGTGGGTTTACAATGTGTCACAGTTACACTTAAAGGAAAAGGAAAGGCTGGAAGCACTTGGGGGTAGCAAATGTTAGGTACCCCCAAGTGTTTGTATCTACCTACCTGAAACCCAGGCCAGTGCTCCTATCAGCAGAAAGCTGCAATGGCCTGGGGTTATAAGAGTGAGCACCATGGAGAAATCTACTTCCGTCTTCTTCTCTCTTCGCGCGGCTGCACATGTGCAAAAGAACGAAGAGCCGAACTTTAACTAAAAAGTGAGCTTTTTCATTAAACTGTGCATGCATTGGTCCGGGGAAATCGCAGACAGAAGAAAATGGAAGTAGATCGCTCCATGGTGCTCACTCGTATAACCCTGGACCGGTGCAGATTTCTGCTGATAGGAGCACCTAACGTTTGGCACCCCGAAGTGCCTCCAGTCTTTCCTTCTCCTTTAATACTAGGGGATCCACTATGCCAGTTAATGCTGGTGGTTAAACTGTGCCACTTGATGCTGGGATGCTGTTGGAGATACATGCCCACTATTGTTGAAGTTACTGGTATTTTATGGTGTACGTAACCATCATGTTACAATGCATATAAAATATCTACTAAGCATGGAACTATTTGTATTTATATAAACAGGCCTACTGTAAATCTACTGCTCAACACCATTTAGGCAAGTGGCATAACTAGTTATTACTGGGTCTCTAAATTCCCAAATTCAATGTTGGGCTCCAAAACAGTGGCTGACCTAGTCTATAAAGATGTATTGAAATTGCTTATTAACTTTACTGGACCCTGTACACACCTTGGCCCCCACAATCACAGGGTCTTCTTCATCTGTAGTTACATTCTCTTAATTTAATCCTATGTTTATAAAACTTTAGCAACTAGGGCAACATTTCTTGGCCTATAGAAACAATTTGGGAGCAGTAAAATGAAGTCTGGACTCTTTCTGTCAAAAATAGTATTATTTGGTATCGTCATAATTGTAATCATATTTATCTTAAGTTTGCATATGAAAATCAGATACAAATGAAGATTTCAGAAAAAAATAAATCTACAGACCCAACTGGAAACAGGTTCTTTAAATATATTAGTGCTCCTCCAGCCTTGTTGTAGATCAGGCTCAACTGGTTCAGATGTGGCCATACAATATACTGTATGCTGAGGATTACACAGCCTACATAGACTTGTTTATATACTATCTCTACTATAAGTAATTCTAAAACAACTGGACTTGCTGAGTAATCATTGAATAATTTTAACTACTCATCCGAGGAGCTTCTTCAGTTCAACTGATTGAATGAGTAGTGAAACATCTTCAATGATTACTCAGCAAGTCCAGTTGTTTTAGAATTACTTATAGTAGATATACTATGACCTGGATGGATGAAAATTGTCATAATCATATTTATATATATTTTTAATATACTTCATTCACTAACACTGTAATGTGTAGGAAAAATCAATCAGCCAGTTCTATGGAAAAAAATGTAACAGCACTGATGGGAGGAGGACTCTTACTGATACAAGTATATCTATGCTGCTGGCAATACAAATAGTGGCATGCGGTTCTAAAAAATTTCACATTTTGTTGTGAGTTACTGTATAAGCAAAGAAAACTCAAAGAAAGTGACTCTTCTGAAAGCACAATGCAGCATATCAATTCGGAGTTGTGAACAATTCTGTGTATAGTGAGATCATTCAACCTGTTTGTGACTTTTAAATGAGGATAAACAAAGCTTTTTGTCCTTGAGAGACACTTTATGTAAGTGTTTGGCAGAGGATGCAAGCTTGGATGCATGAGCAATAATGAAAGTTTTAATCCCAGGCCTTTTAATAAATGTAGTTGCCTAAAGTTGCTAAAAACTAATTGTTTGCTGATGTCTTTGTCCTTCTGTTAATCAGAGCAGAACATTAAAGCTTATAAAATAGAGAAAAAAATGTTTTGGTGCCAGAAATAAGGTATTTGAAGATTTGCTTTTATCGGAGATGAGTAAGTCAAGTGAATGATAAAAACACTTTTGGTAAAATGAGCAACTTGAATATATATGTATCTAAATGTATCCTGGAGAATCCTGAAGGCTTTGGACTTGTCAGTTACTTTTTCCTAGTGTGTAAACTATGCGGTAGTATGTGATTCTGGAAAACTGCAGTCACACCAGCGAGTGACATCGGTGATTAAATTCGCAACACTGTGGCAAAAATTCGGCGGTGAAAAATCTGCCACATCAGAAAGTTGTGTACATCAAAATTAATCAACCATTGACTTTAATGAATTTGGACAAAATAGGCACATGTATAAAAATTGTTGCAGGCATCCAAATTACCACTGGCATCAAAATTCATGTTTCGCAAATTTTTGGTTGTTTCAATTTTTCACTGAAGAGAAACAGGACAAATTTGCCCAACACTAGGGACAAACTTTCTATGCAGTTTGATATAGCCAGCTCATAGCCAGTCCTATACATTATGGAAAAGGCAAGATAGAATCACTGTAACTTTGAGTTGAGAATTCTTTGTTTTCAGTATTGATGTCAGCAGAGCTAGCTATTTCAGTCAGGGCTTTATATGACATAACTAGCTAGTGCAAGAAACCTCTGGAGAGAAGGTCACCTTCTAAATGAGACTCAAGTGTTGTAGGTTTATGCAGCAGTGTTGGACAAATCCTGTTGTTCCTGGGAACAAGAGGCAATAGTACAAAACTTCTGTGTAAAAACACACAGAAAACAATATTGCTTACTAACTATCATGTAATAATTTACCAAACATCTGCTTATGCAAGTGAACTCCTTCGTAAAGGTAAGTTTAAGATTACAGTACAAGGAAAGGCTAAAATGAAGTAAGCTTTATCAGAAAGGTCAACATAGAAACACCAGTAAACCCTCAAAGTATTCGAATCTTCTGTAAAATGAAACACTGCATTTCTTTCCTTCTATTGTGTACACATCGGCTTATGTATCAGACTTCCTGTTTTCAGCAAAAACCTACAGGGCTAGGGCTTGAGCATGCTCAGTTTGCTCCTCTCTCCCTCAAACCCTCCCTCTTTCCCTCCCTGCTGTAATCTGAGCTCAGAAAATTGAGTGAGCAGGGAGAGACTCAGGCAGGACGTGACGTCACACCAAGCTAATATGGCAGCTGATAACCTAAACAAACAGAGATAACTTCTAGAGCTGTTTATTCAGGTATGGAAAAACATTCTGCAGAATAAATATAATGTTATAGCTTGCACAATTTGGCCAATCTATTGGCAATAAACTGCTTTTGTAGCTTTCATTCTCCTTTAAGACCAAGCACTTTGTCCTGTCAAAGAAATAGGTAACCTTTAGCCCAATAGAGGGTTGATTTATGGACCATGCATCATGAAAGTGATTGGGGAAAATGAACTCTCCCCTTAACCAGAAAGTAGTTTTGCAAACCTCTATCAAGAAAGCCATAGCAAAAAACTGAAGTTGAAATTAAGTCTAATGGCTGCTTTAAATGCCATCACACTAGTGATGGGCGAATCTCCCCAGTTTCGCTTCTCCAAAAAATTTGCGAATTTCCAGAGAAATTCACGAATTGGCAAAAAATTCGCGAAATGAGTCGAGGCATGCTTTTGACGCGTCCTCGTCGTTTTCTGCGCGCGTCGCACCGTTTTCGACGCGCGACTCGTTTTTGTTCTGTGAATTTTCGCCAGGCGAAATTTTGCTGGCGTTTCGCAAATTTATTCACCAGCGGCGAATCGTGGGTATTCGCCCCTGGCGAATAAATTCGCCCATCACTACATCACACTCATATTATTCCTTTTCATATCACTGATCCCATTCTCATGGTCTGCCTGTGAACACTATAGGGTAAACGTTATACATATATCGAACAAGAGAATCTATATGGATTTCAAGCACAATCAAGTGTGGGATCTGTTACCTGTAAACCTGTAAAAAAAACTCTGAATTACAGAAGGGCCATCCCTCATAGATGTCATTTTATCCAATTAATACAATTTTTTTAAATAATTTTCTTTTTCTCTGTTATACTAAAACAGTACCTTGCACTTGATCCAGACTAAAATGGTATCATTCCTTATTAGAAGCAAAACCAGCCTAATGGGTTTATTTAAAGTTTCTAGTAGACTCAAGATATGAAGTTCCAAATTGTGGATAGATCAATTATCAGGAAAACCCCAGTTCCCAAGCATTTTGGATAACAGGTTCCATACAAGTATTTTAAAGAAGAGGGAAAGTCCTTTTTTTGACTTTCTTTAATGAAAAAGAAACCTATCTCCAATATACTTTAATTAAAAAATGTCTACCGTTTTTATAAGAAACCTGACTGTATGCAGTGGAAAGTCTACCTTAATTTACTTCTGTGGATAGGAATTGTCAGACAGTCCCTAAATGCTCTGCAGGGAAACAATCATACTCATGAACAGCAAGGGGAGCCCCCACCTTACTTTCCAGCCATGCAGAACTCAAGCAGCTTTATTTTCCTGTAGAGCAGTCGCCGACTGTGCAGAGATTTGTATTGGATTTTATTTTTAGATTACATTATAACACAGGCCCCAATGCAGTCTGTATATTCTGATTATTAATCAGACATACTGTATTGGCTTCTGGCAGATATTATTTGACTTGAGCTGTTTTGATAATTTATGATGATCCCTAAGCAGCACATACCACACTGAGCATGTGCAGGGCAAAGATATTTAACAAACTTACAAGATGACAGTCCCCTGTGGCCAACTTTGAAAGCATAAATCATTTGTTTGATTAGGCTTGTGGTGCAGTAAGTTCATGTTTATGTTTAGTATTCAAAATAGAGCATTTTCAAACTTATTCGATTTTAGACTTTCCTTGTCCTTTAACATAAAGTGTTGAACAACTGGTGTACAGGATTGTTTCATCAAAATGCGTTTGACTGCTCATAGCGGCTGACCTGTATTATGCACTTTTGGGTCTGTTGAGCTCTCCAAAACCACTGAATCATTATGCCCCTAATATATTACAAATGTTGTATTAAAATTAAAACAATACAAATTAAGGGGGCTTAACAAATTGTTATTAATACTTGTTCTTGTTACTTGTTATTAGTATGGGGGTACAGAAGAATACCTTAGAGGTGATTTAAAAATCTTGGCTATTTTTAATGCACAGTAAACAGTCAACATTTAGCTCTGTCCAGTCACCTGCAGTAAGATTATTAAAAGTTGAATTCTGGTTGGTTAGTCTGAACTGTTACTTAGGAGTAAAATTTACACTCATTGTTCAACTCCTCCATATGTATACATGACTAAGAACAAATAACTTACACTTAAGCAAATAAGATGCAATTTCATGCTCAAACTTTGAAAGTCAAATACTTTGAAAGCTGATGAGTTGTCTTTGCCAGCAGTCTATCTGGAAAACATAACCTGATAATCCTACTGGCACAAATAATATGCTGAATAAGTGCAAGGCAAACCGCATTACAAATGCCAGTTGTGCTTTTACCATTTAAACTGAGGAGACTTCAGACGTCGGTATCCTGGATCCAATCTGTGTGCAACCCAAATACAAAGAAGGATGCAATGAAATGCATGTTATATAATCTTGATTAATAATGGAAAAATAGGTGAATTATATTGCACTGTACATAGAAACTATGCATTAATGGCACTCAAACCAATATATGCACATATACTATATTCGTTTATTCCCATTGACTTGTGAAAGATCAGCACAGGTTGACTGGTTAACGCACAGATAAGGAAAAGGCTAAGCTGCACCCACCACAAGGTTTGGAATGCAGACAGAATCTTGCAGACCCATGGGCAAGGGTCATACTAAGCATTATACCCTCAGCTACAAACTGCCCTTTTCTGAAAAAAATAAAGGTTAATTCCTGAAATGAATTATCCCTTTAATGAACATTCTCCACTGTATACTGTACATTACCCATATTAGGTTTGTCTTGAATTTTAGAGGTTAGTAGGTACACAGTTGAGTAACCTATAGCAGCCAATCAGCTGCACAGATTTAATGCAGTTGGAGTCATAAAAAAAGAAAAAACTGATTAATTACTCTGCGCTACTATTTTGAATATGGAAATAATAGGAAACAATAGGTAGTAAGCAGTACCGCAAGCCCACTTTGAAATTGTAGTAATAAAATAAAAGCACCTCATGAAATATAATCAAGTTCACATGTAAAGTAAAGTTGGGGGGGAAACCTCACTGTCCACTCCAGTCTGAGGATACATACTAACTTGTGAGATTTGCCAAAAAAAAAAAAATCAAAACAAAAAATTAATTAAATGAACAAAATAATTTATGAGGATATGGAAGCCTAAGACATATTGTGCCTGTTGGGGCACTTATTCATATGGTACAAGTAAGTGCCCCAACAAGTAAACACGTTAGGCCTTCATGTCATTATAAATTATTTTGTTCCTTTAATTAATGTTTGCTTTGATGGGGCAATCTCACTACAATTTTTATTTTCTCATATGAAAATAAGACTGGATTACCAGGGTTACTGCTAAATGTATTGGAAAAAACATAAAATAAGTGCAAACATAGTCATGTTCAGGGTCCCATAACTAGATGGTAAGAGGAGTGTTGTGTATTTTAAGGAGACTCCTCCATGCCTTCTAGTTACACTAGCTACACTGTTATTACTACATTTAATAATAGTGATATTTTAAATAGACCATTCAAGTCAAACAGTGCCTTAAATTAGTCTACTATTTGGTGCATCACTACATTCTCCAAGATTCTCTTGGTGGGTTTATTATTTAGATCATGCATAATTCAGGGTTTCCAACAGAAGAACATATTAAGCCTTCACATAGTTACATAGTTACATAGTTAAATTAGGTTGAAAAAAGACCAAGTCCATCAAGTTCAACCCCTCCAAATTAAAAACCCAGCATACACACACACACACACACACACACACAAACATCTCCACTCTTTCAAACACAAACCATATATGCCCATAGCTATACTAACTGTGGAGTTTAGTATCAAAATAGCCTTTGATATTATGTCTGTCCAAAAAATCATCCAAACCCCTCTTTAAAGCATCAACAGAATGAGTCATCACAACATCACCCGGCAGTGCATTCCACAACCTCACCGTCCTGACTGTGAAGAACCACCTACGCTGCTTCAAATGAAAGTCCTTTTCTTCTAGTCTGAAGGGGTGGCCTCTGGTGCGGTGATCCTCTTTATGGGTAAAAAGGTCCCCTGATATTTGTCTATAATGTCCTCGAATATATTTGTAAAGTGTAATCATGTCCCCTCGCAAGCGCCTTTTTTCCAGAGAAAACAACCCCAACCTGGACAGTCTCCCCTCATAATTTAAGTCTTCCATCCCTCTAACCAGTTTAGTTGCACGTCTCTGCACTCTCTCCAGCTCATTTACATCCCTCCTAAGGACTGGAGTCCAAAACTGCACTGCATACTCCAGATGAGGCCTTACTAGGGATCTATAAAGAGGTATAATTATGTTTTCATCCCTTGAGTTTATGCCCTTTTTTATGCAAGACAGAACTTTATTTGCTTTAGTAGCTACAGAATGACACTGCCCAGAATTAGACAACTTGTTATCTATAAAAACCCCAAGATCCTTCTCACTTAAGGAAACTCCCAACACACTGCCATTTAGTGTATAACTTGCATTTATATTATTTTTGCCAAAGTGCATAACCTTGCATTTATCAACATTGAACCTCATTTTCCAGATTGCTGCCCAGTTTCCCAACTTAGACAAATCACTCTGCAAAGTGGCAGCATCCTGCAAGGAACCTATAGCTCTGCACAATTTAGTATCATCTGCAAAAATAGAAACCGTACTTTCAATTCCCACATCCAGGTCATTAATAAACAAGTTGAAAAGCAAGGGACCCAGTATAGAGCCCTGCGGTACCCCACTAACAACACTGGTCCAATTACCACCACTCTTCAACTCCTTTTTTTGTTTACGTTGTTAACTACTCCAGCAGTGGTTTCAATAAAAGTAGCGCAATCAGCAATTATACTCTGGTACGACTGCTCCAATGTGATTGCCCACCATTATAATTATTATTACTACCCTATAAAAACAACTTGATTTGCACATGTGCTGATCAAAGAAATCAGTGCCATTTGACCAGCTAGATCACAGGCCAATATGTACAGTATCTGTCTGATCAGTCAGTTGGATAACTGTCCTTCCTTTGCAAGTATTAGTTTACAACATAATTCAGTTCACTGCACTTTAGCTTTGCACCAATATCAAATACAATTCCATCTATAATTAATTGATTATTAGGCTCTCCATAATTTCCATTTATCTAGGCTGCCAAGCAACACAGTCCAGCAATACAAGGACATCATTTGGTAATAAAGAAACAAAGGAATACTAACTGAATCATGTGAATCTTAAATCAGTACATTTTGTAAATTATAATACTGGCATCACACAGGGACTTTTCTGCATTTACACATTACACATTGTGTAGAAATGTGTACTTATAGGTATTTATCTAATGTAGAACACTTATAGATTAATGTATAATTATCTGTTAAAACACAATTAGATGTTCTCAAAATAAGTACCATAGCTGCCATTGTCAGATAATTAAATAGATATAATGTAATTCTTGCTAATTAATATCTAACTGTATCACTGTTTAATAGACTTTAATAATAATAATGGTAGTGACCTGCACATTTAACTGCCCATTAATGACACTCCATTAAAAGATTACTAAACTATGTTAAAATATATATAAAAAGGAAATAAGGAAGCAACTCTACCATTTTTGTACACCAACCAGACAAAATCCTGCAGTTTGTCCTATGAATGCCATTAAATAATTAAATATAAAGTCTCAAAAATAACATGCACAATTCAAATTTTACAACTATAGATTTTATATAAATTTCTTCAGTTCAAAAACAAAATTCTGCTGAACTCTTGATTTTCCAAAAATATTTCTTTATTGCCTCATGTCAACGTTTTGACACTACAGAGGGTTTACACTATTTGTGGTGTTTATACAAATAGCCTATATGTGTTACTGTGCACAACAGTTATACTGTGTATACACTGTACTTTATATACAGCTTAAAGTGTTAGAGTTGAAGTTACTGTTGAAGTGTAATGGCTGCTTGAACCTCCTAATAAAGCACTGTTATCCTCTACTCATCCTTGGCTACCAAAACATAATACTATTGTAACACAATTTCTTATTTTTTTTCTTTTGATAACATAACTTTACAAACATTAACAAATGGATTTATGCAATAAAAGGTACAAAGCTTTTTACAGATCAAAATATGATATATAGATTCAGAATGCTAACGACCTGATTTCTAGAAAACTTCCCATATTTCAGGAAGGATATTTCCCAAACAGTCCAATTTAAGCAAATCATTCTAATTCTTAAAAAAATATTTCTCAGGTCCCATGCTGGATAAATTTGCTTAATCCTTTTTCTCTTTTAGTTGTTAAACGTTTCTTTTAAACGTTTCTTTAAAAATTATTACAACATCACCCTTTATTTTAAATAAATCTTAAAAAGCTTTGGTTTCTTTTATAAATATAATTTTATTCTTGGCTCTGAATAAAATCTCTGTCATTCTAACTCAATGATATTCTATGCTGATCAGTAATTATCCAAAGAGTGCTGAGAGGGCAAAATTAAATCCAAATGCATACACTGGCCAGCAAGCTAGACCTTTTCATTATAGTACAGCATAGTAATAGATGCATTTCACAAAATTCCATTTAGCTTTCATAAAATAAAGCAATCTTTCCGTAATGTTAAGATCTAGTGGAACTTGTGACAGCAAAATGTACCTAAATGCTCAACTCAAAGATCTGTAAGAGTAGGGTTTTCTGAGCAAAATATCACCAAACATGTTCAAAAGGCATCCCATGAAAGTGTGTCTAAGAGTAAGGTTTGAAGCTCACGGTTCACTAAATGACTAAAGAGAGAGATGGAGAGGGCAAGAGAGGGCAAAGGCAATTCGAAAGTGTACCTTTGGGACGACTTTTCGATTTAAGACACTCATAAGATAAATGCGTTTTGGTGCCATCAACCCAGGCCCCAGGGAACAGTAGTTTACAATCACAAAATCACCTTATATAATTCAGAGAAATTTGGAATGGATACAAGTAAAGGCAGTTAGCTAGCAAAAAGACCACATTAATTTTTACTGGAGCTGAGGGTGGTCCCGACAAGTTAAGACTGAGGTTAATGGCAAATCAGTATGTGGTAGTCTGTGTGGCAGCTGCTTGCAATGTGTGAGCCTGCGGAGAAAGGATGGTCTAGTATCTCTACATCGCTAATGACATTTTCATAATGTTCAGTCAAATGCATACATTTATCCTTCCATCTGCATACATTAAACTAGGTGAGGCATTATGTGCAGTTGCTTGATGCAAATGCTATGGGAAATAAAACAAAATGAAACAGCTAAGAACTAAGATTTTGCAGCCCAACAAACAATTTTAATTTGTTGACCCTTGTTTCACACTATAGAGTTTACTTAAAATTTCTCGGTTAATGGTTGACTAAAGAAATAGCAACCATTCTCTTTTCTACTCAGTATCAGTCAGAAAAAAACATTTGTTGAAAACTTTGGTCCTCAAGCATGTCCTTAAGGAAGACCTAGCGAAAAAAAAAGATCCTTTTTGGTTGGCAAATCCATCAGAAGGACTTGGCTCTCATTGACCTCCCCTGGGTTTTGACACAAATTGCCTCAAGCTCTTGTCTTTTCCTTTATTATTGGTTAGAGGAGCACTAATGTGAAATACTGTATGCTGCTACCAGAAATAAAATGTATAAAGTCCTCTTTCTGGATTAATACATGTGCATAGTTCAAAACTGTATTCATTGTTTCTTTCAAAAACTTAGAGGCCTATTTATCGATAATCTCATTTTAGTGATTTTAGAGGTTTTTGAAACCACAACTAAACTCACTTTCTCTAAAACCATGAATGTCATCAAATGTATTAAAATATCTGAACGGGAAAAGTTGCAGAAAAGTTGTGACTTTTTCATCTTGTCACATAAAAACTATGACTTTTTTGTACTGTTGCACAAAAGCCAGCATTGGAAACCTCAGAAAAGAAACAGCTGCAATTGACTTATGTATGACTTGGACTTGGAATTATCCACACCTTTTTTGGATTTGTGGTGTCAAAAAGCCAGAGCCAGAAAAGTTGCAGTGGAACTTTTTGCAAAAGGTACACTAGGTCAGATAAGATTGTCCCATACATACATCAGCTATAGGGATTGGTGCATAACCACTTGCACAGCTGAGATGATCCTGTTGGTTAGTGCGCAGTTTGTATAGTCAATTAGTACTACATTTGTACAGCAACTTAGAGCATTAAGAAAGTAACAGAATATTGAGTATTTTAAGTAATACTGCCCTCTGAAGGGCATTCCATCGTTAAGCAATAGCACATCTCCCTTTTATGCAATACTGGTTTTATAGGGGTGAAATTCTGTTTACTCTTTATAAGTGTAGTGAGCAGTATGAAGAATAATATAGCCTAACCTCCATCTTTTAGGCAAAACACCTAATAGTTTCAGTACCATAAAACACTATGGGTTAAAATTCATTTCAGTGAGAAAAAGGTATCTTGTGGTTTATCACTTGGAAACTTATGAATTTCAATTCTAAGGGAAAAAACATTCCTTCTAATTCACTTCCAATTTTTTCACATAAACTTCAATAGAGTTTTCATGTGATAAACCAGGAGATCATTCTTACTGAATTGAATTGCATCTCAAATGTAATCTTGTCCATGACTTTTCACATGATAAACCTTGAAACTTGAATGTCAGGAAGGCTATTAACATATTTGGATGGATCAGTGGACCTCTACCATTTACTTATGAATGAATTTGTCAGGTTTTAGATGGCGAATATTTTAAATAGAACTGTTTCCATGGTCAAGGTGTGATAAATCTCACATTCAAATTTACATTCGAAGTGGGGGATTAAAATTTGAATGTGTGAATTTTGACACCAAAAACTTTTCATTCAAGTTTACTATTTCACCCTTAATAAATTTGCCCTTTAGTGTTTTCTGAAAATTATGAACAACAGGAAGCTTATATGCAGCTAGAAACAAGATCATCAAACTTGTTATCTTCTTATGTCTCAATAAATTATTAGAACATTATTAGAAAAAGCTGATTATGAACCAATCGAATAGTAATTGTCCACTTTGACAGAGACAACCTTACTAATCTTAAACTGAAGGGTCACTGACAACTAGACAGAACCCAGTCTCACTGGAAACCCCAACAGAAGGCATTATGCATTGGAAGAGAGCAGATAATTACATGGATTTGAAATAAGCTGTGTCTGAGTTTGAATCCCTGTACAAATAAGGATTGTGAAAAGGTAAAATAAATCTTAAATCTCAATTATGTTGCTGGAGATATGGAAGTCAGTGTGTGTGCTTAATAATTCTTTTGAAAGACAAAAAATATTGACTTCTATAAAATAGCTGTCAGGGTCAGATGCCTGGCACACTTTGTATTCCACTCTGCTGCCTTTTGCTATCAGAACCTGCTGTTTTTATTGAGAAGGCCTAAATTCACAGTTTGTAATTCTAAAGATTTGTCTACAAAGCTGCTCTAGCTAAAAACACACAAAATAATAATAAATGCTAAATGCATTACACATGTATGTGCTTTTCGGCTTCAAATAATTATATGTATATGTGTGCATATATATATATATATATATATATATATATGTATATATATGTATGTACATACATTCTTAAAACTTTTTTTGCATGATAAATACAATTTCACATTTTGGCTGAAAATAAATAGTTTTTTCACCCTTCTTCCCATTTTGCACATTGACTAAAATCATTTGGAACAAGAAAAGAAAATCGGAAAAAAACACCAATTTATTCCAGTACATTTGGTGCAAGAAATATAGCACCTGCAATTAGTGATGAGAGTAATTTTCACCAACTTTCTCTGCAAAAATGATGCTTATAGACATTAATGGGTAAAAAATTGTCGTACATCAAAAATTTGTTAAGTGTCAAAAACAATGTTGTCGCCCATAGACCAATACATTTCTGCAAATTTTGATGTTTCACAAATTTTCAGCAAATAGATCAGATTCACCCATTACTACCTACAATGCATTTCGCCCATTTTGCAAGCATTTCAGTGATGCAAAATGGGACAGTTTTTTTACTAGCTTTCATACATATGTCAAAATGTACTCAGCATTTACAGTGTCAATGGCACTCAAAAGATGGCTTTACGTAACACATAGTAATATAACATAGTAACATAGTGTTAGGTTGAAAAAAGACACATGTCCATTAAGTTCAACCTTTTAACTTTTTAACCTGCCTAACTGCTAGTTGATCCAGAGGAAGGCACAAAAAAAAACATCTGAAGCCTCTCCAATATGCCATAGAGGGGAAAAAATCCTTCCTAACTCCAAAAGGCAATCGGACTAGTCCCTGGATCAACTTGTACAATGAGCTATCTCCCATAACCCTCTATTCCCTCACTTGCTAAAAAGCCAGCCAATCCCTTCTTAAAACTATCTAATGTATCAGTCTGTACCACTGATTCAGGGAGAGAATTCCACATCTTCACAGCTCTCACTGTAAAAAACCCCTTCCAAATATTTAGGTGGAACCTCTTTTCTTCTAATCAGAATGGGTGACATTGTATCAGCTGGAAAGACCTACTGGTAAATAAAGTATTAGCGAGATTATGATATGATCCCTTACATATTTATAAATAGCTATCATATCACCCCTTAAGCGCCTCTTCTCCAGCGTGAACATCCCCAGTTTGGCCAGTCTTTCCTCATAGCTAAGTTTTCCCATACCTTAGTTTAGCTTAGTTGCCCCTCTCTAATACAATAATGTCCTGTTTGAGTGATGGAGACCAAAACTGTATTTGCCCTTGATGCTGCTGACTGGCATTGCTTGCTACAGCCAAGTTTATTATCTACAAGGGCTCCAAGGTCCTTTTCCATAATGGATTTTCCCAGTGCAGTCCCATTAAGGGATGGAATTAATTGGGCTGGATAGTTTTGTGTCATATGCAAACACTGATACATTACTTACAATACCCTCCCCTTAGTCATTAATGAACAAGTTAAATAAAAGTGGACCCTATACTAAGCCCTGAGGGACACCACTAAGAACCTTACTCCAAGTAGAGAATGTAACATTAACAACTACCCTCCTGTAGCTAGTTTCCTATCCATGTGCAAATGACTTTATTGAGCCCAACAGACCTTAGTTTAGAAAGCAGCTGTTTGTGGTGCATGGTATCAAATGTGTTTGCAAAATCCAAATAGATCACATCTACTGTCCCCTTCTCCACAGTCCAGCATCTTACTTACCTCATCATAAAAAGCAATCAAATATGTCTGACATGACCTATCCTTCATAAAGCCATGCTGATTGCTGCTCATAATGCCATTCACTAGGACAACATTTTGAATGTGATCCCTTAACAAGCCTTCAAATAATTTGCCCACCACAGATGTCAAATTTACTGGTCTATAATTGCCAGGCTGAGAACGTTATCCCTTTTTAAATATTGAAATGACTTCAGCTTTTCTCCTATCAATAGGCAATATACCAGATGAAAGCGGATCTGAGAAAATCAGAAATAGGGGCTGGTCTAAAACTGAACAAGCTCTCTTAGAACCCGGGGGTGTATGCCATCAGGCCCTGGAGCCTTGTTTACATTCATTTTTATTAAAGCTTTATGAATCATATCCTGAGTCAGCAACTCATTAGACTGAGCTGAGCCATCAATGCAGCTATGAAGTGAGCCTGAAACTCGGACTCCTCTATTGTATACACTAAAGAAAAGAACTGATTTAGCACATTTGCCTTTTTGGTATCTGTTACAACAATACTGGTTCCATAATTTAATGGAGCAATAGTGATGGGCGAATCTATCCCGTTTCGTGAATTGGTGAAAAATTCACAAAACAAGTCGCGTCAATTTCGACGCATCATGACTTTTTCGATGCGTGTTGTGTAATTTTCGACGCACGTCGCATTTTTTTCAACGTGCGTCTCGTTTTTTTTTTTTACACCAGTGAATTTTCTCCAGGCGAAATTTAGCTGGCGTTTCATAAATTTATTCGCCGGCGCTGCGAATTCGCACCTGGCGAATAAATTCGCCCATCACTATGAAGCAACACTCTCGACCTGCATATGTTTACTATTAATATATTTTAAAAGCTTTTTAGGGTTAGATTTCGACTGGGACTGAATTAACTCTTCATTTCCTTTCTTTTCCTTTCCAGATTATGGATTTACAACATTATAGTGTTTATATTCATTAAATGCAGTTTCTGTCCCAACAGATTTGTAGTTTTTTCTTCTTTCCTATTAACTTCTTTACTTCTGTATTAAGTCACATAGGTGATTCTTAGAGCTTCTACATTTACTCCTTAAAGGAATAAATTGAGAACAGTAATGATTTAATAACATTTTAAATGACAACCATTTCTGTTCTGTGGTTTTGGCTGAAAATGTAATTCCCCAATCAATGCTCTGAAGGCCAGCCCTCAAGGCACTAAAATTAGCTTTTCCAAAATTCATGGTTTTTGTTGCCCCAGTATATATTTGTTTTTTGCACCAGATATTAAATTATATAACATTATGGTCACTATTACCCAGGGGTTCAATGACTTGCGCATTTGCTATAAGTTCTGGATCATTTGAGATCACTAGATCTAGAATAGCATTTGTTCTGGTAGGCTCCTCAACAAGCTGTGCCATAAAATTGTCATGCAACAAGTTCATAAACTTGTACCCATTAACTGATCTGACAGTACTGTTGCTCCAGTCAATATCTGGGTAATTAAAATCACCCATTATCATTGCTTTAGCCAAACTAGCAGACTTTTTTATTTGCATCAGGAGCTTAGCTTCATCCTCCTCACTTACATTAGGGGGTCTATAGCATACCCCTACAATTAATTTGCTGGACTCTTTAGAATTGGTGAAGAACTCCACCCATAACCTCTTCTTTTATATAATCTTTTAAATCCTGCCTAACAAACAGACAGAATATGGCTACAAATGAAAACATTTTCAAAATTCATTTTCTGTTCTATTGCCAAACAGAGGATAACATACTTGTCTCCAGAGAGTGGCAAGGGTATGAAATAGGATAATGTCATTGTGTGGCAAGTGCTTTTTGTCAGCATATAATTATATACAAATGGACCATCACCCTAGCATTAAGCTAGGACTAAGAGATGCCCTCGATTCACAATGGTTAGAAGAATGTGTTTACAGTATGCTTGTTCCATTGAATCAAGTGAAAACTTAATTCCCAAATACCTTTAAAGGGCATCCAGCCACAAGTACTTCATATTGTGGTCCTGTGCACCAACATGTTAAATAAAAATTGAGTGTTTTTGACAGTGTTTTACATGTCTTGTAGTTCCAATAGTAATTTGTAACTAATGCTACTGTTCTGTGGAGGACCTGGATGGTTCAGAGGTTAGTATGCTTACTCTATCAATATCCTTGTAATATACAACTATCTAACTGGAGAGCTAAAGGTTTACTTCCAACAAAAGTTCACCCCGTATAACAGAATTTCTTTAGCAAGACAAAATCCATTTCAGTAAATGTTCCCAGCTCCCTCTCACGGACACGGCTTTGTGATTTTATTCTCACGAATGTATGTTTCTGTTTACGGCTATTTATCAACCATCACCTGCTATTACATTACAAATACTAGGATGCATCAAAGCAAGAACTGAAAAGCATAAAAACCTCAATTACCTGGGTCACTTGGTAACCTGCCATATAGTACATAAAATGCCAAAAACAAATTTCATGGTGACTTAGCTGTCAATATCTGCATTCATAGTATATTTTATATCTAAATTTGTCCTGTTTAACATTTTGGTTGGATATTTTAAGAATATACAGTATATATTAAACTGTGAAAATAGTATCAGTCTATCTATCTAGCTATCTATCTCCTCTAGTTATGGTGACTGCCCTAAAAACAACATAAAGAAATACATTGGAGAAAAATATTTCATATTGATGATTTGAGATCAGAGACCGCTGTGAAATATGACATTAACATAAATAACTAATACATGCAATAAATATAGACAATGCTATCATAAAATCAAAATAATGGAATCCTACCAGCAATTTCAGTGAAAGTGAAAGTTGAGAACCAGTGAACAGAAGATTGCTTACTTGAGGGCAGATTTATCAAGGGTCGAATTTCGAGGCTTAAAAACCCTCGAATTCGACCCTCAAAAATTTTCCCGAAGTAAATTCCAGCAAAATCGAATATTGAATTCGTAGGATTCTACTGCTATTCGTTCTATCGAACGATCGAATAGCGATAATCCGATTTCACCAAAAAAAATCGTACTAAAATCCGATTTTACGAAAAAAATCGGAAGAATCGTACGATTCGACAATTTTTTCAAAAAATTTGGATGATTTCTGTTTGATGAAAAAAAAACGTAGAAAAATTGTATGGGAGCTTCCCATAGTCAAATATAGAAACTCAGTAGGTTTAATCTGGCGAAGTAGGCAATTGAATGGTCGAACGATTTTCTTATTCGAATCGTACAATTTATTCGAATCATTTGATTCGATCAAATTTTGCAAATTCGATGGCCGAATTAGCCCCAAAAAATTTTCGAAAATCGAATTTTTTGCATTTGAATCCTTCATCCGAGCTCAGTAAATCTGCCCCTTAGTGTGTTATAGAATGACTAATTCTAAGTAACTTTTCAACTGACCTTCATTTTTTCTTTTTCACAGTTTTTTTATGATTTGCCTTCTCCTAACTCTTTCTAGCTTTCTAATAGGAGACACAGACCCCATCTACACACATGCTGTGTAAGGCTACAAGTACATGGCTATTGCTACTTTTTATTTCTCATTTTTCTATTCAGGCCCTCTCCCATTCATATTCCAGTCAAGGTTGCAAGGGTAATTTGAACCCAAACAACCATATTACTAAAATTGCAAACTGGAGAGCTGCTGAATAAAAAGCAAAAAAAGCAAATAATAAAAAAGTGAAAACCAATTTCAGATTGTCTCGGAATATCATTCTCTACATCATACTAAGGTTAATTTAAAGGGTAACAACCACTTTAAATTGCGTGCCACTTTAAGAATGACATCATCAATCCTGTATTTCTAACATGACCCGGACCTCTTCTTTTTAGACACACTGTATAAGCATATATATTGGCATTTGATATTACCTACACACAACTTTACATGTCTTTCTAAAATCGTCTTTGTGTCTTCTATCGGGTGATGAACAGACATAAGCTATGGTAGGTGATACTAAGGTAGGATAGTGGGCACTGAGACATTAGTATTTAATTATACACTTTGTTTTTATTTCATTGTACTATTATGTTTTCTAATAGAAGAACTTAATCGAATGATAGACTGGAGAGGCTTGGTACAGCCAATGTTGAGCTCTACATAAATGTGCTCAGATAATATGTGTATTCCACCCTCTTCATTATATTCTTTACTGTAGTTCTTCAGAGAAGCTGCTTTTAATTCAAACGTGTGAATCCACTGAGCAATTTCCTTTTATGTTCTCAAGCTATCCATAGGGAATGGCCACTTGAAAATGCCAGTGTTTCCTTATATAATGCAATTGAATATTATACTTTTGCCTATAGACTCCTTGAAACTATATTAAGTACATAGAAGGCTGTTATCTATTGATATTACCCATTAAATCAAATCCCAGGTATGGGACCCGTTATCTGGAAACCCGTTATCCAAGCTGTCTCCTATAGACTCAATTTTAACCAAATAATTCATTTTTTTAAACTATTTCCTTTTTCTCTGTAATAATAAAACAGTACATTACATTTTATTGGAAGAAAAACCAACCTATTGGGTTTATTTAATGTTTACATGATTTTCTAGTAGACCTCAGGTATGAAGATACAAATTATGTAAAGATCTGTTATCTGGGAAACCCCAGGTCCTGAGCATTCCAGATAACAGATCCCATCCTGTACATGTTATAGAGTTATATATACCCTTCCAGAAAACGGCACCACTAATGCATCATCTGATATAGCCATATGATGTTCACGTACATGACTAGAACATGGGAAGAATTGTCATGAAAGGGAAGCAAACAAGGGAGCTGTGAACACCATCAGCAGTGCAGTTTTGGACTCCAGTCCTTAGGAGGGATGTAAATGAGCTGGAGAGAGTGCAGAGACGTGCAACTAAACTGGTTAGAGGGATGGAAGACAAATTATGAAAGTAGACTGTCGAGGTTGGGGTTGTTTTCTCTGGAAAAAAGGCGCTTGCGAGGGGACATGATTACACTTTACAAATACATTAGAAATTATAGACAAATATCAGGGGACCTTTTTAGCCATAAAGAGGATCACTGCACCAGAGGCCACCCCTTCAGACTAGAAGAAAAGGACTTACATTTGAAGTAGCATAGGTGGTTCTTCACAGTGAGGACAGTAAGGTTGTGGAATACACTGCCAGGTGATGGCTGATTCTGTTGATGCTTTCAAAAGGGGCTTGGATGATTTTTTGGACAGACATAATATCAAAGGCTATTTTGATACTAAACTCTATAGTTAGTATAGCTATGGGCATATATGGTTTGTGTAAAAGAGTGTTGGTGTGTGTGTGTGTGTGTGTGTGTATGCTGGGTTTTAATTTGGAGGGGTTGAACTTGATGGACTTTGTCTTTTTTCAAACCAATTTAACTATGTAACTATGTAACCATCAAGACGATAAATGATATGTAAAGCAGATAAAGGTGTTGAAGGGTGGAAACAAAAATAGTGAAATAGAATGGAGGAGATTGAAAGTTTCTGGGAGAGAAGAAAAGAGGAGAAAGAGGTAAAAAGAGAAATAGACAGACAAAGTGGCAGGGTCAATCAGTCCAAAAATTAATCCCAAAAGAGCCCCATAATTAATCTTTCTATGTGTATTGTATACACAGACAACTTTAGCTATGTCCAGGGTTGTTTGTAAATGACTTTTAGCTGTTGTCATCTCAGGGCCCCCTAACCTCCCACATCCCAGTCATGGAACTCGGAGCTGGGCTACAATTGCCACACTCCTCCCCCATGGGCAGAGGAGCATACTATGTTCTAGACTGTGGGACTTGGTCATGGGTTTTTCCTGGTGTCCCAGTCTTCTTCTTAGTATTTAGCTGTAAATATTGGCATTCTACTAAAAGCTATCTCAGTTAAATAACCAGAAACAGTGTAGGTCATAAATCATTTTTTGGGGACTGACTGTATAGTGTGTGAAGACCAATCACATGGCAATCTCATGCTTAATCCATTTGCAACTGGAACTATTTTGTGTATCACAACACAATTTTGTGACTGTAACTAAAACACCATTTTACCATTTTTGCTTAATAACAACCTCATAGAACACTGATAATATGCTATGCCATTGCTGTGATATTGACTTGTAGCAGGTGTTTACTCAGGGTGATTTACTCACATTAAAGTAGCTGCTAGATTCATGAACTAATAATAAGCCTTTTTGAAAAGAGCCATACTTAAGTTGTCTATATAAAAATAAATAGGTTAAAAGCAGGAGGTCTTAATTCATTTTAGGGCCCTTATTTTGTGAATGCTATAATTTAAAACTGTTATCAGCAATTAATTGTTTTAGAGGACATTTTGCGGCAACCATCGCCGGTCTGCTCTTTTTAAATTACTTGTGATATTATTTTGATGGTCATAGCTAAAATATCAAAATCTGTATTATAGGTCACAAAACTCATT
>CM044443.1:103938046-103985036 GCA_024363595.1 Xenopus borealis | reverse complement strand
CATCGAGACTGTCTTAATATAATTTACAGTGAAAATGCTTTTACATTCAAAATGAAAAATTCTCAGACCAGTAAATGAAATCTGCATTATAATCTTGCCACATGTGGCTCAGTTCTTTTATATTATATAATAAACAGGGGGGGAAAGGTTATACAGTCAATTGCAAAACAATCACTTAAATGGCTATTTCATCGCAGTACCACACACAGAATGTGTTGCCTCTTTGAAGGGGGATAACTACTGTACCATGACTCCTACCCTTTTATTCCCTGCCTCCTATATGCCCACTCCCCGCCTACAGCTGCCCAGTCCTCATCTCCCACCAATGTCTCTGGACCACCTATATCCTCCCTCCCAGCTTGCAGGTAGTAGAGTGGCTGGTGAGGTGTGGATAATATCCAGCTATAGAGGGAGCAGGCCCCATGGTCCAAACCCCCTGTTTCTCAGCCCCACCTCACGACCATTGGTGCAGCTCCTCTATAGTCATGCCACTGCTAGATGCAGATGTAAGCCTGTTAAGCCTTGTGCACTAAAAGGTAATGCACCTAGTCTTTTAAGCACTCATTTTGCGCTCACTGCCCTGCACCAGATTGAATATCTAGCACTTGGTGTGGTGGTGGCACTGCATGTGCAAAGGCACTCATAGTAAATGCCAACCAAAACTGGTATTAAGAAGTTTTCCAAATGCAGCATGAACCTGCCAATGGTAAAGGGGCAATACAATTGTAAAAGATACCACTCTCCCTTTTGCAATTGTACTTTTTTCTAAATGAGCATACTAGTCTTATATTAATATTAATGCAACTGTTGTGCTGAAAACATTATATCATTTTATTTATCGTCTGAAGAAATATATTATATATATTTCTATGCCCCCCAACAATATCAAATACAGAAAGCTGTTTTAGTACTTGTTTTAACACTAAAGGTATTGGTAAAGACAGAGTACAGCATTGCTTTTATTGGTACCATAAAGTTCTTTCATAGTTTTGTGTTAGAGTTTCACAGATCTCCAGATGTTACAAACTGTTTCAATACCAGTGGGATTAGGCTCAAACACATTTTGCTTTACTTTTTTCTTCCAGGAGAAAGAGATTAGAGGAAAAGATTAAAACAAACAATATTTTCAAGTAGGGATGAGAAGACTTGGATACCCCTGTGAATTTCATAGATGGGAATCATTCTCAGACTCGAGGAACCAATTATTATCATTATCGTTCATTCGTAAAGCTCCATGAACTTCCTAGAGTGGTTTAAAAGTTCGGGGAAATACAAGCAATGACATTCACAGTATAGCACAAATGTTAGAGCTCTGCTAAGTCTAAGAATATGGGGCCAAGTCTGTTAAAGAATCTGCCACTCTAGAGTAATTTAAGTAATAGATTTAGGGTGGATCACCACATTTGCTCCTTTGGTTAGTAAGCATCTCTTCAGAGCTGTAGTGAAATGAGATTAAACTATTTTCTTAAGTGTTGTGGTTAAAGGGACTAATGTAAGAGCTTTAAAACACTGACCAGCCCCTACAAATGGAAGCTTAGGGGCAGATTTATAATTGGTCAAATTTCGAATTTAAAAATATTCTAAAGTCTACCATATGAATAAAAGGAAGTAAAATCCTTCCACTTCGAAGGATTTTACCACAATTCGATCGATCAATTCAAACGATTTAATCGATCAATTGAATTTTTTTTATTCGATCAAAACTAATGATTCCCAATTCGGTAGCTTGATTCTGGAGAATTAGGTGGTCGAATAAAAATTTAAAGGGGAAGTAATTCGACCATGGAATAGTCAAAGATTCGAATAAAATTTTATTCGAATTATTCGAATTCGAATATTCGATGGTCGAATTTGCCTAATTTGCATACTCCAAGATTCAAATTCTAATTTATACTAAATGCAATTGAACTTCGAATTATTCACGTGAATTTAGTAAATCTGCCCCTTACTGTTAGTGTTATAAACTCAATTGTTTATGGTTGTACTTACAACTTTGGCACTATGCAGTTGTTTATAATGTTCAGTAGGTAGGTGGTAGAATGATATATATAAGCAGGTATGAATACTAGAGCAAAATAACTTTTAAACTGCCATACAGTACTGTATTTAAGTCCAGTGCAACACTAGGCACAGGTGACATCACAAGTAAATCTAACGCTAGCACTTCACCCCATCCCCAGCTGGGGTGATTTTTTTATTTTTCACTCAAGGACCGTCCATTTAAAGCTGCTGCCCTCGGGTGCCTATACATAAATATGTCCCCGTTGTCATAGGCAGGTAGTAAGTACTCTACAGGGCTCACCTATTATATGCCATGCTAGCCCAGGTAATCCCTAGCCACATGCTACTGACCACCTGCTCCCTCCCAGGCCATTCTGCTAAACACAGGCAGGTTACACACAGAACAGAAGAAAAGAGCCATTCAAAATTGGGAAATAGAATTCCCATGTCAATGCTTTCTGGATAATGAGTTTGCAGGTGATGGATCCCATACTGGTGCTAGTAAAATACTTTAAAAGGATGCAGCAAGAATTTCTTTTATTAAGTAATTTGCACATTTATCCGCAAATTGTATGTATTAGAAAACAATAGGGAGATATTCTGCATGGAGAGAGCTCCAGCGAGGCCTCTGGAAGCAAGAGCTGCAGGAAGCCCTGTGGCACCAAGTAACTCAGTATGTAACACCAAGAATAAAATATGTGGAACAATCACTTTCCAAGCCTGCAGGCCTGTCTTATTAGGTTAGAAATAAGCGATGTGTTCAGTTGTCTCACAAAACTGTCCAGTTTATGAAACAATATGTAAAGACAAATTTACATACACAAATATCCAGAACATTTCTCTGGGGGATTTATCTTTATTTTTTTTTCTTGTTACTAATACAATTGCATGCATTAGTTGAAGTGAAAAAAAAAAAACAAAATGCTACAGTCAGGCTGCTCTAAGAAGTCACATATTTCAAGTCAATCCAATTATAAAGCTAACATTCAAACATTTGCTTGCAAAGCAGCATCCAAGAGAAATGAAAGCTTCATTATAAATCATAATAATTGCTGGCGCGCCAGGTGACTACCAAAATTAATGGCAATGGCATATTAATGGCATACATGGTGAACACTAAACTTGGAGCATTTAAAAATGTGATTTTAACTGCCTGGGAAAGCTAAATCAATCTATCATCATGTTATTTCAAGTTCAATGAATAACAATCCTAATATTACAAATAAAGAAATTCACATAAACATAAACGCACACTTTTATGTTTATGCCATTGCATTCTGGTAACTGAATTTCAGCATGAGCTGGGGATGGGACAGACTTGGTATTCTTGAGTAGTGATAGGCGAATAAATTCACCAGGCGCAAATTTGTGGCGAATTCCCATTGTTCGCCGCCAGCAAATAAATTCGCAAAATGCCAGCAAAAATTTGCCTGTGAAAATTCGACTTTTTGACGCCGGCGATGTGCGTCCAAAAACAGACACCTGCATCGAAAAACGGACACCCGCATCTAGTGATAGGCGAATTTTCGTCAGGTGCGAATTTGCGGCAAATTCCTGCGATTCGTCCATTTATTAGTCCATTTATGACTTCAAAAAATGAGACACGTAAAAAAAAGTTGCAAAAATGGTGCGCCGTGCACCAAAGATGAAGAGCACGACGAAAATGACGCGATATGCATAAAAAACACGACGTGACTCGTTTTGAAAGTTTTTTGCAAATTTCGCTGGAAATTCTCCATTTTTTTGTCAAAGCGAAATGGGATAGATTTGCCCATCAGTACCCATGTCCAAAACGAGACATCTGCAGCGTTTTGCACCACAGATTCGCCCATCACTGCCAGTGAGTAAATTTGCGTAAGTAAGCAAGTAAGTACAAGAGAGGGTCAGACAGAATTTTTTTTATACAGGTTTTGTGATCATCCAGGAAAATTATTTTTAGTTTGAGCTGGTGTACAGTGTATGAAATGGAACTTATTATTGAAAGAGTCATTAGGGCTTATTCACAATGCCCCCTGCAATGTGCAAAGTGCAAAAAAGGCAGCCATTGGCATTGTGCAAGTAACTGCACACCTCTGTACTCTGAACTGCAGACCTGCGGACTTCACTTAAAATCGAGTGCTACTTGTTTAGACAATGCTCAATTCAAATGAAGTGGTCAGGGTGTTGCAAGTAGGCATTCTCCCTCCTGCCCCCTACCCACTCCTTACTTTGCACGTCATTCAGACATAAAATTACAGACCAGAAGGAGGTGCAGGCCACATTGCTGCTCTTTGCACAAAGAGCTGGATTTTTTGATCCAGTGCTTCAGCTAAGGAGCTCAAGTGCTTAGTCCCCTTGCAGTTGCGACCCCAGGGGTCATGAATGACCCCTTTTGTTTTGTGACAAGAATACCATAATACCTTTAAGCAAGTCTTATAGGACAAGGAAAAATACTGGTGGGTGCCAATTTCTTAGTCACTCCCTAGGGCTGGCACTGTTAAAAGAAAAACCTGCCAGGCCAGGGAAGTATTCTGTGAGCACTTTATCTTGTTTCATGTCTCAGGATCATTGTTCCGGTCATGGGTTGTATATGTGTGCTGTAGAGAAAAAGTGTGTGTATTCCTGCAGTCCAACAGCAAAGGAGCCTTAGGAAAGAAAAGAATTGTGGCGTAGAACTTGCTAGAAATTGTCTATGAAATTGGCAACCCCTAATGAGTCAGCTTTTCTTTTGCCTTTAAGACAGGCGTGTGCAATTGTAAATTTTTAACTTATTAGTCCATTTATGACTCCAATACTTCCTAAAGTGATCTTTGGCCATATCTATGTTTCTGTAAAACCCAAAAATCACAGAAACCTCCACTTAGTTTTTTTTCAGTTTAGTTGGAGAAGATAGAGAATCAAAATGCATTTGCCCTTTATTGTAAGTTTCAATGGGCAATTATGGGATTTAAGGTATATAGCCACAGTTACCCCATGTCTATTTTTGTTCCTGACAGTTTCAGCCATGGCTTTTCCAAAGAAAAGTGTCAGCTGCCAAATTTTACAGAAACTGCTATAATATTTATTTTTCCTAAAGATTGTATTTGCAAGAAGAAAGCATTTAACACTCTAGGGATTTCTTTTCTTTCCATTTCTTGAGTACTTTATTTAGCACATGCAGCATGTTACAAATTTATAATATATTTGGCATCTACATCTGTCCCTTATGCAAACCAGCTCTCTCAGATAAACGATTATTTATTCCTGGAATAAAGGCATGAAAAATTATTGACCATAATAATTGTTATTGCAGTTTCAGCATTCATTATATTTTTAACAAGACCCATGTAGCTTGCAAACAGGAAAATGCTATGTTTTTTTTTTATCTAAGAACACAATAAGAAATTTGTAAGCATAGTTCAATACAATGGGCTGACATCACAATTAAATAGGAAGTATGCTAAGTCAAGAGGTACAAAATATGTATTAACAAACACCTTAAAAATCTAATGAGTAAGAGGGAACTATCAAAAAGCCAACATCGAAATCTTAGAGGAGTCAGTGATTGGCGTATTTGTGAAAAACGCTGAGCGTCTCATTTTGGACGCGCATGTCTGTATTTGGCAATGGGCAATGGGCGCCGGCGTCCAAAAACGGACGCGTGTCCAAAGTGAGATGCCTGGGAATTTTCGCCAGGGTGCAATTTCGCAAATTGCAGGAACTCGCCGCGAATTTGCCGCAGGTGAATAAATTCGCCCATCACTAATAGGAGTCATAGGGGAGTATTTAGTTTTTATTAAAACAAAGTTGACAGAACTCCCATCCATGAATTTAACTAATTTATTAATAATTCTCCTTGAAAAACTTTTTGTATCAATACAATTGATGCTCCGAAAACTCGAATTTATCAAATTGTCACTGCAAAAACTTGACTTTATTAGATTATCAGACAAAAACCAACACGGATCCCAATGTCAAGAAACATCTTCAGGGACATCTGCCATTTACTAATGATGGGCGAGTCTGACCCGCTTCGCTTTGATAAAAATTTGTGAAACACCGAAAATTCTCCAAAATCTATTGAAGTCTATGGTCAACAACAATTTTTTGATGCATGAGTCAAAATTGGAGTCTATCGACTTTCAGCTATTTATAATAAATTATTTATTCGCCAGGCATGAATTCATAGGAAATTTCCACATTTTTTTCACCTGTGGATTTTTTGTGAAACTGCCGAAAAAATATGCTGCAACAAAAAAGTTGCGCGTCTAAAGATTGTTGCACGTCAAAATAATTATGACGCCCACTGACTTTAATGCATTTGGACAAAAGATTTGAATATGTAAAAAAAAATGCATAGAAATTGTCGCATTTATTTTAATTCGAATTTATTATTCAAATTATTTTAACGCCCATGGACTTTACTGCGTATGGACAAAAAAGTCACATGTGTAACAATTTTGTGTGCATAAAAATTCTCTGGCATCAAAATAATTTTGACAACCATTGACTTTCAGTGCGTTTTGTGATATTTTTCGGCAAAGCGGGGCTAATTTGCCCATTAATAATGTACTGTAAAGCACTTAATATGTAATGTAATATGTAAAACTCTACAAGCTTTTGAAGGAAAGGATGTTTTGATGTATCTTCAGATTTGATACTTATTCCCCATCCATGGAGGGTGGCGTTAGCGCAAGATCATGTGATTGCACAGACAGTTCAAAGTTTTTAAAGATATGCATTAGTTGCATGGAAAAGTTTCCATTGTGCACTAGAACCCACAATAATCCCTTTATTGTACCACTGATAAACAATGCAATTAAGAAGTACTGTATATATATATAGGGCTGGGGGGGTGCAATAACTGAACCATAGAACTATTGGTCTATGTATCTACTGCTTCTAAAATTCTTGATGCATGCCAAATGAAATATATATACAATAGAAAGGATTTGTTTACAAGCTCAGAATGTGTTTGATTAGTAATAAGGAATTGGTGAATGATTAAAGTGTTTTAGTAGTAGTGTTAAACATGCATATAACATGCAAAACATATAGTAAGCATAACATTTGCTAACCTTGGAGAGAATATGTGCTTTAAAAAATACAATTATATTCTCTGTGGCTTAATTAAATTATGAGTGCTGATGGGTACTATTCCGATAACATGATGCACTTAAGAGCTGCAAAAAAAAAAAAAAACCCCAGTGCCTTTGGGTGCAAGTCCTTAGAGTGTAATTTAAGAGGATAACCAATACAGTCCAAGAGGTAGAATTGCTCTAATGCTGAACAAATGATACATGCAGTAGGTGCCATTTTGAAATTGACACAAATGAAAAGCTTCGTTGAATTTAGGTCCTTTGCCGTTTCAGCAGCCTTGCCAAGTGCTCATCATTTCCCAGAGGAGTTGAATGCAATTAGCTCAATAAATATATGACATTGCTGATTCTGCTGGTGAATATATATATATATATATTTTTTTTTGCTTTCATAAAACCCAGGTAAAGAACAGCTTAAGCATAATATTTCCCACTAACATTGCAAAGTACAAACTATGTTTAGCATGCATGAATGATGGGAGACCCAGGAACCCTAACACCGACATTTCCCAAGCGTGCAAATAACTCACAGGCGGTATATTGCTGTGAACTTTTCACAGATACCAGTATACATATGCTGCCATCATGTGGTCTCCAGATGCATGTTGGCGAATAAAGAAGTTTTTGGTCTATTTCAGACTCTGGTTTACCAACTGTGACCTTGTATAAAGCAATGACTTCTATAAACTACAAAATTCTGTATGCAATATTACACTGGGGTCTTAAATGTCATACACCCTCAGATGTCAATACATTGTGAACAATGCTCCCTCATTGTGAAGCCAGTACACACAACAAATTGTGGAGCGCACAAAGTATTTTGTATGAAAACACAACATTTTTTATTAATTCTGAGCAGACAGTTTTTAAAAACTGCACACACATGTTTAAAATGTGCGTACAAAATATTTTTTGTACACGTAGCTGAGAAGGAATTAGAAGGAACATTGAGTGTAACTAGTAATGGGCGAATTTATTAACCTGCTGCAAATTCGTGGTGAATTCCCACAATTCGCGAAACACAGGCAAAATTTTGCCCTGCGAAAATTCGCCAGCGTCTCATTTTGGACGCATATGTCCATTTTTTGATGCCGGCATCCAAAAATGGACATATGCGTCCAAAACTCCAATTCGCCCATCACTAATTTCTCACAACATTTTAATCTGCATGTCAACTTTGCACTGGGTTTGCAAAATGACACTCTTAGTTTGAATTCATTCTGATTGCATTCCATTCATTTCATTTCATTTTTTCTCCTTTTATTATTTAAGGGGATGGCATAAAAATGTAATTCATTTATCTCAGGTCATTCCTTTTTTGCATTCAATCACATAATTTCAGCAAAACAATTAAACAGAAGGAGCAGACGGTTCAGTCATATAATCATGGGCATCATTACAAATATGATGAGCCTTGACCAGAGCTGTAGAAAATGTATGTTTCTCTCTAAACATCCCCTTCAGACAGCTTATTGCCAGCAGGGGATGATGGGATTTGTAGTTTCTATACAGCTAGAATAATGCCATTTTGAGATCTCTGGCTAGTATACATTTTCTCCGACTGCAGTTTCTAGTTGATAACCAAGGTTTTATCTTCAAGCCCTATAAATTCCATTAGGCTGTCCCTGATGCCACCATGTGAGTCTCTGGAATCCAATATAAGCTTTGGTTTTTCAATCATCTTTTGTATATGAAACAGCAAATTCCTCAGCAGATAGTCAGGATGGTACCTTAAAGGAATAGGATATATTTTTTAATACGGCAAGCAATATTAGTTGAGCCTGACAAGTAAATTGATTTTACATTCTGCATTTTATTACATTGTTTAAACTGTGTATTATTATTACAGGAGTATCACCAAGATATTGGGCTGCATTGCTATGAGAAAATACATGCTCAGCTGATGATGTAAAAATGCCCATCGGCTAAATAATACAAATGTAGTATACAGATGTGTGTATATATAAATATATATATTACACATATGTTTTATGTATGAGCAAACAAAAGCTCAAACAAGTACTTAGGTCTTTGAGAATATGTTTAGAAGTAGAAAGATCACCAGTAGATAAGCTGGGCTTGGGTGCCAAGCCCAGAACATCAGCTAGGGGGAAGTGGAACTACATACTTGGGGATTGATGCTCCTATAAACTTCAAAGCTCAAGACAAATTTGAAAATGGACTGCTCTTAGGTACCTCAGACCTGACTGGGTCTTACCCAGCTCAGGCAGGTTGCAAGTCCCACTAAATGTATACATTACACAAGGCTCTCTCTCACTGTAGGATGGAGGAAGGATTAACCCCTTTGAAAGATAAGTTCTCTCAATAATATGGGCACCATTGGTTCTTAACAGAAATGGTTAATACACCATTTGCAGGATCAGTCTATTTGGTGTCAGTTACATGTATATTATATCACTTCACAGATGCTTCACATAGTTACTTCCCTGTATTGTATTGGGTACAGTGTTAGTTACCACCAGATGTAGTAGTAACTTATAAATGAACTACTCAACAGTACAAGAGGGATACACACAGTAGTGCTTACTGCAGGAATATCTATATCATGTGCCTAACCACTTAAATCCCTTAGCTGGCAGGTGACACCATGGGGAACTGTCCCTTCTGGTCTCCTCATTGGAGAATGGGGCTGCTCTTCTAACTACCTCAAGCCTAACTCAATATCATGCCTAATGTTGTCTACTTCTATTCCTATCTCCACCTCAGGATCTACAGGACCAAAAGACCCCTGGACCAGGTGGAGGCAAAGAGACAGAACACACAACGACAACCATTTTTAGAAACTAGGGACACCACTAACTATGTGTAGAACAGCCAGGGAATATAAAAATGGAAAGGAGAGCTCCAGCAGATTAGAACTGCTATGGAACATTTTAACCTTTAAAAATAGTTCACATCTCTGAAACAAGTCTATTCCTTGGATTAAACCTTATGGGGACTAAATTACCGTCACACTCTTACAGAAGTAAAGTTTTGTTAAAATAACAGGTCCACAAAAAAAACTTTTGTGTCTTGTGAGTTCTTCAATATAAGCGAAGCGAAATTACAAATAGGAAACTATTAAAAGGCAAAGCAACCAATGGGAACACAAAATAAATTAACCAATGAAAACCTTTTAACATAGTTGATGTATTATATGAATCCAGTGATCAGATTTACCATTGTCAGGAACATGAAAGCTTTGGATAGACAGACAGACAGATGATAGTGAGATAGATAGATAGATGTATTTGGAAACCCTGTGAATGGTTTCTGAAATTACTTCCAGCTACTTTCAGCTATGAAACTAGCTAAATCTTTATAAACAAAGATAATGATTTGTATAATTTATGCAAATTACTTGATACCACGGAATTTTCCAAGATCTATTATTCATTTTTGCATTTTTTTGTACATTTTACAATAAAAAATTAATTGGATATTATACCTTCTTTTGTTTTATTAATATGCATTAAATAAAGATAACAACATTTAGAGATTTGGCATAATAATATCCATAATGAAAAGTTTGCATGTATAATACATCTGATATGTGACATCTGAGTGTGCCAAAATGGTTATGCATACTTCGCTTTTTTTTAGAATCATTTTATAGTGAGGTTTCTTGGCAATTTAGTACAACTTCCTATTTACAGAACAGACAGAACTGGCACAAATTTAACTCTAGCCCTTTACTCGTGGGTGTTTCTGTCATAATGCAAGGTAAGAATGGCATGCTATCAGGACTGGGAAAAAGTTATCAGCAGGCATCTTTAACAGCTGAACTTCCTAGAAAATGTGTTATCTATGCTAGCAATCCTATCCAATCCTATACAATATTATAATTGTATCATTGAACCTGATGGACATATCTCTTTTTCAAACTAACTTACTATGTTACATGAATCAAAGATGGAGCATGGTTTGCTGTTTGAGGCATGTCGTGATTTCATTTTGGTGGTTGACTCTATAGATAAAAGGTACAACGCTAGATAACAGGAACAACTCTCTAGGATTTACAAAAGCCTACATAAAGAAATATCTGACAGCTTATGAATTACCCTGGACTCGGCCCAATCTGTACAAAAATGTGTTAGTATATTGGCTTTGGCAATTCAAGGGACAAATTAAGTGAAGCAATAATACCCTAAGAAAACTAGAGCATATATTTAACTGTAACTTTTATTTCTCTTTGTTAATGGTGAACCAGTGCTAAATTATCATAGATACTGATTATCTTAAAGGGATACTGTCATGGGAAAAAAAATTTTTCAAAATGCATCAGTTAATAGTGCTGTTCCAGAAGAATTCTGCATTGAAATCTATTTCTCAAAAGAGCAAACAGATTTTTTTATATTTCATTTTGAAATCTGACATGGGGCTAGACATTTTGTCAATTTCCCAGCTGCCCCAAGGCATGTGACTTGTGCTCGGATAAACTTCACTGCTGTACTGCAAATTGGAGTGATATCACCCCCTTCCTTTCCCCCACCCAGCAACCTAACAACAGAACAATGAGAAGGTAACTAGATAACAGCTCCCTAACACAAGCTAACAGCTGCCTGGTAGATCTATGAACAGCACTCAATAGTAAAAACCCATGTCCCACTGCGTACTATTCAGTTAAATTGAGAACAACAGCCTGCTAGAAAGCAGTTCCCTCCTAAAGTGCTGACACAAGTCATGACCGGGGCAGCTGGGAAATTGACAAAATGGCTAGCCTCATGTCAGATTTCAAAACTGAATATAAAAAAATCTGTTTGTTCTTTTGAAATATGGATTTCAGTGCAAAAGTCTACTGGAGCAGCACTATTAACTGAAAAAAACATGTTTTCCCATGACATGTCATTCACATAACAGTTCTACAAGGGTGTTAAAAAAACAGTTAGGACTCCTGCTGCACAAATATGGCAGCCCCCCTCATACAGGAACATGGGGCATGAGACAGGTAATGTAAAAGCATTATGTAAATACTTTATTGAAAATTGCTTTCAAAACCAATATTAGGATAGATGTAAAAAATAGTTCAATTTCTGGTGTCTGTATCTTTTTAATGTACACATGAAGAGCACTATGACACAACTGACAGTTTGACAACTATAATCATGGCAAACATTCATTTCTAGTATTGTCATGTTTTAAAATAAATACTGAACAATCTTTCTATATACTACACAAAAGAGGAATCATTAATAGCACAGACCCTCAACACACATATCATCTTTTTTCCTTTAATCATTAAAAAAGTCTAAATGTTCTGCATTCTGTTTTGTGTCCAACAAAATGAGTAAATTAATTGAGTGTAAAAAAGCATTGAGTTGCGTTATATTAGTTCAAATGTGTGTAACAATTGTTCATTCTCCCCTGGAGGTTTGTTTCATTTCTATTTGTTATGATTCAGTCCATTCACAATATGTCAATGGGAGCACCATTTACAAGAGAAAGCAGAGGAACCAGATTCTTTATTTCTTGTAGAATGAATTTTAGTCTTTCCCCCCTCTAAGGCTGCTTACATTCTCAAAGAGATTCCATCTGGAAGTCTCCAAGAAACTGAATTTTATAGGCTACAAGTTATCATCCATAAAATTAAGCTCACTTGCGGGGATATCTAAGTTGTATTCCAAGTGAAATTAGCAGCACTGAGGACAGGGAAAATATCTCTTGGATGTGACAAGAGCAGGGAAGTCTTGTATACAAGGTATTTCTATGTGTTTCTTGCTGTACATTTTTGCCTGATATATTTTTTAACTGTACACCTTGAAAAGCCCACAAGTAGGGTAGAAAGATGGCAATGATATATGGCAATAACATATTTTCTTTCTATGCCCTCTATATATCGTATTCTCTTTTCACAGTCCCTTTTCTTTGTACAATTTCTCTCTTCTTTTGTTTGTTCTCTCCATCATTCCTGCATTTCTGTTTTTCCCTAATACTCCACTGGTGTCTTAAGCAAAAATTTGAAAGCACTGGAGTTCTTGAAATACTCTTGATTACCAGTGATCATTTCCCATTCATTGTGAAGATATTACATGTCATAGCAAGAAACAGAGGGAGTCAGTGTACAGACAGAAGAACCATAGTATCAAATAGTTTATGAGAACAGAATAATGAATTGGCTTTTCATTCACTTTTGGTCCTTCAGCTTCAATTTACTCTGAAAGTGTTGCTTTCCAGTTGGAAGTCAAGTATCTGAGGTTTGAGAAACTTGCATTATAAATTAAAAAAAGCCTTTTTTATGTGATTTACAATTATATTCTACAATCAACACAGTAATTTATGCTGACACTGCTTTATGAAAATCTTCAGAATGACCAATTATTGCCCCTCTGGGCTATGGGAACACTTTTGAGTGCTCAAATAGCCTTGTTCATGCCAGTTCCCAAAAAACGATTTTAAATATTGATCTATTCCTCCCTACTTATCTCCTGGGAATAATTTCAGATTTAATAATAATCCATGTTCTCGTCAAAAACCATAAACCACTCAGATTTCACTAGCAGTGCCACAAAAACATAAATCATTAAGAATGTTTAATGAACACAAGTACTGTATTTTACAAGACAAGCAGACAATTTAATAAAGCAGATTCTAAATAATCAATCCACTTGCAGTTTTTTTTATATGTTAATAATAAATGTGTATCTATCACATCAGTCATTAAATAGAACGTAAGTTATAGCAACAGAGATTAAACTACAAGTCAGTAGTTTTTTCCTACTGTCATGTAAATACTTAAGCTCCGAGTAATAATATATGAGTCCTCTTGAGTCTCCACCATCACTGCTCCAGAGGGATTGTATTAAATTAAATGTTTCTGCTTCTTACTGAGCCCATCAAAGTTTAAACAAGCTTTATGAATTAACTGTTTCCACTTTGTAGCAGCAGGATTGCAGCTCTAATTCAGGGAGGAGAGACTGGCAGTTCTTAGTTAGTTAAAAACTACAGCACCCACCAGGGCCACCATCAGGGGGGCGCAGGTGGTACTACTGGGTCTAAAGGAGTGCCTGGCTGTGCTGCACTTTAACTTGTAATGGGGCCATGGCAGCAATGTTGCAATGTTTTTAAAAAAACAAAACAAAAACTTTTATGGGGGGCCCTGGCACCAATTTTTTTTTAAGCAGCAACAGTTTTTAGAAAACCTTTTATGGTACTTACTATTTTTAGCGCTGATGTCTGTGTGGTCTTTTAACTGTGGTGTGGGGTGGATAGGATTTGGGTGGCACATGGGTGGGCGGGAAATGGGGGCCCAGAAAATGTTGTTGTATAGGGTCCTGTGATTTCTAATCCACCATTCTAATTTCTAATCCACCATTCCTCTATCGCTGAGTAGCTATCATCTTACACACTTAACTAGGAAAAGTATTATAAAAAGTAATCATTATTAATCTAAAACAATGCAGATGGGTTGGGGGGACTGAGATGGCCAACACACCCTTTCCACCAACCATTCTAATGAATCGAAATCACACTGTGCTTAAGTGCTCCAATAATGTATTAAATAAATATTTATTTGGAACATGATGGTTAGCTATCCCAGGTCATAGTTGCTTTATGACACTTTGACATCTTTGTGTCCTTATACTATTAGAGCTTGGGAACTCAGCATAAAAGTTTTCCTTAAAAGAGAGAAAATTAAGTCCTTCTCCATAGTGTATCTTTTTTTTATCCAAATATCATGCATAATATGCTATATGCAGAGTAAGAAGGAACACAGCTTTTGTATGTAGTGTATTAAAAATGAGGTGGAGCACACAATTTTAGCTAAAAATGTGCATTATGAAAGAAATATACTAAATTATACAAGTATAGCTGTCTATTTTACAGTCTTGGATTTGGCTGATAGTAAAGGTGACAAAACATGCTTTAATTGCCCTACATGGCTTACATGCTAATAGATACAGAAGAAAAAATGTAACATCACATTTGCTTCTTACATTCAGGGTGTTGAATATAAGTACAACTCCTTGTGTGACTATCCTTGGTGGTTTCAAAAGAATGCCCTTGATTAAGCCCTTTTTGTTCCCAGCAGTCAGGGTTTCTGAGCTCTATACAAGTCTGCTTTTCATATCCACTTTTGCACATTAAAGGTACTTGATGGTATGTATACTGCCTTGTAATTGCAAAACTGGTATATACTTATCCTTGATGTTATATATGGTATAAAATAAGTATTTTGCAAGTATACCATATGTTCTTTTGATTTTCTTTGCTATAAGATTTGCAATGATTTGTATTTGATTGTAACGTACTGTTCTGTTTGCCCAATTAAGTTGAACAGATATTTTCATTGCACCCAAATGCCTTAAAAACATTAAGGGGCACATTTACTAAAGGTCGAAATGAAAATTCTAATTAAATTCTAATTTCAAACATTTTTGGCTACTTGAATTATCGAATAGCCCAAAGTTCTGTCTGAAAAAATTTGAATTCGACACTTCACCACCTTAAAGCTGCTGAATTCCCATTTTAGCCTGGAACCTTTACAGTGATTTTTACAAAGTATTGGCAATTCAAAGGATTTTTCCCAAAATCGATCGAATCGAACGATGCATTCCCATAGGTGTTTTTAAGCATTTTAAGCATTTTAATGGTTAAGTGGTTAAAATCACTTGAATCATTTGAATCGAAATATAATCCTTCGAATTGGATATTCAAATTTGAAGGATTTTAATTCCCTTTAAAGTCGATGGTCGAATTTGAGGGTTTTTTAACCCTTGAATTCGACCCTTAGTAAATCTTCCCCCAATTGTCAAAAAGAATGCAGGGTATTCTCTAAACATTTGTACTGTACCCTTAATGGGTTAAAAAATAAAAGGGTAAAACACTAGGCAACAATAGGCACTATCAGATAGCACTTGCTTCTGGTGGCTGGCTGTACTTGAAGTAAGTACAAGGCCCAATTATTGCCTGTTCCTCTGGCACAACCAAAACTTAGCACAGAGACCATTTTTTGCACTTAGCACCCTGCCTTCTACATCATAGATGCCAACTTTTGTGTTTTCCGCTTATCTACATAATTAAGTTATGCGACTCAATTTATATTATGCAACTAGTAGAGCGTTCTGCTATGCATAGCAGGTTATGTGGACTCTAGTTATCTCTAGAGCCACCTATTGTCCACATGACCTGCCATATATGTCAGATTATTCTGCTTTCTGTTGATTTCCAAAAGTTTATACCTTAAAGAGATTCTGACACCTGAAGTCAAACTCTTTTTTACAAGTCACATGACTGGGGCATCTGGGAAATTGACAAAATGTCTAGCCCCATGTCAGATTTCAAAACTGAATATAAAAACACACCATTTAATAGTGCTGCTCCAGACTTCTGCACTGAAATCCATTACTCAAAAGAGCAAACAGATTTTTTTATATTCAGTTTTGAAATCTGACATGGGGCTAGACATTTTGTCAATTTCCCAGCTGCCCCTGGTCATGTGACTTGTGCCAGCACTTTAGGAGGGAACTGCTTTCTGGCAGGCTGTTGATATTCCTTCTCAATGTAACTGAATGGAACGCAGTGGGACATGGTATTTTACTACTGAGTGCTGTTCTCATTTTTATTAGAGCACAAGTCATATGACTTGTGGCAGCTGGGAAATTAACAATAAGTCTAGCTCCAGGTCAGATTTCAAAATGAAATATTAAAAAATCTGTTTGCTCTTTTGAGAAATGGATTTCAGTGCAAAAGTCTGCTGGAGCAGCACTATTAACGGATGCATTTTGAAAAAAAACATGTTTTCCCATAACAGTATCCCTTTAAAAGTTGCTTATACAGAAAGGCATGAGCAATCTTAAATTGCCCCATAGCATGCCATTGATCATCTTCAGGTCTTTGGAAATTAGCAATAGTGATGGGCGAATAAATTCGCCCTAGGCGAATTTGCGGCGAATTTCCGACATTCGCCGATGGCGAAAGTTTCGCGTGCCGAGTTCGTCGTGCGTCGAGTTAGTCGCTTCACTTCAAAACAGCACATGAAAAATATTTTTAAAAATAAATGAATATATATTAAAATATGCCTTTTTAATGTTTCACTATTTTAAATAATAATCACAGATGTTTTTAAGAAGCTGGCAAAATGGGAGGCCTTTTTTTCTTTTGAAAAGATAAGAATCCACTAACAATGCAGGGCATGTGTGTATACTAAGTGAAACATGCGTATAAATTGCTCTTCTCATTGAGACCACACCAATTTTTGTGGCCACACCCACTAATTAACATGTTTGTTTTACCAAATTTGGCAGGTTATGAAAGTTTGAAAATATTTCTCCTTATCTAAACTGTTACAAATACAATCAATTACTTATTTTTAAAATCAAAATTGTTAAAAAGCATCTTTTTTGCACCTGTTAGCTGTTCTTCTAGGCTCTCTGCCAAAAGCCAATTAAGTTAGAAACTTCTTTCTTTTTCTGGCTATTCTGTGCAGAGAAAAGAGGGATTTGAACAGTTGAAATGAGGGACTGCAGGTTGCGCTGTCAAAAGAGGGAACGTCCCTCAAAAAAAAAGGGACCGTCCATAAGATAGATATGATAATATAATAAACAAATGCACATACATTTCATCCACCAAAAATTATATCCAGTACCAAACAATCTTCAATACATAATAGGCCTTTTGCTTTGCTGTGATTATGTTTAATGAAGAAAATTTCATATTGTTCCTTCACAAGGACTTAAAAAATGACACTCTGTCACTTTCCAATGAATATGAAGGCAAGATGTGGGAACCTTTCAATGTGATGAATGACAATCCTTTCTCCTTTAGTCCTTTTGGTGCTATTTTTTTCCATCCCTTCAAATAAAATCAATATTAAAACTTGCAACGAGCACAACAAGCATTCTAAGCATTTGATTTTACTACATATCAGGCATCTTATTCTTTATGTAAAATGTGAATGTACAACATGACTACTCAGACTGAGAGGCTGAAATCTGAAGACCTCTCTATGGATATTAAAAGTAATGTTGCAAGATTTATGCTGTAACTGAATACTCTCACATTTCCATATACATCCTTGCGGGCTAATCTGTAATAATGTTGAGGGACTCTGGTGCTGATAATTAAATATTTCTGCATACAGAATTGATGTTTCCCTTCCACACCTGTGCTTGGGGATTTCATGTTTAAAAATGTAAAGTATGCAGATGCCTTTGTTGGTTGTAACATTTTTGTAGATCAGTATAATTAATGGAGAAAAAGTTGTTATATAAATATATATGTATAACAGAATATTCTAGGATCATTAATAGCACTAAAAAAAATTCCAGAGCAGGGCAAGTTTTTGGCAGTACCTTCTAAAATATGTAGGTTTTGTTTTGGGGTGAGTAAATTATCCTCAACTGGAGTGGCAAATATATCTGCCAAAATCAAAATTAGTATGGGGCAAATTTACTATTATTCCCCAAAAAATATTTGATTTTCCTCAATATTCGATTAGCATTCGATTTTCGAATGCTAATCAAATAGTTTTAGGCTACCCTTTTATTCGATCTTCGATCATTTGATGATCGAATAACAATTGAATAATGATCATTCGACCATTCAAATGAATTATTAGTTAGCTATTCGATGATCGAATATGCCTAATTTGCATATTCGACCAATCGAATAGATCCTATGATCAAATATTCCATCGAATTCGATCGAATTCGATTTTATTCACATGAATACATGTGAATTTTGTAAATCGCCCCCATGTGTTAATACTTTGCTTAAATAATAAATTACTATTTTTTTTAAATGCTTGTTTTATCATTCTAAACAACATTTATATCCCTGTTCGTTCACAAACATTCCAAATAGCCATTTGATGGATACGAGTTCCTTCATAATTCCTGCTAGAATAAATAGTAAACAGAAACAGTTTTTAAGTCACCAGAAAATGGTCATTTCAGTATTATATAAACTAACACAGAAATCCTGAAATGGCCTTAGGCATGTTTTAAAATATCTGAAACTGAGTAATAATTAAGCCATTAAACAAGAAGTAAACCCTAAAAACTAATATGGCTAAAAAAAAGTTGTAATTTATATACTGAGCTTACTGTACCAACCCATAGTTTCAGCATCTCTAAAACAGTAATGATCAAGGCCTTCAAGATTGTCACTGAAGAATGCACATGCTCAGTGTGCTTTGGATAAATGTTTAGGGGTAATCACAAATCATCAAGCAGAAAATGAAGTTTGTCTATCATATAAGCTGATGCTACAATGCTAATTATTAAATTATATTGCACTGATTTTGGGGCTGCTGTATAATATGAATTATTTACTAATAAGTATATTTTGACTCAGTCCCTGAGCTCACTAAACTTACTGACATTATTCAGCCACTGGGAATCAGCAGAAAATATGACGGAGAGCTACTGGAGATCACAGCTCTTCACTGCTAAAGGGTTGTGGTGTATAGAACCCCAAAACATAACATGCAACATTTCTACCATACCTCTTTTTTAAGATTTAGTTCTTTTTGAATGCTTCTTTCATCACAGGGGTTGTGTTTTCAATTGTACCGTAAATTAAATGTGGAAATTCCTCAGCTCCCTGTACATCTACTTTCACTTCTCCAATGGAGAGTACCAGCATTCCTTGCTGTATGACACACCCTTCTGGAACTCTTAGCATTCACCAAGGATGAATGAAAATAGGGATTGTCTAGTCTAGTCAGAATTTGATGCTTTATTACAACGTACAGAGTCTGTTTTAAGAGACAAGAAAAGATACTGATATTAATGATTAGAATTCTAATGGCCTTCATTGATCCTTTAATGATACAGCATAACTAGTTGTTAATTACTTGTAAAATATGAGCGTTCAATGCAACTGTACTACAGGACACATGACATTTGGAATTAAGATCAATCTCTAAATATTACTAGTACTCATTTGCAGTAATTCTGTAATGAGAAATGTAGTTTGAAACCAAAACTGATACCCTCAAAGTGGAATTGCAGAATTCAGAAACTACTGTAGACCCATTTGTGTCCTTCAATACAATTTCCAGTACAAGAATATTGATTTTTAATACTGAGTGGTATTATTCTGTACTTAATAAAGACCTTGTTGGTTTATTGCAGAGCTATGACCTTTCTTTTATCCTGAACATTTCAGCAAACTATGATCTATAACTATGACAGGTTCCTGCTGGGTTGAACCCTCATATATCTAACTTCAGTCATATTAATAATGACAGGATATCAATGTTTACTAATTATTATTAGTGCCTTTTAAGTGGAAGCATTGTGAAAGCGAAAGAAACACCTATTTATAAAGATCTTTTTTTTATACAATGAGGGTATTTCACACTACTATGACAATGACAGTTTTATTGTACTTGGCTACAAACTAGCAACAGCTATTTAAAGAGTTTCATAACACATTTTTCCCCATGATATAATGTGTAAATTGTATTTAGAGTATTTGCCATATTAACACTTTTATAAATGAGCCACTTTGTATATTAAAAATGTATAAATCCAAACCAATTATGAGTACCAAAAAAGTAAATTGTGTTCACAATCCTTATCCAGCTCGCACTTGTATCCCTTCAAGCCCAAACACACAGTATCTAGAAAAAAAGGGCCAGTACCATAGGTACAGGACGAACAAACAAAAATATAGGGTCATATTTTTTCAAACAGCACCACTTTTGTGCTCAAAGGTAGGGTTAAATTGCTCCTCCACTATGTGTGAACCCTTGTAGTTCTCATCACCACCTTATGTAGTAGATTAACGTTTAACCCAGCTCTCCTTTCCGTATAGCTGTTAAGTGATATGCAGCAGCAAATAGTGTAAAAACTTTTTATTTAAAACAAATAATTAAAGTTTTAAAAAAATAGAACCATCTACTAACTAATTACAACCATCTACTAACTAATTACAATAAACCTAAACAGTTGGATATCTCATAGATGGGATTTTTCCGTGTGCTACATGCAAAGCTTGCAAATATGGGATTAAAAGAAAAGAATTTATGTCAAACATGACAAAAGGAAAATTCAAGATTAGACAATGTATAAAATGCACTACGCAAAATGTTGTGTCCTTGTAAATTAGAATACATTGGCAAAACATACAGACCCTTTGTGGGATAGATTGAGGGAACACATAAGGAATATAGAAACAGGTTTCGAATAGGCTGCTTCGACCATTTGACCATTTGATTTGAATGGTCAAATAGTAAAATCCTTCAAATTCAAAATTTGAAGTGCTGTCTATTGAAAAATACTATTTTTTTTTACTTCACCAAACAAAAGCTGCCAAAGTGCTATGTTAGCCTATGGGGGCCTTCTAGACCATTTATCAGACAAGTTTTATTTTATCGAAGTAAAATTGTTCATTTGTATGCTAAAATCGTTCAAATAGAATGATTCAAACCAATTTACTTCAATCGCAGGAATTCTAAATTCTGTGAAAAATACTTCGATTTCGATCTTCAAAGTCAAAGTATTTTAATTTGATGGTCGAATTTCAAAGTATTTTCCACTTCAAAATTCGACCTTTAGTAAATCAGTCCCATAGTGTGTTCAGGCACTTTAAAGTAGCACACAATAAAAATCCCAGAGGTTTAAAGTTTTGGGGAATTGAACATATTAAAAGGAATTTGAGGGGAGGGGATTTAAAACCTTACAAGTTGAAAGCAGGTGGATATATACTATGGAAAAATTAGTGCCACAAGGGTTAAACATAGATGTGAATTTGATAGCATTTTTATAAATTAATAGTATAAAGAAAAGAAAATATAGTGGATTAAAGATCTAAAAACCTTTGGAATACAATTCAAATCAATTTTGAAATGCTTGGAATGGTTTTGGTATTATTTATTTATTCATATATTTGTATAAGATCTTTATAAAGTAAACATTATGTCCATGGGATATGTGATCTGGGATGCTATGTACATTTGTCATGATAGAATCTGTTATGTGGGAAATAGCGGTTAGAATATTTGAATGCAACCTATGTACACGTTCCCACGGCAACGAGCACCAAGCCAGCAGAAAAAAATATTGCGGATGGGTTGCCATGGTAATGTAAACAGCACGAGACCCGAGAGAGTTATATAAAGCAGGAAGACAAACACAGCGACGAAGAAGTCGCTGACGAAACGCGTAAGGCTGGTTATGTCACTGGAGGGGGCCCCGATCTGAGAACACAAGGAAAACATTTCAGGCTGGTTTTTATACCTTACAGACTAAAAGACTGCACAACAAGGGGCTAGTACCAACAGAACAGAGCATAGATATGCTTTTTTTACATGAGATGCCATGTGAGTGCATTTTTTAATTATTTGTTTTAAAATAAAAAGGTTTTACATTATTTGCTGCATATCACTTAGCTAAAGATGCAGCCACTTGGATTTGTGTGTTAAATGCACCGTGACTCAGGGTTAATTGAAGAAACTGTGTCATCTAAAGTCATCTTAACTCATTTAATACATTTAACCTTTTCATTAGCATGCCAAAGCACCATTGTTTTCAATGGTGAACTCTTTAACTGGACGGGATGCTGTGACACAATATTCTGTGCTAAGTGAGTTAAACGGGATGTCTGAGTTAAGTTATTCTGTGTCAAACGAACAATCCAAAATGTCTTCATCTGTATATAGAAAGGAGAGCTGGGATAAACACTGGAAAGATTTTTCTATATGCGAGTTGAAAATTTATGTCTGTGAGTACCCACGTAGAAATCCATTGAGGAAAGTTTTAAAATCTTTCTATCTACTACATAAGGTGGTGGTGAGAACTACAAGGGTATCACATAGTGGTGGAGCAATTTAACCCAATCTTTGAGCACAAAAGTGATGCTGTTTGAAACAATATTAACCTTTATTTTTGTTTGTTGGTCCTGTGCCTTTGGCTCTTTTTTTCTAGATATTAGAAATGTACTTTGGTGCATGACCAATGGATGTTAAAAGAATATGACACATAGAAGTCCCATGTCAGATTTCAAAATGAAATATAAAAAGATCTGTTTGCTCTTTTGAATTGCGGATTTCAGTGCAGAAGTCTGCTGGAGCAGTACTATTAAGGGATGTTTTCCTGTAACAGAATCCCTTTAATTTACTAAAGATTTGTACATAAGAACATCTAACATGCTGGTTATCTACCTATCTGCATGTCTATCTATCTATCTATCTATCTATCTATCTATCTATCTATATTTCTGTCTATCTATCATATGCCTGTCTATCTATCTATTAGCTATCTATCTATCTATCTTTCTATCTATCTATCTATCTATCTATCTATCTATCTATCTATCTATCTATCTATCTATATTTCTGTCTTTCTGTCTATCTATCATCTGTCTGTCTATCTATCTATTAGCTATCTATCTACTGTATCTATCTATCTATTTATCTATTTATAGCATATAGCTCTCTATCTGTCTATCTATCTATCTATCTATCTACCTATCTACTGATATAGATATCTATTGATATATAGATATTTTTATCTGTATAGTTACATATACTCACAATGTGAGCAACAGAAAATTACCTTTAAATCCCACTCATATTAAAATACTTTTAGATGTAAAATGACTTTAAGTTGGAGTGCATTTAACTTTTTCCCATTAAAAGAAGCATATGTTTTTTTGTATTACTATAAATGTGTAAGATGAAAATGAGTTGAAATAAAATAGAGTGTGAATAACTACGGCTATATAAAACATATTTTAAAAGCAATTTACTCATATTTCATTTAAAGAAATGCATGTGTGACTGATCATACATTTTAGAAGAAATTACTAAAAAAGTATTCATTTACCAGGTCACTTTTCTCCTTTATCTCTCATTTTTACAGAGGTACTGGATAGTACTGGATGTATGGGAAATCATTCCTGTTAAACTACAAGTCCCCATATTCTTTGATAGCTATACCACCTTGGTTGCTGGGCAGTTAATTCAGTAAATTAGAAAAGTGACTGTTGACCCTTTCTTTTCAGTAGCTGCATCCTAAATTTGCCTTGTGAATCCATACTCTCATGCAAATTGCATGTGATGGAACCAATTAAAAAATAAATTGTTTATGGTCATAAATGACAATAGGAACAGCTCATAAAAATATACTGGGACATATTAAATTGTACCTTTCTTATCTATGTAGTCACTAACGTAGTATTTCATATGTTTGCAACTGAATAATTACTGCTTGTTTCTACGGATGGATTGTGGCGTGTTCAGTTTAAGTATCAAAAGAACAAACAAAATTGATTTTGTTTTGGCTGGAAAATGAATTGAAGTTAGTGTAGTGACAAAAAAGGACATATACCTAATTTAGAAACCATTGGCTACATCTGCTGATATTGTACTTACCACAATGGCTAAATCACCTAAATCAATCTGCTCATTTAATCACTTAACTTAGTCCTAAAATCTTTCCCTTGCTATACTGCTGATGCAAGCAAATTGGTTGCTGTGTTTGAGAATGTGCTTTCATGTTATGACTAGAGCAGCAGTCAGACAACATGGATTCTTGCTCTAATTTGCCATCCTTACATGTACAGCAGTGAAGATCTTTAAGGGCCATAGATCTGAAGACTTCTATTGAATCTTGAATGAAATACCTCATTGTACAGAAATACAGCCATCAATGGGAGTTTAGTCTCTAAGCCTTTGCCTTTAATCCCATAATTGTAAACAAAACACCCTTTCCGTTTCCTTCATTCCTTTCATCCCTCTGGGAGCTTAATCTTTAGAAAAAATGCATGGTTCTTCATGTATATCTATATGTTATATAACCTTTATACAGAGAGTATAGTTCCAAAAATGGAAGTCAAGCAATGTAAAAATATTTTTGTAAAGGATTTCTTGGAGTTGTACTGAAGAAAAAGTGCAGACAGGACATCCCTAAAGCCAGCTAAGGTGGAACCATCTATATTTATTTTAACAGATACCTATACCACACAAAGTTACCTCGAGAATTTTAGGCTGACACAGATTGGATTCTGGGTGTTCTTAAAATTGCTGACACTGATGTGTCATAGGGCAGGTCATATGGATAGGTTGGATAGGTATAGACAGTTGTGGCTCAACCTCCTGAAAAGTTGCACATTTAAATGATCTACAAGTTACAGGACAGGTATGGAGCCATTCAAGGGGCTGGTAGCCGGTCTATGTGCTCTTCAATAGAACAAAGAGACCTACAGCCATTCAGAAAAGGAAGACTGCAGTGCGCAAGTGCTAAAAAGGCACATTGCACTTTGTGCTCTTCTTCCTAAATTCCCCCTATAGTCTTTTGCACAGATCTCTGTAATTAAAGTTAACAAAAAAAGTCAATCTGAATAATATATAAATGTTGTATGGACAGCTTTATTAGAGATGGTGCAAATGCTTGAAGTGGACAGTTTTTATTACAAATGTCCAAAGAACCATAATAAAAGATAAAAGATCCTCAAATGCCCTAGACACAATCCCACCCTAAAACAAACGTGGCATGCCCCTCAAATGCCTGGAAATTTGACCAGAAAATCTTTAATAGCTAGGACTTTTGAAGGCAATCCAACTTTAAAAAAGCAAAAGTCGGAGTTTTCTACAACTTTAATGCATTTCTGACAGACAGGATATGATGTAACTGACATATAATTGAGGAAGATGTAGCTTCACTTTATCAGTTCAACAATTCTAAGGTGGTGATGGAAACTCTGGCGAAAATTCACACTTTAGTGAGTAACTACCATTTGCCAAATGAAAAGTCATCTGATGATAGATGGCGAACGTACGCTAGCGACGGTCTCTTTCACTAGCAAATTGTCCTCTTTGCTTGTTAGTAAATTGACAATGTCCCTATGGATGTGGATTGTCGCTTGTGATGGCGACTTTGCACTTTAGTAAATCTGTTCCAAAGATTAATTTGTCATTCACTTCCTGAAACAGAGGAGTCATCTACCTCAATTCCCTCTGATATTGCCTGGTGAGCAGATTGTTAGTTCTCAAGCTCTTTTCCTGTCCAAGTTTATATTTAAATGTCAATGGTTCTGACTTACAGTGGTAGATACCATTTGACATTCATAAATCCTCATCTTGAACTTAAACAAAAATTATGGAAACCTGACAGAAGGACAGGATTTAAAGGTATCCCTCCTAAAATTTGCACCTACATTAATCCTAGAAAAATGTGAAAGTAACTTGTCAAATGGGAAAGCAAGTGGTAGCATGTGCAACAATGCATGGAACATTTAGACTTAACAAAAGATTCCTTTTTGGGGAAAGACATTTCAAATATAAATGTAAAACATTTGAAACATTTTATTTTAGGCTTTTTTAATAAAAATTATTTATTATCCTATTTTAACTCTTTATTACCATTACCCAAATTTGAGAAAATATAGTCATATTTTTGCTGATAGCTGACATTTTGAAAGTATTTTAAAGGTTTAATTTCACCATATCATCAATTTCACCAATGAATTGCCCAAATACTTTTTCCTTTCTGTTCATCAAATTACTGAGAGCAATTACAGCACTCCCATTGCAAAAAAGCAAGAAATACAAGCACTTACCCTACAAAACCACCCCTGATGATACAGCAAAATATGTGACCTAGAGATGTTTTAAATTTTGATGTGAATGGATTAGACTTGGGTAGTCATGTCTATGCCATGTTTTGAAGTACATCTTTCTCTTAAATTAGTAACATTAAGCAATAAGCAAAATGGACCGCCATGCAGGTATGATTCTATAAAATGGACATATAATTTTGGCATTTTGCTAACATCTCTTTAAATATTTTAAAAATTTTAAAATATTCTGTTTACTTGCAAACCAGGAATGTGGTGTGTGAATTATTTTGTCATTTTTTTGCAGCCATTGAAATAATATAAAAATACAAGCTTGATATATACACTAACAGATGACAAAGGTGATACAGAAAGAAATACATCAGATATATCTGAAGTTTAGCACACAATTCATCACTTTTGCTTCCAACAACATAGAGTAGCCTAGCATACTATTACTTGGAACATTAGATAAAATTCAAAACTGTGAGGTTCTCATGATTGTACAATTGTTATTGTGTTGCTAACAAGGATACTAAACATTTAGTGACTAATTGACCCCTCCCAACTCCTTCTCTTCTTTACCATACCAGTTAACAAAATGCACTTATTTTATATTGTAAATGATTTAAAAACAGACATATAAATGTCACCTAGGAAAAGCCAGCTTTAGCCAGAATAATAATTATGTAAATTCAAAGACAATTATGTATTAAACACAAAGGAAAATCACTGCACACATTTGTATAATTAATACTTGATTGCTGGGTCAGTGTTGAGTTTCCACCAAGATCATTTAAATGACCTTTAGCTACGGCACTCATCAGGGATGAATGTTAATGGAATTATTTTAAACATCATACAACAATACTTGTCTTGTTTCACACTTATCATGGATGTATTAAGCTGCTTTATCTGACTTAAATTTTTTATGAGGAATTTGAGAATAAAGTAGCTGCAATTTAGCAAAAAAAGTGTTCCCTAGGTTCGCAGTTAATGTTTATTCCAAACTACTAAACAATGCATTGAATACCACTGGCAGTGGCAAGCTTTCAGTGGGGTAAATTCTTCAGGAAGAAATATGTACAGATATGCACAAATTGCCTCTTGCTTTTTTAAATTTGCTTTTCTCATACAAAGATTTTCAAAATGCTATTATCAGCTACCTTGTGGATTTAGAATGCATAGGTCACTTTGCTTATTTCCTGCTTTCAGATTCTTTAAAGGATATACAGTAAAGCATTATGGACAGGTCCAGCAAGCTGATCAGGTTCTTGCTTTTGTTATTCGTGCAAAAATATTAAACACTAACAATTGGTTGGTTAAATAGGATTACAGCAGTTCATTCTTTTTAATGAAGACCATTATGTAGCAGATTTCCAAAAAAAAAATGTACCGGGAATGTAATTGGATTATTACCTCTTTCCTGACTGATAAAGTTAGAAAAGAATTTTAAAACGTATCCCCTTCATTAGGAGGCGAGTTCAACTATTCCAAGTAGTCAAACTGCATGATCTTCTAGAAGATGTAATGATATTGACATGTGTCTAGTGATTTCTTTTGAGCTGAGGTCCAAAGTGAGGTCAGTTCTCTGTGTCACGACTTGCAATTTCAGGAGCCACACTCTCAACTGTTATTGGATCGATAGATGCAGAGATAGATAGACTTAGCAATAACTTTTTTTTCGTATAACAGAACCAAGATCCTGATTATTTTATGCAACCATTGGCATAAAGTAAATTATAATGATTATGTATTTCTCACAAGTTTTCCACACTAGTTGACTCACCATCATTTAATATATGCCTGTTTCCCACCATGAATGAATGATAGTAAGGGATCTGAATTTACATACAGCTGAATTATAAGATGATTGTTACCCTTCTATGGAAGTGGCACAATATGTTATGTGTCAATGTTTTCAGTAACATTCCTAAACCCTAAATAAACATGCATTTTTAAACATTTTTGTCTGCTTATAAAATATTAAATTCTAGTACTTGTTGTACTTTCAAAAATCCCAGCAGCCAAATTAGGAGGTTCAGTAGAGCCCATGGAACAGCCTTGTTATGTCCTGTCTTACAGTCAATGAGGCATGCTCAAATAAGGCTGAGTGAACTTAATAGTAATCCTGCCAAACTCCACTGAAGCTCTACAGTACATCAGACCATTTAATTCATTTGGTAATTCAATCAGTGTTATTGCTCCAATGACGTGCTCTAGGCCATATTTATCAATCCAAAACCTGAACAATTTTTTGGGAAAGTGATTCTATTCCTTGACATCAAAAATGTTCACTAGAAGCTCATGGAACATTGCCTTTTATTATAAATCAAGAAATCATTTTCCTCCAGTTTTGTCTTAATAAATATGGTCTCCAGTGGAATCAATAGTATCAGCATTGCTTCTGGAATACACTGAAAAGAGTTGGAGAAAGGTTAATTGCATTCGAGAGACACAACAATAGCTGATCAAATTAGAGCTTGCTATTACTATACTCTCTATTAAAAAGTGTTGTTAGATGGTCTGACATGCTTTCAGTCAAATGGAAGAAAATCTGACTTTAACCAAACCAGCAGTGCAGAACATTTCAAAACATTGTATTTCTGTTAGAATTAACCTGTAGTTTGATGAGCTCTAAAACAGATCATATCAGATATAGAAAACCATTATTTCATGCAGTATGTTGGAAACAAATGGTCAGCCAGAGGATCCCTGTTGCTATTAAAAGAGAACTAACCCCTAAAAATGAATATGGCTAGAAATGCTATATTTTACATATTGAACTTATTGAACCAGGCTAAAGGTTCAGTATCTGAACAGTAGTAATGATGAAGGTTTTCAAAGTTGTCACAGGAGTTTCCCATCTTGGATTTTGCTCAGTGTGCTTTGATCAGCTTTTGAGAAGCTAAAGTTAAAAGTAATTGCAAATTATCATGCAGAAAATAAGTTTTGCTTTTATATAATCTGATGCTATAGGACTGATTTTAAAATTCTGATGGCAATTGTGCTGTTTTTTTCACTTCGAAAATTCGACCATTAGTATATGTGCCCCTTATACTATATATACACTATATTGTGGGACAGATTTACTATTAGTTGAATTTTGAATAAAAAAAATTCAAAATTTGACCATCTAAATTTTTTGATGGTAATATTCGATCGGATTTCGATCTTTCAAATTGAACCAGTCAAAGAATTAAAAAAAAAAAAAGATTTTCCAGGACTTATAAAAATTTGCAGGACAGCTTCCAGGAGGTCCCCCATAGGCTACAATGGCAATCTGGCAGCTTTAAGGTGGCGAATAGTCAAATTCGATTTTTATTTATTTTTTTAAAGGGCCAGTATTTCAAAATTTAAATTTTCAAATTTTTTTCAGTTCAAATCGAATTACTTCAAAATTCAAATTTTAAAAATTCTAATTTTATTCAAAAATTCACTTCGACCCTTAGTATATGTGCCCCTTTGTGTTGGTCCTGAAGGTCAGTATCTAACAGCAGCATAGAGCACGTACAGTGATTTAACAGAAAAGAGGATGGGGAGCTACTGGGGCATATTTGGAGGGATAGATCTTCCCTGCTGTGATTGCCTTGGACTAGAGGTTGAAAAAATGTGGGCAAAGAAAAACCTCAGGGGATGGAGATGCGCTGAAGCATTCACTAATAACATGGAAGAAACAAAATGCAATTTTCTGTAGGATTACTGGTCCAGTATACAGTATGAGTAGACAAATACAGTATATAACAAGGTTTTTCTGGCTAACATGTATTTCACATGTTAACATGTTTTTTTTCTTTAAGAACCCCCTTTTTTAACATTGCTCCCTCCATGCACTGGGGTACTTATTCATTATACGTATGCTTACTCATTATTTATATATGCTTATAACTCTCCAGGAAGGGTTCTTGAAGAAATTATTGTTTCCCCCAACAAGAGTGAAGGATCTGTGATTCCACATCCCGGGTGGGGAAGACATGTGTGATGTGATGCCATGTCATTTAAAAAAGTCATAAACATTTATATTAGCTATACTGTACCACAAATAGATGGCTATCTACAAATTATACAATCATGGGTTAATGGTAAAATATAGATCCGATGATTTTTCAAAAAAGAAATGGGGATAATTATGCCCAAGTCAAAGTTTTATAAATTTCATAGTTTAAATGCTCATTAATAATCCTCTGAAAAGCTAAAACTTCAATGTGCACAAGCAGGTAAAAATGAGTTCATCCATGACTTCATTTAATCCTCTACAATTCCTGAAACTTCCAACAAGCCAAAACACAATTTTTCAGGTCTTTTGTTCTCAGCATTTAATGAAAACACCATATGCAGCATTACCATAATCGAAAGTTCCTCCACAATATTTAAGCTGTTTCTTGAATAATGAAAAGTAAAACTTTTAGTTCTACCTCAACTCCTTGAACCTTGAGCTTCATATGATCCTCTCTTGTTGTTTTCCCATCTTTCCTTTTTTTCCAGCAATATCCATCTTTCCGGTATTTCACCTTCTTTCGATTGTACAAGATCATGGAACCATTCTGTGGCCTGCAACCAAGAAACAGTTCTGTTACTGGAAAGGAAAACACTGCACAAATTTATGATGAAAGCTATTGAGGGATAGGAAAGTCGCTACAGAAAAGCAATATCCCGCATTTAGCAAAGCATAATTTTTCACATTTTATTGCCACTTGCTGGATTACCTTAGATGTTTTATGGCCTGCAAACATTTACTTGTAGATTTTGTACCTAATGAATTAAATGTGTCAATGATGGTTATAAAAGAAGATCCTTTTAGTAATAACCCCTGTCTCTCTGTGATATATGACATTAGGGACTTGCTGTGATCTGAAAAACTACAGAAACATAATAGGAAAAATCTTACAGGAAATATTAGACTATAAAATATACAGCATTTGTAAAGACAACAAATATTACTGTGAAACGTATTTTGTCCTTCTGACCAGTGACTATAAAATGCAGAAATTATATATATTTTACATTTTTAGCTATTTAAATTAATGGAAACTACTGTTTTAAGATTTGAGCCAATGATCAATTTAAACAAGCATTATACACCAATGTGAGAGAAGCCTTCCCACAAAATGACATATGTTCTGAAGTCATGTTTTTTACTTGTTTTACAGCACAAAAATATCAAACAGTATACTCCACTGTCTGATAGGGGGTAACCTATGAGTAGATATTGGCAAGTAAACAGTTAACCATAACTGTGAAGACATTCCAAATGCAGCTTCATTATATCACCTCTTATATATACAAGTATGGAACTTACTATCCGTAATACCTGAGGTTTTAAATTAAATTGTATAAATAATATTGTCTTACCTCCATTAAGGGTTAATTATATCTTAGTTGGTATCAAGTACAATGTACTGTTCTATTATTACAGAGAAAAACTTTTTTTTTTTTTAAAATACTTTAATATTTGGTTGAAATAGAGTCTATGGAATATGTTCTTCCAGAGATTTTCAGGATAATGGGTGTCTGGAGAACTTTATCTTTAATATGTTTTTTAAATTCTATGTGCATTTGAAAAAAAAAAAAAAAAAAAAAAAAAAAACAGTATGTTCAAACAGAGTAAAACATGACATACAGTAAATATGAGCTTTTTATTTGCCCTGCTCCATATTTGATTAAATCTAAGATATAATGAGGGATACAGATAATTCAAAGTAAGTGCTCAATGCTTATACAGATGACGCCACTTTGGATTGTGTGTTTGTCACAGAATAACTTAACAGAGATATGCCATTTTTCCCACTTAACACAGAATATTGTGTCACAGCATCCCATCCAATTAAAGAGTTCACCGTTGAAAACAATGGTGCTTTGGTATGCTAATGAAAAGGTTAAATGCATTAAATGAGTTAAGATAACTTTAGATATCTCAAATTAACCCTGAGTAACAACGCATTTAACACACAAATAAAAGTGGCTGCATCTGTACATGCCACAGAAACCTCATTTGTACAATGTAACTGCCATGACAGACCATATGTAATGATGATGTAATTAAAAGTAGTGTCCGAAGTAGTAATGTCTGGGCTTCTTAGTTCTACAGCATCATTTTAACATGAATAGGAACATCAGTCATTTAAGTGGATTACAGGTAAGTTTGTTGTACACTGTTGACCAGACTACACCATTACAGGCAGTAGCAAATATAGCAGACAGGTATGTTTGGATCAACTAGAAAATATCTCTAAATTAAGTCTATCTGAATGGTCTCGACTTGCCAGTTTATAACCAAATGCTTTATTTGTCCATTTCTCTTAGTTGAAGGTCTACCTGGTTGACAGAAAGGTCAGAGATCCAACCAGATACTTTTTCCAAAAAGAATAATTGAATTCACAAAATCATATTTCTTGTACTTCTAAGTAATCATTTGTTTGTTTTGGTATGTTGCATGGCTTAATAAGTGTAAAACCATATGCTAAGCAGAAGTCATTCATTTTGGAATGATATAAAAATACTCGAGAAAAGATGCCACACATCCCACAGAGACAGCAATACGCATTTGCAAAAATTTACAGTGCTCTGTTAGTCACAGTAATTGGCTTTCAGCACACCAACAACAGAAAGAAATACAACAACACAAGGCATAAACAGAAGCAGCAGTCATAAAAACTTTTCTGCAAAATGCTTGTCTGATGATATTTCATTGTGAAAACTCCCAGGCGACATTAGCAAAATTATAATAAGAAACCAAATTGTAGTTTATGTATGATCATACAATTGGTGCCACAAATAGGGAGATCATATGAAACTCTTTGTTTCTTGGAGTTTTACACAAAATTAAAATTTAGTTTGTGTTTATTGTGGCTACATTACAGGCAAGACAATTTCTACTTCACATTCAGGAACATCATGCCCCTAGCTTAGTAAAGTCAACTGTTTTCAGTTGAGTATCATTATTTATAAGTATAGTAGTTTTAGCATATTTTTCATTCAAGGAGAAATGAACACCTTAATCTAACACCATAAAAAAGGTTGCAGTGCATGACAATGTGCAGTGATAAAGCATTTTCTACCAGTTTCCCCTCAAACCCCACTCTTTCAATATATTTAGCAGTACAGCCTGTCTAGCATCATCAAGGTTAGGACAAAAAAATATTTTCTAAAAGAGACTGGCAGTGGGGAACTTCAGGGGGCTAACCCACCATCGGTCAAATGTCTGCATGCTAGCTCAATTAACTACATATTTTTGAAAAATAATCAGTTATATTGTTCATTCCAAATTTCACTTAATATCTTAAATGTATGCTGTGACCTTGACTTTATTGCATATTTATGATGAAAAACAAATACAAAAACCCAATTGCATTGTCATGAACAAAAATTTTCATTAAAACTCAAAAAATAAGATCGCTAGAATGTTGAAAATTCCCTCCTATTGACATCTCTAAAAGCTTACCAGGTTTTAGTTCACAATGAGGCACAGTGAATGTTTTAACAAAAATAGGATCATGGGGCTTTTGTGGTACAAAACAATGGTACATGTTAAGTTTATGTCATGAATCGGCACCCAAAATCCAGAACCAATGCTAGGCTCCCTGGTCTCAGCTCTTGCTTCCACCTATAACAACCACCTTTCACCTCGGGAGGAGCCCTAGGCTAATCAGATGTCACCAGGTCTTATTAAATAGGGGCCAAGCTAAAGGTTCTGGACGAGCAGAGGGGCATGATCATTAGCCAAGTCTTTTGAGCAGAAGGTCACAGTTCAGGGAACGGACAGAAAGCGCAGTCAAAACCATGCCGGGTCGGTGCAGGCAAAATACAAATGGAGTCAAACAAGCAGAGGTCAAAGCCGGGAGATCAAGATTAGTCAGGCAGGCAGGGGTCAAAATCACTGTAGAGTGCATCCCCACCAAGAGTGGGGCTGCGTCCCCAATGGCCCACTAGACTACCAGGGTGAGTCCTCACAGTTTATCCTACAAAGCTTATAATAGGATTTTAAGCATGTCAGACGGATACCAGGATAGTGAGTTCATCACCTGGAACACTGGACGCCTATGGATCCCTAAGGAATTTTCTATTCTCTGGAGTTGCATGTATTGCCATTAAGGATGCAACAAATTCACAATTTAGGTTTAATTTAAAGATATTTTATAGAGATGCCATGCACAAAACTAGGTGTGATTTGGTTAAAGGAGAACTAAAGCTTAACTAAAGAAGTAGGCTAGAAATGTTTAAATTATGTGTAGGACTTACTGTTTATTGCCCATGCTCTGTGCTGCTGTCACTTACTGACCTTGGGGACCAACTCACAATATACAGTACATATAGAATATAAATGTCACAAATAAGGCTGATTAGTAATTAATACAGATAATTACTACAAAATATTACATTTAAGGTTTAGTTCTCATTTGAAATCTGTATATCTAAAATGATCTTATCAAAAAAAATGTTATTTACTTATTTTTTATCATATTTCTTTTTACATTTTTTCCTCCTGTGTTTCAGATTTAACTACATTGTTTTTGAGTTAAAAACTATGAAAGGTAGAAGCTGAATATGTACATAGCATGAACAAATAAATCTTCAATAAAACTAGTCTCAAAAAGTACTTAGATTCAACCATCAACAAACTAGAAACCTAGATTCAGTGCACCCAATAATCAAATATTTTATTAAGATTTATCCAGTTTATTTTAAAGACTTCAATTTGTTTGGTTGTTAAACCCTTGTTGTATTCATTATCATGTGTGCAAATAACCTCAGCATTTACTTTCTTTAGGTTTTTTTTGCCACTGACATAACACTGACCATTTTGACAATGGGAAGTGGCTTTCTCAAAATGAAACTTTGCTTATAAAGTCACATACAGTAAGTGCATTTCCTGCTAAATGAAGGAAATCAATAGATGATATAAAACTTCAGTCGCTGTGGATTGCTAATATCAAAATCCTTAGTGGTCAGTTTTTGAGTCCAGAATGAAACAAGAAAAAGAATAAGCAGATTTTGGGTTTTATGGTTCATGAGTAAAACTGAATCTGCTTTTATTCTGCATGAGTGAAGCTGTAATTTGCACTGTATCATTGAACATGTTTTGTTTAAAAATGAAACTGTGATCAAGCCACAGGTGCTGTGCCCACTGCTTTTGAAACATGAAAATATTCAATTTATCATTCCATTTGTGCAGAAAAGAATTAGACTGAACATGAATAATGGGTAGATACATGAATGAGTAGCAGGCAGTTTTATATTTGTATTCTCCAATGACACTGGAAGATCATAAGGTGAAATATGTTTTTTTGAAATACCTTCCAGTTATATAGTTTGGTAGAATAAAATATACGAACGACTTAAAAGTGAAGTGCCAATAAAAGCCTCCTAAAATTGCCTTGCATCTGTGCCAGTTACAGTTTTCACAATAAAACTACCCTGACACTTCAGGACTGCAGTAGTCTTGCCAACTGCCACATTTGCATGATTATTTCGATTTCTCTACCTGGTGTGAATTCACATCCACATGATCTGACATTTAGGCTTCGATTTGTCTTATACCTGCTGAGACCCATTCCACCACCCAGTAAGCATATTGATCGTCAGTCATGCATCTCACAGGAAACCATTACAACCATTTCATTTAAAAAGTGTTCTGCTTCTCTTGAATGCATGTCACATTAAGTGACAACTGTGTCCTTGTAGATAAGTCAGATCAATGCCAAACATTGTGCCAGGCAAAATATATTAATTCTGAATTGCATTTTCTAATTGATCTATTCATATGCATACACATTTATGAGAGAGCTGATGCAGACAAACAAAATCCATTGTAGGATAAGCAATGCCAGTCAAATAAACAATGGATGGAGTAGACTTGACTGTTGCATCTGGCACACACAAAACATCCTGGTGAATTCTGAATGTCCTGTATATTAGGATGTAGCCTGTTCATTTGATTTTATAAATCACTACAGTAAAGCTCTCCGCTTAAAAAATTGATTCAACCCAACAAATTTATTTTAGCACACTTATTTAAGCTTTTACATCTGACTGGGTGTAACCATTGCTTTTTATTAGAAAAAAGTATCAATCGACTGTAATGGAAAACATCATTCATGTGCCACAACTGTGATAAAAAAGTAGTAGATACATGTTTATGAAAGAGAACCCTACTGTCTAAATTATCATAAAAGTGCAAGAGTTCATGTTTGACTTCTATAAGTTATTCCTTTTTATCTAAGCTTTTTCATACAACAGACAGCATACATAAAATATAGGTTGCCCTCAATTCATTATTGTGAGCATAAAGTTCCTTCAAGAATCATTGAAGACTTGCTCAGAGCACAATTTTGCTGTAAAGTTATTTTATTAAGAAAAAATGCTCCAACACATGAGGGTGCTAAATGGCAAATCTATAAAATTTTGGTAAAGGTAACCATCAGCAATGCCATGAGACTAAAAGAAAAGCTAATTTTCAAGACCTTAAAAATATTTTACAACAATTGGCACAAGCAAGGATTTTAGCTCAGCCCATGACATTTTTCCACCACATTCAACATGCTTCCTTTACTAGATGGATGTCTTTGACATTTTATCTTCCTTTGCTTCTGCACATTAGATTAAAACTTTTAGTCTACCAAGATGTTCTACAGCTTGACATGAGTCTTTGGATTATAAAGTGTGTTTTCAAATAGCTTGTCATTTATGCAGCTGTCACTTTAAATACTTTGAGGGCTAGCTATATAATTGGAAGTTATAAATGTTTGGTTACTGGTGACAAACAAGATGCATATGGATACGGGAGTTCCTGTGGCTAACTGTGCTACACCATCTACTGTATCGAACTGCTGGCCACAGAGCAAATATGGATATTAGTACTGAAAAATTCAACAATTCAAAATTAAACAAGTTTCATTGATGGACATTCTGTAGCATTAAGTTTTATCTGTTTGCTCAAAAGCAGCCATAGACAATGGTACTGTAGGCATAAAGGAGATGTCAAGGACATGGGAACTTCCTTGAGATACAGCTTAACAGTAATACAGAAGCATACATTCTTTAAAATAAAAATAAATTTCATAGAGGACAGGTGGAATGTATCTGAATTTCTATGTTCATATTGAATCTTCTGTCCTGGATTTGCAGCACTTCTTCATTCACAGTTCAGTTTATTGATAGTTTGATAGAACTATGAATGCGGTCATTTAATGATGTGTTTATTACTGTATTAAAAAGTAATAACGTTTTGGATTGTCAAACAGATATTTCATTATGCATGGTATTAAATTATGCAGCAAAGAGTATTCCTTTTTAGGAGGCCAGAGTTTTCAAAATTCCTAAGAAAAGGATATGACCATTTATACTTAAAACCAATGTGTTAACTACAGTAGTCATTACATTCAACCTTTCTCTGCCAACAGTGTAGAATCAACACCACTTCCAAGGAAATTGAAGAGAGTCAGTGAAGAAGATTCTACATTTATGTCAATGAATAAAATAGCTTGTGTTATATTGCTATTGTTGCTTCTTAGTCACTGTTCATACAGATGCTGGGGCTGCTTCTAGATCTCCAAGAGTCTGAGGTGGCAGGCTCAATGCTCCCCCTATCACACTAGTGAAGAAGGTGCTATCCCACAAATAATAATAATCGAATAAAAAAAATTTGATTGACTGGTTAAAATCGTTTAAATCGTTCAATTCGAACGACTTTATCGCTCAATCGAATTTTCACTATTTGATTGTTCGATTAGTCGAATATCATTAAAATCCTTGAAATCTGAATATCGAATTTGAAGGATTTTAATTCTATTAAAATTGGATGGTCAAATTTGAGGGTTTTTTAAAACTTGAATTCGACCCTTGATAAATCTGCCCCTTAATGTCACCTGCTGATTGGTTGCTCTGGGTTGCTGCACTTGGACAAACTTAGTACATTTTATGCCATAACCCTGTTATAGTGTAATTGGTGTTGTAGGAATTTTGCTAAACACTGAGTATAATGTGAATGAGTCCTCATTTGTGCTATTTGCTACACTTTATATTTGTCTAAAAACATAGTGAAATATTCAGTAGAACTGAGTTATTTTTCAGTAATAATGTGTCTAGTAATATGACTTTATCTTCTTCATTTCTGTCAAAAATAGCATTCTTGTCATGCTTTATGAAAGAGCTTTCAGACATGTTTTATAACAGAGCATAAGTCAGGGCAAGATTGATGATTTTCAATTTGAAAAAACTTGACAATTATATTATTTACAGCACTGTAATATGGAGAAGAATTCATACATATTGGCTATTCTTATATAGAATTGTTCCATTGGATATTTATTGCCATGTGAATATTACACACAATAAGACAATTACCCACTCAGTCAAGGCAGCCAATAACATGTCAGTGGAGGCCTAGCTGGCTTTACAATACAAAGGAAAGCAGTCAACTAACTGATCCTGCAGAAATTCCTCTAAGCCTAATGTTTGCACTAAATTTATTGAAGGAAAAAGATGATTTTCATCTGTATAATATATATTTATGATCATAGTCAAACTTATTATATTTTTTACTGACAATAAAAGCCCATACTAAGATAGAATTAATATGTTCTATTTTAATATTCAGAGTAGGGCAACCAAGGAACACAAAATTGAATTATTCAGTATTTTTGTTTTGCTTGTCTACACATGGATGCTTGATGACTTGAAAGTCTTTGTCTTTGAAGGGTTTTAGTAGTTTATTTTTACCAAGCATTTTTCCCAACACAATCAGTGGGGGTTTCCTGATTTATTATGATCTGTTGTGATTTTTTAATCTGTGCTTTTTATTGCAGTGCTTAATAATCATATTATTCCTCCTCTTTTATTTGTTCAATATCTAGGTAATTTAAGAATGATAAAATATGTGGTACTCTTATAGTTCATCTTTGTACTGTTGCAATGTGTAGATAATAACAATACAAATACAGTGCATGTATTCTTATACTTATCTTGCCATCTTGCTTCAGACATGAGTTACAAATTGTATCAGCAGGTCTTAGTAGATTGTACGTATAGTAAAATTAGATTTATTGTGAATGCTTAATTGCAAGGCATACGTAAGTGCATCTGACAACTTTTTATTGTAACCCTTAAAGGGCAAGGAAAGTGTAAAATACAATAAGGCTTGAAATGCTGTATTTTGTATACTAAACATAAACATGAACTTTCTGCACTACAAGCCTAATCAAACAAATGATTTACAGATACAGTCACTTGGATTTGTAAATTTAATGCGTCGTGACTCAGGGCTAATTGAAGAAACTGTGTTATCCAAAGTTATCTTAACTCATTTAATGCATTTAACCTTTTCATTAGCATACCAAAGCTCCATTGTTTTCAATGGTGAACTCTTTAATTGGATGGGATGCTGTGACACAATATTCCGTGCTAAGTGGGATAAATGAGATAAATTAGTTAAGTCACGACGCATTAAACACACAATCCAAAGTGACTGCATCTGTATGCTTTCAAAATTGGCCACAGGGGGCTGTCATCTTGAAACCTTGTTAAACATCTTTGCCTGACACTGGCACTGCACATGCTCAGTATGGTCTGTGCTGCTTAGTGATCGTCATAAATGATCAAAAAACAAAGCTGTTTGAGTTCTGCATGGCTGGTAAGTAAGGCAGGGGCTCCCCCTGCTGTTCATAAGTATGATTGTTTCCCTGCCAGAAGTTAGGGACTGTATGACAATTCCTATCCACAGCACTAAATGAAGGGAGATTTTCACTGCATACAGTCAGGTTTCTTATAAAAACGGTACACATTTTTTAATTAAAGTATATTGGAGATAGATTTCTTTTTCATTAAAGAAAGTAAAAATGGGATTTTATTTCTTTGCTTTTCCTTGGCCTTTAACATAAGTGTCTTTTATCCTTCAGACATGTTGGGAATGTTCAATGGAAATTAAAATAAAAGAAACACAAATGCCATTATCAACCTCCATAATTATCATAAAACCAAACAAATAGTATGCTATATAGAGTGTCTCTATGGTTACACCTCCTGGTTAGCAACAATAAAAAGCTACTAAAAGTTCAAGGATTTATTAGGTTATTTTGGTAGCAGAGGTATTTTCCATTGATGCTTTCTAGGGAGACCAAGAGATTAGCCAAGTAAATACTGTCTAAATCATTTAAAAAAATACTTCAGTGGTAACACAAAACCCAACAAAATTAGTTTAAACTCAATTTTTTGTGGAATGATAGCAGTAATCTCAAAAAAGCCATTACTTTCCACCAGAATACCTCTTTATTTTCTTTCTCTGATATATTGGAGTAGTAGTCTTGCAGAAAGGCTGCTTACTTTTCTCAATCTTCAATGATATATACACTGTTTATCTGTCTTTCATCTAAACATATTTCTGTTTCCCCACTGGGTGAAATATGCTGAAGGAGGTTGTGAACTGCAGCAAATGTATGTCTCTTCAATACAAACTACCACTCTAGCCTGCCTTGCTGCTTTTTTTTCCTGTTACTGACCTTTTGCTTGTGATTTATTATCATCCCAGCATGCAGGACCAGCCACATCAATCCTAAAGCCTCTTTATATCATCACTGGCATCTTCTCTAATTCCAAACAGAGCTTCCATTCAATGTATATTTATAGCACAAGAAAAAAATGGTACGAACAAGAAATAAGATTTGAAGCAGAGTTTATTTGTAAACATTGAAAATGTATGTACTTTTAAGTGTTTATGTTTCTTTAATGACTGAATAATCTTATGTTATAGAATATTAATGTGCAGATTTAATTTTTATTGCAGAGTAGGCAGAGTATGGATGCGTAAGGAAAAAGTTTCTTAGAGCTGCCAGTTGTATCTTCATTTCAAGAGGTAGTTTACCTTTAACTTTTAGTATGGTATACTGTAGGCTAGCCAGTTCAAAGCAACATTTCAATTGGTCTTCATTATTTTTTTTAAATAGTTTTTCATTATTTGCCTTCTTATTTTGACTCGTTCAAGCTTTCAAATGAAGATTACCGATAGTATTTAAAAACAAATGCTCTGTAAGGCTAGAAATGTATTGTTATTGCTATTACTATCTAGGCCCTCTCTTATTCATATTCCAGTCTCTTGCATGGTGCTAGGGTAATTTTGACCCTACGAACCAGATTTCTGAAATTGCAAATTGGAGAACTGCTAAATAAGAAGCTACATAACTCAAAAACGAACTGCAAATTGTCTTGGAATATCACCCTCTACATGAACAACCCCTTTAATGTAACTTGCTTTAATGGCATGTTATACAGTAGGTTTGAATAAGAATACTGATTGAAAAGACAGCAGGAAAAATCTATTGGTTCTTATCTGAGTCAAAAGTTTTTCAAGCTCTACTTTACTCTCTTGGAAAACTTCATATGTTCTAATGTGCTGCTTAACATGGACTACAGCAGGGGTGTCCAAAAGGTAGATCAGGATTTACGAGTAGACCTTCAGATGGTGGTCAGTAGATCTGAAGACACTGTCCACAAACAGCTTGTCAAAATTACCCTCCTAGTTCATGCTTTTCATTCAGGTAATGATCATGTTATCATGTTATGGTCACATAAGAAATAGTTGTTTGTTAGATAAAGCAGTATTTTCCATGGAATACAATACCAACAATGCATTTATGGATAAAGATGAAAATGGGACAACATCACTAGTAGACCTCACTTTATGGACACTCTTGGACTACAGCAATATGCAAGGTATTAAATGGCTGCTTCACTTAATCTTTTCTTGCTGAAATATTGTTTGTACAGGGAAATACTCATAGACGGAGCATACTTTATTCAAGCATTTGATTCTGAGAGCTTGCCAGTCACGCCTCTTAAAATGATACTGTGAACCATGTGATGTCAAAATGGCTTATATTAGCTCTCAGTTCATGTTATGTAAACATATAGACAGTTAACCCTTGTAGCATCTGTTTTTTTTGTCTAGCAACTGCTCCAGTGATGGTTGGGCATGCCCTGGGCTAGCATTTATAATAGGACTATAAAAAAAATAGTAGGGCCATGGGTGGTGATAAGGATGGTTGTGGACAGCTAGGGGTCCATTTTCTAACAATCAAATTTCAAATTTTTCCATGAATCTCAAAAAATGTGTGGTTTTCTCAATTTTTTTTTTTAAAAAAGCCCTAAACATTTGAGATTTATTAAGTGTAAAAACCACAAAAACCACTAATACAAAACTTTGCCAGGTAAAATTGTTTAGGTCCTATAGAAGTCAATGGAAGCTGCACTGATCCTGTTGGACCACTTTAAATCATTTCAGACTTTTAGAGTTTTTAATATTTTTATTCCCGCTAGGCATTGTATGAAAAACTGGAATCGATAGAGATTTTAGATTTATTCGTATTTTTTAACACATCGTTCAGTGTAATTTTCCATTTGCACTTTTTATTCAAATAAAACTCATGATATTCGTAGTTCTAGAGTTTGTGAGTTTAGTTGTGGTTTCGAAAACCAACAAAACCACTGAAATCCAACCTTTGAGAAATAGGTCCCTGTGTCTGGAATTGTGGATTTACAATAACTACATGGTTTAAATAATCCATGCAACCATTCTTGACATGACATTTAGTTATAGTTTTGTAACAAAGGAACTTAAATGGGTGACATGGTCATAAGGTAACTGTCAGCTTAGTATTTGCCTTATCATTACATGCCTTCCATTAATGTCATTGCTGTAAAGATCATAATTATCCAAGATAATATTTATCATTAAACCAAATAATTGTCTGCAAATCATCTAACAAAGTACAAATGTGTTACAGTTTTTAGTAAAACTGTGTGTTTTTCCTCTGTTTTGCAATCCTGCAAAGAAAATAAACACTCTGCAAAGATAAACAAAGTGGACAGTCTGTTATTATTGCAATTTTATCTTTCAAATTCTGGTGGCATATTGACCGTAAGTAGCATGAGTTGCAGTGAGCAGAGGAGGTACTCCTGATTTCACCATGTATAAATCGGGATATACCAAGGACAAAGATAGCTGAGAAGCAAATAGATATAGACAGGATGTGGGGAAATGGACAGATTTTAATCTACAGCAACAGATACAACCGTAGTAATGAAAAGCCTGCCTTTGAAATGCCTTTGGATTTAAGTATGTATAAAACTCCACAAATTGCAAAGCGTATAGATGCCATTTTGATATATAAAACCTAGTTATAAGAATGCACTTGTTTATTTGTGTTAAATTTAAAATGATTGGTAAATTATTTGCAAAATGGAGAAATTACTTTAAAGGTCAACTGAGCATTAAAACTCAGACAAGCATCGTAATCACCGGCACAATATAATCTCCCAAGGAGGGAAGTACATTTAGGATCAATGGATATTTCCACTACATAATAAAAGCCTTCAGTGCTATGAAGTAAAGATTATTCACTCCTTTAGTGTTCAACATTTCATAAATAACTCACTTATTAATGTTGTCAGTCAGCTGAGCATAGTCTACATAATCCTGCCTATTGGAAGTTATGTTCATGGAGTTTCTTTTGCAATATACATATTCAAGGTCAAGCTTTGGGTATCTACATAAATGTATATTTCAATCTACTTTCCTGGCTAAAATGCTTCTAGTGCAAAAAAATCTGTATATTTGTCCTTTTCTCCCTCACTGTCATAACCCAAACACAATTATTTAAAAAGAATTCCTATTATATTTTGTGCTAATAATTATAAGAAAAAATACAGAAATTTGGGAGTTAGTTAATTGGGTTTGTCTAGAAAAGTAAAGGTTAGCCTAGTTCTCCATGATGGAAAACTTGGGTACTACAGTAAGCAGTTTGTTGATTTTTCATTCCTTGGTCAATATTGTTAGGGTGGGAGATAGCATCCCCCAAAAATCCCTCAAGGATGAAAAAACATTTTTGCCTAGTACAGTTTCCTGAGGAAATGCACATTTTTGCAAGTAGCAAATATCTTTGTTAACCTGCAATATAAATACATGAAACATTTTGCCAATTAAAATGTAGGAATTTCTCCATGCATTGTATTTTGCAGGGAAAGAATATTTTTGCATTGGAAAAAAGCAGGAAAAATTTGATGTCATCACTGACAACTTACAAGAAAAAGTTGTGCTCACCACTAATTTTTAAAACCATGGGGGGTGCAATGAGGCTGTGACCACAAAATACATATAGACAAATACAAAAGGTCCTCTGCACTCAACCCATTATCAATATATTTAAGACATTGAGACATTCTGTGCATACATGTCTTAAATACATACATGTCTTAAATATATTGATAATGGGTTGAGTGCAGAGGACCTTTTGTATTTATCACTGACAACTTCCCATTGCATTTGCCAAAATTTCTGTCAGTCTGAATCTGAAATCCCAATGTTTGTTTTATGGGGAAGAAAGGATTCTGACAGCTATTTTCCATTTAATTATTACTAAATAACTGCCTGGTGAAATTCTTAGACATTTGATAATCAAGCCTCTATGTTACTATTAGCCTATTGCCCAAACTCTTTATAGTGTACTGTACAGAATAGTTAACTTTATAAATGTCCAAATGTACATATACAGGTATGGGATACCTTATCTGCAAACCCATTATCCAGAAAGCTCCGAATTACAGAATGGCCATCTCCCATAGACTCCATTATAATCATCCAATTTTTCAAAAATTATTTCCTTTTTCTCTGTAATAATAAAACAGTAGCTTGTACTTGATCCCAATTAAGATATAATTAAACCTTATTGGAAGCAGAACCAGCCTATTAGGATTATTTAATGTTTACAGGATTTTCTAGTAGACTTAAGGTATGAAGATCCAAATTATGGAAAGATCCATTATCCGGCAAACATCAGGTTCCGAGCATTCTGGATAACAGGTCCCATACCTGTACTGTAAATAAAAACTTAAAATTATGGGATGCACAATATCTTTCAAAATTGCTTTATTGAAACTTTCAACAATTTAGACTTGACATAAGTGCAGTCGATTGCAGGGACTCCTTTCCAAAGTTTTCACAAAAGAACAAAAATGTGTCATTCATGGAGGAATCCTGTTCTAGGAGAAAACCATAGGACATATTTTATAGTGTAACAAGTCACCTGCTACAGGTGATAATCTCAGATAATGGAAATAAAAGTTACACTGAACATACTTATTGATAAATACAGTAATTATGGTTTGTGAGATCTAAAACATCCTTAGTAACTGAAATCTTACATGTTTATGAAGAGATATTTTTACACAGAAATATAAAAAATAATATTTTTTTTGTAAAAAATAATCCATCATGTTAACAATTATTTAGAGAAAGGCAATTAGTTTTTCTGTGTATACTAAAGGCATCTTTCCAAATATCTTTGGCTCTTGTCCATTTACATAGTCTGTCTGAAAGTGTGCCATGGTATAAATTAATCACTGAAAGCAAAAAGACAAAAGACATGATTCTCTAAGGACACACTGCAGGCACATATTGGACTAGTAGCACTCAGCAGGCTAGTATCGACACGGTACACATGCATGTTTGATGTGATCCAGTCACATAGGTGATGTTCAACTCATACAATGTAAAGTAGCAATATTTTCTTAGCAGACTGAACCTGTGAATCTCAGAAATGTAACTATGAAAATTAGATACTTGTTCTAAATGCCAATAAACCACAGGGCATTATGTTCTTCACCCCCACACAAAATTAGTTTTTTATAGCAAAGTTAAACTTGGCTGGTTGCTAAGTTTATCAGTGGTTTTCTCAGCTGTCACAGTCAGCAGACTCAACCAGTCACTGAATGGATCAACACCCAAACACTGCCACTCCTGCTCTTCCCCAAGCTGCTCCCCCCTGTGCTACTTATTTCATTGTTAAAAATTAAAGTTGGCATTGTGTTTAACAGTGGTGCACAAAAGGGTCAGGACCCACAGGGAATTTTCCCGGTTTCATGGTGGACCCTTCTGGTCGTGGCCCACGAACAGACTGGCCACCTCCACCCTGCATTGCTTGAAGCAGAAATTTCAAATGCAATCCATGTAGACTGTCTCCATGATTCTAACTTAATTGAAGTTGCCAGGGGGAAATGTACCTGATTCCTTAAAATTGTTGCTTGCACTTGGACATGAATTGGATGGCATCTTTGCTTAAAAAAGTAAAAAAAAGTATGGTTGGCTTATATGAGATGCATGTGCCAAATTATTTCCTTTTTTATTACCTATGTCAATAGATAAAACTGCTCTCAATTTGGACGAAGATTTTATTGACAGGCACACCAGAGGCTTTTCTTTCAGACACATGTTACACCATCCAGTTTCTCTTTTCGTAGGCACACCTTAGGACTTTGGATCCCACCTAACTGCCTAGTAATTGAGTATATGCTCCACCCATATCCCTTCACTCTCCAATAGTGGCTCAGTGCCTTCAAGGTGATACTCCTCCACTCTTCCAAGTTAGGCCTTTTCATCCCAATCC
>CM044443.1:103883910-103936235 GCA_024363595.1 Xenopus borealis | reverse complement strand
ACAGCGGATGTTCGCGCGAACAAGTTCGCCGGCGAACAGTTCGCGCCATCCCTATTCCTATCTAGCTCTTGATGGAGCCACAGCTGCCTTTACTAAATATCCTGACTAGCTTGTGCACCTAGTGCCCACTTACTTTGATCTTTCCTATTCTCACTTCTCCTAACTACCACTATAGGTCTTCACTTACCAGCCAGGGGATGTTGCTCTAATCAAGACTGCTCACCTTGGGCAGAGTACCTCCTTTTATAGCCTTTCTAGGTCCTACAGTGGCCTCTGGTGGTGGGGTAGAAATTACACTTAACCAAACTAAAACTTAACCAAACTAAAAGTTTACACAAATTACACCAACAAATTTTAAACATACATACATTTTACACACATGCACATTTTTGTCACACAAAAAGATTACACTATTACCACACTTTCCACCCTCAGGGGGAGCAGAGCAACAAATATTGTATCATTGAATCTCTAGTTAAAAAGCTGTATGTTGTAGATGCTGTTACCTGGTGAATTTTCACTAGCGCAATTTCGCTACCGTTCGCTTAGATGAACGTAACTTCGCTTTTTTAGTGAATTAGACGAGCGCTGGCGAAAATTCACCAGGCGAAGTGCGCCGAAGTGCGACGAACGCTGCGTTAGCACAGCTTCACTTCTAAGTGAATTTGCCCCTATGATTGTAGCAATACTAGGCCATAATATTATGATATTATGAGATAAATTTTTCTCACTGGATTGAATCTGCCCCTTTGTGTCTTATGGCTACTGTTACCACAGGTAAACAAGTTAGGGACCACCGTGTGCAGTTTACGTTGACGTGGTATGGTGGCTTATCAATTTTATGATCATAACTTTGTAACAAAAAACCCTGTTTTTCCTTTTTAAATACAGTACATGCACTTGCATATTCATTGGATTATTTAGACAGGGGATTATTGTACTTAAATATATTTTTATATGGCCTTAGGCGTGCACCCACAACCCTCCTTTTTTGTCCTGTGAGCATTGTACTGCAAAATCTACTTTTTTCCATCTGTATTAGTGAATTAATAATGAATATAAGTACAGGTATGGTATTCATTATTTGGAGACCCATTATCCAGAAAACTCAGAATTTTCTTTTTCCCTGTAATATTAAAACCGTATCTTGTACTTGATTCAAACTAAGATATAATTATTCCTTAATGGAAGTAAAACTATCTTTTGGATTTGTTCAATGTTCACATGATTTTATAGCAGACTTAAAGGGATACTGTCATGGGGAAAAAAATTGTTAATGCATGAGTTAATAGTGCTGTTCCAGTAGAATTCTGCATTGAAATCCATTTCTCAAAAGAGCAAACACATTTTTAATATTTCATTTTGAAATCTGACATGGAGCTAGACATATTGTCAGTTTCCCAGCTGCCACAAGTCATATGACTTGTTCTCTAATAAAAAAATGAGAACAGCACTCAGTAGTAAAAACCCCACTGCGTTCCATTCAGTTATATTGAGAAGGAATATCAACAGCCTGCCAGAAAGCAGTTCCCTCCTAAAGTGCTGGCACAAGTCACATGCCCAGGGGCAGCTGGGAAATTGGCAAAATGTCTAGCCCCATGTCAGATTTCAAAACTTAATATAAAAAAATCTGTTTGCTCTTTTGAGTAATGGATTTCAGTGCAGAAGTCTGGAGCAGCACTATTAAATGGTGTGTTTTGAAAAAAACATGTTTTCCCATGACAGTATCCCTTTAATTTACTATGAAGATCCAAATTACAGAAAGATCCATTATCCAGAAAACCCCTTGTCCCAAGCATTCTGGATAACAGGTCCCATATAGCTTACAGACCATTATTATAAACCCACCATAGAAGTTCACTCCAAATTATTTCACCAATCATTGTATTATACCGTGTGGAAAGCCAACATTTCAGACTGAGCCAATGACCTTTTGGAAAACTTGAAAATGGAGCTGCTCAGACTAAAGCTGTAAATTGTCTTGATGCAGCTACTGTTATTGGCTGATCTTTTAATTAATGTTCTCAAATTGAATCATTACTCCGTTTCTACTTTTTGTGTCAGTTCTTCTCAAATTCTAAAGATATTCAGTGAAATCCCTCTTAATTTAAAGATCCATAGAGTAAAATGCCTCTAACTGACTGGGTCAATTAATAAATGAAATGTTTGATATAGTGAATGAAAATAAATGTTTACATAAATACTTTCATAAAAATAAATTCTTGGCAGATCATTTTAATTGACGCTGAGATTAGGAAAATTAGGAAAATAAAAAAAATCAATGTAGTAGTTGAACATAAAATATATAAAGATTTATACATTTCTAATAATCACACTAATATAATGTAAGTACCTCATACATTATATTTACATCTACTTTTGCACACAAGAAATTGATTACTTGTGTCTTTTTTAGTACACCTAATAATTATGAAGTTAAAAGAAAGCTGTTCTTATTGCTTTACATTAGTCTGAGCATATCTGGCTTCATTTGCCAATTTAAGACTTTTGTCCAGATGCAAAATAAAGACAGGCCTTTTTTGAGCCAATGAACCTATTAATATATGACATCGTTTAAACAGTGATATCCCAAATTGAGTAGCCGTACTTTCTCATGTTATTGATTTTTTTTAAAAAAAAGATCAACCCAATTTGACTGGTTGGAAGTAGACACAAAATGCCAAAAGCTAAAGAGGCACCTCAATCAGAGCTAAAGACTTTCAGCACCTGAAAAGAGCACTAACATTTATGACTTATGTGCTAATAATAATGCTTCCCATATGCATTTGTTTTATTAAGATGATACATTATGATCGCAAGGCTGGACCAAGTTTCTATCCTTTACTTTAGGCAATGAATACACTCAGTGGGTTTCATTTGATACAGTGTGTTATTAATTATGGTTGAGTGAACTAGTTTTGTTAAAATATGAAGCTCTTTATGTGTCATATTAAATCAGACAATGTCTGAATAACGTCCCTGTGTGAGTTTCCACACAATCAGCATAGCCTCCAAAAAGTATTCATATATATTAAATCACTCAACATCAGACAAACTTTCTGGTTTGAGAGAAGAGAAGCAGCTAAGTAACTCCAGCTGTAATTGTGAATAGATATCGATTTGATCTCTTGTGCTTATCAGTAGGTGCATTTTCATTAAAGAGATTTCAATTTAAAATTGCTTATCTCTCTGGGGCAGATTTACTAAAGGGCAAAAATTAGCCAGCTACTGCTTCACAGCTATCGCAACACTTCGCCAGGCAAAAATTCACTAGGACAGCGCACATTTACAAAAATGCTAAGTTTCGTCCTGGCTGAACTTAGACGTTTCTCCGCTCAAAAGATACTGTATGAAGTAAGTAACTGAAGATTGAGGATGTTCTATGCACTCCATTCTAATTCACCTGGTCTGAGCTGGTGAAGGAAAGTCTGGCGAAAGAGGTAACATTCAGTAAAATCTGCATATTAGTGAATTTGCAGGGTAATGTCCATTTGCCAGAGCGAAATGTAGCCTATGGATGGAGTGCGAATCACTGCTAGCATTTATCTCTTTCGCTAGCAAAGTGACGACAGCGCCCCTTAGTAAATTGTCAAAGTCCCTGAAACCGGTACAACTGGTAAATCATCACCAGCGTTAGTCACTTTGCCCTTTAGTAAATCTGCCACTCTACCCATTTAATTTCTTTTCAAGAATGCACAGTTTTTGAAAAATCATTCAGAATTTAAAAAGAAAAGCATCAGTTTGGCTTTGATTAGTATTGGTTTTACCCAGTGTTGACTGGGCCAGCAAGGCACCCCATGGGCCATGCCAGCCCAAACTTACTGTTTACCAGGCTAGGAGACACAATTGCATGAGCACAGGCTGCATCAGAGGTACATGGTGGTTGAGCAAGTGAGGCATCAAGGTACATTGCATGGATGATTACTGTAACTATTTCTGGGTGAATGTAACCTTGGTGCAAGCCATTTTTAGGCACACTGAGGATTTTTTTTTTTTGGTTACTTTGACGATCGAATTTGCAAAATTTGCAAAAATCGAATGATTTCAATTAATTGAACGATTCGAATAAGAAAATCGTTTGACCATTCGACCATCGATGGTCGAAGTACTTGCCCTTTAAAAATGTTTTTGATTGCCTAGTTCCCCAAATAAAACCTACAGAGTTGCTATACTTGCCTTTGGGAAGCTCCTATAGGCTTTTTCAGAAGTTTTCTTGATCGAATAGAAATCATTTGATTTCCCGATAAAATCGTCCAATTCGTCTGATTTTTAGCAGTAAAATCCTCTGAATTAGATATTCAATTTCATTGGATTTTAAACCTCGAAATTCGACCCTTGATAAATCTGCCCCTGAATGTGGAATAGTAACTGAGGACTATGTGTATGGAAGAGATTCTGCTAACTTATAATTATAACTTATTATGAACTTCAATTGTTCTGAATAAATAAAAATGCATAAACGCCCTAATTTGTTTAAAACAGCATAGATAATTATTACCTCCAAGCTGTTAAATACATGCAATGGAGAAGGCTGAAAATTTGCAATGTATTCGAGTATACAGAATTGTTTTTACACAAACCCTTTAAGAAGAAATAACATAGAAAGCAAGAAAACAAATTATTAATGTTTACATTTATCTTCTGTAGAGTGCAGTTAAAGGAAAAAGAAAATAACAATTTTAAAATATCACTGCTAGTATGGATCATTAATCAGTTTGGTGTAGTGCCCAGTTTTACTTGTGTACAATCCTACAGATGAAACTGGTGACATTTATCAACCTGGATAACAGGAATAGGAGAGTTGAAAAAAAATTTTTGGACTGTAACTCGTTCAATGCTAACATAAAAGAATCTACAACCAACAAAAAGCCAAGAGTAATCAGAATGCAATCACCCTCCCTATGCAATGTATTACATTATGTATATTTTTTAACAATATATATATATTAGTGATGGGCGCATTTAATCGGCAGGCGCAAGTTCACGGCGAATTCCCGCGATTCGCGGCTGCCAAATAAATTCACGAAACGCCAGTAATTCACCTGCCGAAAATTTGTTGACACGACACAACTCGTTTCGCAAATTTTTTGCCAATTCTCGAATTTCGCTGGAAATGCATTTAAATGCATAAAAGATAAGTATTTATTAACTGTTAGGTAAATATGGTGGCTAACATAAGAAAAACTTCCTAACATCTACATATAACTGTCACTTTCTTTATTAGTAAGAAGTGATGCAGTTTCCACAATCTTTATTATATAATAATGAAGTCTCCACATGTCAGTTAATTATTCTGAAATCCATGGAAGATGCTATAGGACCAGGATGGCCAAATACAAGAGGTCCTCTGCACTCAACCCATCATCAATATAATCAAGACATTAAGACATTTTGTGCATACAGCTACTAAAAAATGCCTTACCCAATTCGCCGCAATTCACCGAAGACGAATATATTTGTAAAACACCAGAAAAAAAAATCACCTGCCGAAAATTTGCCCGTGTCATTGGACACCCGTGTCCAAGACGAGACGCGTGCGAATTTTCACCAGGCAAAATTCTTCCGGCATTTTGCTACTTTATTCACCATCACTATTCCTGAGGAAATATGTTAGTTTGCAAGCTCAAAAAATCTTCTTTATTTTCTAATTATATTTTTACTTTGCATGTGGGAACTTCATTACTGTTGACTAAAAAATAAAAAATGTTCTCACAAATATGAAGGGTCATTTATGCAAAAGCACTCCTCTTAGTGCTCAATCAAGGAGCATGCGTGCCCCTTCTATACTGCTCTCAGCATTGAGTGCTGTATGGGCCCCAATGTGGGCCATAAGTTCTGATGCTCTTACCTTGCACCTCAGAATGACAAGCAAGGTAGGGGCAGGTAGGTGACAGGAGGGCAGAATGCCTATGTGCTTCCACCTGCATTCCACTTTAGTATTGAGCTTACCCTAATGCAGGGCACTCTCAATTCTCAATGCAGTCTGCAGATCTCTGCACTCCGAAACTATTTGCAAAAACTGAAACACAGCAGGCAAAGGGCAAAAAACTGGCCAATTGCAGTCTTTTTTGTTCTTTGTACTTTACTGTTTTTCTGTTTGTAAATGAGCCCTAACTTCAACAGCAACAAGGTTTCTTGAAGTTTTCCTCAAATAATTTAACCAGGAGTATTTCAGGATAGAACTAACCTGACATCATCAGGTGTAATATGGAATGGATGATGCTGATAGATAACTAGACATAAATCTTCTTTAAACTTCAGTCTGTAAGTACTTTAGATCAAGATTTGACAAATAACAGTTCCAGTGATGGTGGGCATATTTTCAGGTTTCTTGTGGATATGTACAACACACACAGACCATTTCCATTGTTTTTTACTAAATTTATAACTGTATAAACTGTCTGTAATTTAGAATCCTAAATAGCTACTTCTGACAAAATGTATGCCCTACTTATTTTCATGCCTAAAAAGCCAATCTCATGTTAAAACATTATACAGGCCTACAGAATGTCAATGGAGGTAAATTATTTAATCAATGCCCTTTAAAATATTTACATTTTAGGTTTTTCAGTCACCAGATTGGACGTTTACTCTGGTGCGTAGACACTATGGTGCTTGGATCTTACCAATACCATGAACAAAACTAACTGATATTTTCACATTCAAAGAGAACATTCTGTAATTTCCCTTACAAATAAGAATGAAAGCATGTTCTATAAAAAAAATAATAAAAAGAAATACTGAATTATAACACAAAAAGTTTTCAAACATCTCTACAAAACAGGGATAAAGTAAATGTTCAGTGCTTTGTTTAAAATTAAAAAAAAATAATTAAAATTAAGACATGGAATATTAAAGCCTTCTAGATCTTTGAATTATAAGAGAGCAACATTTGTCAAATCCCAATTAAGATCTGAGAGGTATTGCGCTTTCAGGACACATTGCTAAAATCACTTTTCAGTGCCAAACCTACACTTTAAACCTTGTCACAACACAAACAATTAAACTGAAAGCCATGCTTGTCCTTTGAAATTTTATTAACTACAACCTTATCCAACAATGATATGGTTGCAAATAATTTAATGGAGCATGTAAACACAGTGGATTTGCTGTATACATGTGCAATAGCCAGAGTAATATCCCTCATGAATTGCATTATGTTCTGCTATTTATAAAACACATCAATCTAATATCTCCTGTGGGCATGGGGTGTTCCACATATTTAGTGGACCTTCTCACTTTCACAGAGACAGATCTTTAGTGATGTGTTGGCAGAATTATGCTGTACATTTGCTACAGGTATTAAAATACCTAAGATGAGAAGCAAAAAATAATAATGACAACACTGTTAAGTCTATTGCTTGTCCTTTGAAATTTTATTAACTACAACCTAATCCTGTTGAGGTTCTGCAGTAAAATATTCAACATTTACTTTTTTAAAAGTCCATTAGGTGCCCTTTAAAGGGGATGCTCACCTTTAAATTAACTTTCAGTATGAACTTTCAGTATTGAATTTTCAATTCAATTACCGCAATTCAATTGGTCGAATGATCAAATAGAAAATATTAGATTAGTCGATAAAATCACTCGAATAGAACTATTCGAACGATTTTTTTATTCGATCAAAAATAATGAAAGCCAATTTGGTAGCTTTGATCTGGCGAACTAGGCAGTAGAATACAAATTTAAAGGGGAAGTAATTGAACTGTTGAATAGTCGAATATTTGAATTGATTTTTATTCGAATTATTCGAATCATTTGATTCGATCAAATTTTCAAAATTCACTGGCCAAAGTGGTCTTCAAAAACATTAAAAAATTCTAATCTTTTTGAAAATTCAATCGAAGTTCAAATCCTTCATGTGAATTTAGTAAATCTGCCCTTTAGAATTTTCCATTCTATATTATACTAAAAGTTAACTTAAAACACCTTTTTAAGTTCTAGCATTCTGAATTACTTGTTTTGATCATACTTTATCTCACTTCAGACAGAAAAACACAATAAACCTTAACATTAAGATGTACTTATAAATATATGTAGGATAATGACACTTCATCTGAAGATAGAGTTATCAAGGTCCTGTTGTTAGATAAACAAAATTGCATATAGCATGCAGTGGTCCTTTTTCCTTATACCTGTCTTAAATTGCAGGTTTTTGCACCCAACATTTCTTTTTATTGATATAATTAAACATTATATTGTTGATAAATAGTTGAGCATTATTGCATTAAGCCGTGCAATGCATTTATTTCAAATAATACCTTTTACCTTTCTCTGAAAATAAAGAGGCACACTACTCATTAAAGGGGTGGTTCACCTTCAAGTTAACTTTTAGTATATTGTAGATGGGCCACTTTTAAGAAACTTTTCAATTGGTCTTTATTATTTATTTTTCATAGTTTTTAAATGATTTGCAATTTTCTTCTGTTTCTTTGCAGCTTTCAAATGGGGGTCACTGACACCATCTAAAAACAAATGGTCTGTAAGGCTACAAATGTATTGTTACTGCCACTTTTTATTACTTATCATTCTATTTAGTCCCTCTCCTATTCATATTCCAGTCTCTTATTCAAATCAATGCAGGATTGCTAGGGTAATTTGCACCCTAGAAACCAAATTGCTGACACTGCAAAATAGAGAGCTGCTGAATAAAAAGCTAAATAACTAAAAAACCACAAACAATGAAAAATGAAAACCAATTGCAAATTGTCTCAGAATATCTCTCTCTACATTATACTAAAAGTTAACTCAAAGGTGAACAACCCCTTTAATATCCCCTGATAGAATGTGGCATGAAAACAAATCATTTTATTGTTAGTTCAATTGGTGATGTATGGTATCTGGAAGACTCATGTTAGAGTGATGCAAGGTATTGTGCTGAAGTAATACTGTATATCCAAGAGTACCTTTGTATTATTTTAAAAGGGAAAAGTATTCTTTAGAAACAGCACAACAGAAAAGCATTCATGATTGAGACCACAAGGTTCCCAGCATATATGGCAAGAGTTCTTTTTATGACGAATTTGACAGGCATGCAGTTAATGGGTTAGAATATTTACAATAGAGATAGTTCAAGTTATATAAAAATAGTCTTTGTGTGCTAGAGGTTAAATCTGTTTTGATAGATACTAAAGATTTTGTGTTTTACACACTGGATGGCAGACAGGGAAGGTCAGAAAAGATATGCCATTTCATCAGCCTTCATGAACAGCCTGTCTCATATTATCGGACAATATTTTTCTGCTATGTATCCTTGTTAAAAAAAAGTATCAACAATTGTACTTGTCACTTTCTGACACCTATTTCATAAGGGGTTCCAGCAATGCAGCTAGAAAACTCAAATGTATTTTTGCCATAGCATGTAGCATCAGTAGCAATGCAAATTTCTTTCCAATTTAGACAACTGTTCTAGGAAGGAGATATGAGTTTGCTATATAAATTTGCATCTGTTACTTTTTTGTCAAACAAATTGAGATTTTCTTTTGGTTGGCTTTAAGGATTTCAGCAGCTTAGCCTTCTGCCTGTCCTTGCATTATTATATATAGCATTTGTGCATCTCTTGTCCTCTTAGTATGATTGAGTTCTGTCATTGCTACAGTTAATACAGCACAGTGATTTTTTTATGAAACATTGGTATAAAAACTGTATAGCAGCCTAGCAATACAGAAAAAATGGTGTAAGTTAACACAAAGTTTGAAGGACTTAAGAAGAAGGCATTTGTTTTTTTGCACTTTCTTTTGGTTCATTGTGTATAAATGTTTTAAACGTTTGTTTTGATTTGTCTTAAACAACATTAATGTAATTTTGTTAGGGGTGAAATTTACAAACAAAATGATATTTCTTGCCCAGTGTGTGGCATTATAATCTACAGCTTCTAAGATACAGCTGATAGTAAACTCTGATGGAAAAAGTAACAGTTGAAATATTATGAAATAAACTGTCCAAACTAAAAGTTATGAAATTAAAGTACACCAATTAATTCCCTAGCTGTTGCTGAATTATTGTACCTCCCTGTCAGGAACTCCCCATTATTTAAACCAGGGACCTGTTGTACTGTATATTGGCCACTGCTGTCCTGCTTGAGCCACAAGAGACAGTGTGGCATCAGCCTGACCCTGACAGAATATCTTCTATGATGCGGCCTCCATGTCAATCTTCCATGATCCATGCCCATATCCCTGGTTTGACCTTCGACTTTGCCTGTTTCCGGACACCTTAAATTCTCTCTCTGTCGTGACCTTTGGCCTGTTTTTGGATTACGCTTGTCTGCTGCCCGCCCGTGAACTTCAGCCTGTATCAAGGATTTGTTTTACTGTCTGCCCCCATTTATACTTTTCTGCAGAGGTCTGTGCATGTTTTTCTTATTAAAACTGTATAGCTACTGCCACATTGGCTCCTGTCAATTTAATCATAAAGTATTCTTAACAATCCCCATGATAATTCCCACAAGTGAAGATTTCAGAGGGTTTCATGAGAAGAACTAAAGCTAAAAGTCTGTAGCTTTAATAGTGTAAGAAATGTATGTAAAATTTACAGCATTGACTGCATTCTGTTACAAAGCATTTCCTATATCATATATATAATACCACTATGTGAATGCATGAGGCATCTTCCAATTGATGGCAATCTGTATTGATACCAACAGACTTGGCTTTTTAGCTCTGATTCCATATCAGCTAACTTGAAATTCACTTGAAATTCCCACCTAGAGCTGGTGGATTACATTCAAGTGGATGAAATGAGTAGAAGGGCATGATTACCAGATTACACAGCATCTGTAACAAATAAGACATTTGTTATCATGTCACTTCTGTTGCTCCTCAGTGTATCAATGGAATATCAACTATATGATGGCAATAAGGGACAATCATCAGAAATATTAGCATGACATTTTAACAAGGTTATACAACAGACAGACATTCTGCCTATGCCAACAAAATGTATTTGTGTATTTTGTTTCTTTTTGGTTATTTTATTGTGTTATAAGACTTCACTAGAAATGATAACCCGCAAACAACAATATAAAGACGAGAATTAAATAACTGACCTCAAAATATTCATGCAAGACAGATGCCTTACCTTTATCAACTGTCAACCCATTGTTGAAAGTTCTAAACTTCTCATTATTTACATACCGCAATTGCAAAAAGCTGATTAAAATATAAAATTTTACTCCAGTGAAACTTGTCTAAGCAAATAATTACATTAAACAAATATTGGTATGCATATATAAACCATTTCATGGTCTCTTTCACTAGGATACAAAACTGTGGCAAAATATAAGAACATACAAAATATGGCACATTTCCCCTTTGGTGTTATTGAAATTGTATATACATTTTTAAAAGAAATCATTATAGCACATCATACTTTAGCAACAAAATTATGTAAACTTAGAAATGTTACATTCAAGAAAATTGTAGTCACAGGGACCTGGTGACCAGTGGGCTGAAAATTAGGCCCCTGGGGGAAAGTGCCTACCTTACTTGGTGTTCTGGAAAATAATGCTTACTGTAGGTAGCCCTGTTATCAAACTACCATCTTTTATCACCCATTTCAGATATATATCCATTTATAGACTTTACAGTATGTTTTGTTTTTCTGGAGCATGCCAATCCTTTAATCATAAAGTGATATTATGGTTTTATACAATTTTGCTGCAGTGTGCAGTTCTACTTTCATTGCACAAAAACTCCAATTAACTCAAGAAGTTATAAACAGTGGTCACTTCCCAGAAACCCCCAGTGAAAGGTTTGTCCATTGTTCAGTGGGATAAATCAAACAAAAAATCATGAGGTACATACTGTTAAGTGAAGGAGTAGCCCAAATACTATTAAAAATTAAGATTTTTTTTTAGAAAATACATGCCTAAGTGGGCACTTACAGCCTTTGAGTAAGTGCCCACTTAGGCATGAAAACAAGTTAGGCTTATGTATAAGAAAGATTCTTAATTTTTAATAATATTTGGGCTACTCCTTCACTTAACAGTAAGTATCTCCCGATTTTTTGTTTGGAATATGGGTTTCCTATGGTTACAGCATTCTGGACTATAAAGGTGAATTGTAATTTAATACAGTCATTATATTATCATAACCAATGCACCAAACCCTGGATTCAGTTCAAGATTTGTCTGAACTGAATCTTTTTAAGCTGGATATGAATTTGGTCCAATTCATGAGCCTGGGCAAACCTAATCTATAATGAATCCGAACCCACCAACTCCCAACAACCCAACCTAATTTTTCAGATGCAAATTTTTGCTGCATCGCAACGTTTTCGTCGCGTCGTGCCAAAAAACAACGCGCAACTTGTTTTTTCGACAGGCGAATTTTCGCTGGCGTTTCACAAATTTGCCGCGAATTCGCCCCTGGCAAAATCAATTTGCCCATCACCAGTGGAAATGTGAATCCTTGGCTGGCAAAAAAAAATTTGCTCATCACTATAAATGATCCTTTTTATCTTTCCTTTTTTTCCCTCAAATTACTTACAAAAATATTAGTGAAACTTACCAGGCAGCCTCCGTATGGAGATGGATAGCTACGATGTTGTGCTGTCACAAGCGAACCATTACTTAACTTGATTTTGCTGCCACGCTGTTTTTAGACACATTTTTTCACCCCACATTAAACTGTTCAGAGAAACTTCATTGAGAAATTGTATTGCATGACCTTGCAGAGTCTACAGGGCATGTCATTTGAAGGATTATCTTGAGACTTATTTACTTTGCTAAACAATTCTATTCATATCAGTCATTCTCGGCTGGAATTTCTAACCCCTTAATTTATAAAACAAAATAAAATGGTTACATATTATAGAATTGATAATTATCTCATTTAGTGTTGAATGGGCCTGGGAGATATATATATAGAGGAATGGAGGATCAGCACACACCGATTAAAAAAAGGTGATTTATTTCACAAAATCATGCAAAAGTGCATTATGAACCGACGTTTCGGTCCCACCTGGGGACCTTTTCATCCTTGAAAAAGGTCCCCAGGCGGGACCGAAACGTCGGTTCATAATGCACTTTTGCATCATTTTGTGAAATAAATCATCTTTTTTGAATCGGTGTGCTGATCCTCCATTCCTCTATATCATAAATCATTTGATCTTGCACCACCACATCAAGCAAGTTTGAGTGCAGGCACTTTGGGACAATTATATAGATAGATAGATAGATAGATAGATAGATAGATAGAATAGACTCAGTGAATGCAGAAATTGTTTCTGATCAATTTGAGACAACCAGTGTGAGCTTTAATTAATGTTAATTTTTATCATATCAGAAATTGTTCTAAAGTCCCTGGATATAGAAGAAAGAAGGATTGATTGATTTATTTATCAATCAATCTATCTATCATCTATCTATCTAATCTATTTATCTATCTACAGTCTCTATCTATTCATCTCTCTATGGGGTAAATTTATCAAAGAGTGAAGTTCCGCCACTAGAGTGAAATTCCGCCGCTCTCCATTCATTTCTATGGGATTTTGAAAGGCCTATTTATTAATGGGTGAAGTGAAAGTTCACCCTTTGATGAATACGCCTTTAAAAACCCCATATAAATGAATGGAGAGCAACGAAATTTCACTCTAGTGGCGGAACTTCACTCTGAGGGGTAGATTCATCAAAGAGTGAAGTTAAGAGTGAAGTTCCGCCACTAGAGGGAAATTCCGCAGCTCTCAATTAATTTCTTTGGGATTTTGAAAGGCGTATTTATCAATGGGTGAAAGTGAAATTTCACCCTTTGATAAATACGCCTTCAAAAATCCCATAGAAATGAATGGAGAGCTGCGGAATTTCCCTCTAGTGGCGGAACTTCACTCTTAACTTCACTCTTTGATGAATCTACCCCTTAACTTCACTCTTTGATAAATTTACCCCTATATTTATTTTCTGTCTTTAGTGAATCAGTTCTTTGACTGAATCTGAAAATCTTTGGTAAGATCTGTGCTTTCTGATTACAGGACACTGGCAGAAGAAATGTTCTCACTCATATTAAGCATAGGGAATCTCAGACTGGGATTTTGACTAAGACCTTCCCTGTCAATGTTCAATAAGCAGTCTTAGGTTCACATTTACGTTGGTATTCAATCAATTTTGGATTTTACCATGCAGAGGATCAGACTGGTCTGTTGTAGTACTGAGAGATCCCATAACAGGTTTCTGCTCATTTAGATCAGATAGCTTGAATACTTTCCTACAATCCTCTCCTTATAAACTGACTTGGATTAAGGACATTCTATGCATAGAACACACAACTGCCCATTTTCTTGAGAAATCTAATTAAATAAAAGTATGTATATATTTATATAGCAATGTCTGTGTACATATTTGCATGTGGCTTTTCATTGAACAGCATGTGAAGAGACCTTTGTTGAAGATGTGTGATAATCAATTGGCTTTGCAGCAGCAAAATGTAAGTGTAATTTAATGTGATTTTTTAACAAACTGTTCTTGATAGCACTGCCTACTCTTCTTTACAGTGCTGTTTGCAGTCACTGACCTGAGACAGCACTCATGTAAACATATACAGCTATGGGACCTGTAATGCAAAATGTTCAGCACCTGGGGTTTGCCGGATAATTCCATAATTTGGATATTCATAGTCATTCATCTAGACTGCTAGAAAATCATGAAATGAGCAGTCACTCCTTTAAGATAAATTCAAATACAATAATGACAGATCTCTCCCAGAGGTAAAGTACTGTAGGCAAAGTGTAAGTTATCACAGTCCTACTGCAACTCCTGTCTGAGAGTAAAGCAGATTCTGCAACCTGGCATCTTGTATTCTGGCACCCTACCTGGTCCTTAACTCATCCACTGAAATCCCTGCACTAGTGGTTCACTCGCCATGGGGTCCAAACCCCACTATTCCTCCTCATTGGAGCAGAGTCTTCCCCATGCTCCTAGAGCAACTATGACCATCTACTAGGCAACAAGGACCTAGATCAGGACACAGGAAAGGAGACATAGCTGCCTGGGTGACTCAAAGGACCACAACTTTAGGTGTCCAAAAGTATAAAAAGAGGAAACATAGAAACATAGGCTGGTTTAGCTTCAATAAGGATGGATTATATCTTAGTTTGAATCAAGTACAAGGTCCTGTTTCATTATGACTGGGGGAATGGAAATCATATTTTAAAAATTATATTATTTGAATAAAATGGAGTCTATGGGAGATTAACTTTCTGTAGTTCAGATCTTTCTGGATAAAGGATTACCAGATAACCGATACCATAAATGTACAATTTAAAAAGAAAAATAATACATAGATGCAATGTATACAATAATCTCTTCTTGTATAATTTATACAGGATGATGAAGACTACAAATTCCCCCCCCCCCCAAAAAAAAATTTTCAGAGCTTTAAACTGTGATGTCTTTGAATGCTCTCTGAAAGACATAAAGTCAAAGGAATGTTGTGGTACAAAACCAATTAAAGCTAAAACATCCCTTCACATCAGAATTAGACGTTACAGGATGTTTTATGTTGTCTAGTGCACCGAAATGTGTTTTTGAAACTCTTTGTTAAGATAAAATACGATTTGTAGAGACAAAATGAGATTTTAGGATGGACCTATTTTTCTCTCTGTCTGTGTGAGCTTTGTATGATGGGTGAATGTCTTGGAATTACATCTACACTCACAGATCAACCTTGAAGATGTTGGCGGAGTCACATTTCAAAGTAGGAGAACACTCATCCTTTACACTAACATTTCTACCAAGGAAAGTGGATGGAAAATTCTACATCAGGCTGGAAAAGCAGATTTCAACTCACACATTGCCTTTGCCGCAAGCACATCTTTAGCAACTCCATTGCTGCCATTGAGACAGAAGAGCTATTTACAGGCTTTGATTTACTGGGGGAGCACATAATGCCAGCATCATACATATCTCAAAGCTGCCTCAAAAAAGTAAATATATGTGCATGCGTGAATAAATTCAGCAAAAGCACTGATAACTCCATTGTTATGATTAATTTAGACTAGATATTTGATATCATATATATGAAAAAAGAACATATTTCAGGGAAGAAATTATTTCATATGGGCCAGAAAACAGGGCCAAATAAAACTCTGTTTCCCTGGAAATATTTATATAAAATTTATATCAAGAAGGCATCCCTCAGCTTGTCTGGATGGCACTACTTTCTCTTTACCTAAATCATTTTTTTCTACAAAGAAATATTCTCTCTATTGTCTTTCTAGAGTGTGCATTTAATTGATGTCAAAGGAAAACCTATCCAGCAAAAACACCTGAAATAAATCTGCAATCTGCAATATGCACTGCAGTTGTTTACATTTGCCAGTGACATTTACGACTTTTAAGCACATTATCTAATGTCATTCTCCGCCAGTTCAGAAACCATGCTAAAACGTTTTATTGGTTGAGTCTTTAAAATTGAGCTAAAACCTTATTTATCATAAAGAATCACCAAGACAGTCCAAATCTTACACTAAAAATCAATTATTTCCTGTTTCGTTCAAGAATTTGCTGATTTCCTGCTTCCTTCAAGAACTTGATGATGTCTGGCAATGGTAAACTGACTCCCAATGTCACTGATCATCCGTTGACTTTTAGGATGGTCTCCATATTAATCCTCCTTTACATGGACTGCTAGGCACCCGCAGTTCACCTAAAAACTGTCAATGTAACTAAATGTCAAAATGATCCATGGAATGTCAGTGATTGTTTTCTAAGTGTTCTTTATTAGTGCTGAGAGAAGAAAGCAACAGATGTGATATGTATGAAGACTGACTGTTTTATCCTGTGCATGGTATTGAATAGTGAGAAACTTGCTGTCAACAGCAGAACATAATCCTGTTATTTACAGCTGCATGTAATGCAACAGTAGGCTATGGTTCTATGACACCTTCCTACTGTAGATCCAATTCTAATCAGAAAATCTATTTCTAAGCACTGAAGCAAAAAAAACTTGAGGAGTAGTGGATTAAAATAAAATTTAGGAATTTTCATGTGTAAGGCTAAAGTAGTCATGCAACTACTTTATATTTAGTGAATTAATTTATAATTAATTTATAATTCTATACTATACTTGCATTTAAACATGGATATCCTGCAATACATGATTATTCAGGTCATAGAGGCAAATCTGCACCTACAATAACTAATAGGGTCAGACTGGGGGTTCAGGGCTCATCAGGGTTGCGATATCAGGGCCCAGCACCCCCCAATGGCCCTCCTCCCCATTTGCAAACCCCACTCTCCATGCGCAAACCACCCTCTGTCCCTCTACTGCCCCCATCCCTGGCGTGTACCTACTTCATGTTCATCATCTTTATGCAATCAAACAGGGGGAGGCAAAGGTCAGGAGTGCCCACCAGGCTTTTTCTCTGTGTCCTGCCAGCCCAGTCCAACACTGATAACCAATTAGGGACTCCATCCCATTAATGCATTTCACGGCATTCTATCACCCCCATCTTTGTGTGACCTATGATCCACTCCTTCTACTGGTCCATGCCAGGCTGCTTCTCCACCTGTTCTTTACCTGCATTTACTGGTCTGTCACCAAATATGCTGCTGTCTTAATTTAAATTGTGTTATCTAATGAGAAAATTTGGGTCTGATTGATAAAAATGAGTGTGTTAAAATTACTTATTAATATTATTAATATTGTTTGTGACTTTTCAGACCTTTATAAAAATCTTGAACCAAATCTTGGCATTGGTGCAAGGAGACTTTTTTCTAATCATATGGCATTTAAAATAAATTCTTGCCATAATTAGCATAACAACCACCATTCACTTGTTTAGTCAACTTCTTAATAAGCATCGAGATATCAGACAGGTGTGTTGCTATTAGCAGCAGTTCACATCATCGGAAATAAAAATCTAAATGATAATGATACAGGATCCACCATATATTATGTCACATGTAGGGCTGGAGTGAAAAGCTACATTTTCAAAAATGTTCTTCCCTAAACAGATGTTTAAGTAAGCTTATATTTATATGTGACTGAAACATTTGCATATCATTATGTAAATTATATGCAAATATAGAAGGAAGCAATATTTAAATCACTTAATATGTCCTACATGATTTGCATGAATGAACTCCGTTTATGTCGAAGCAAACATTGCTTTTGTTAATGAGTATTTAAAGGTTGAAATGGCTCATATGATATATCTACTACATTAATTCAAAAATGTGTCAAAAATTGTCATTCTGATTAAAAAGGGATGACCTACTGTAAAGAACTGGACTAAAGGCCCAAACAATTAACACACCCTATATAAGACATGAATATTGTATGTGAACAATAAACAATGCACCCTAGTTAAAGTAAGATGCATTTTCCCATAAAAACAACTGTTATTAAAAAGGGAATTCATTTATTCTTTAAGTGTGATATTTGTGACACGACGTAGACTATAGCAATAGCACCAAAAGGTACTACAAATCTGTGACCTTGAAACTGAAGTTAAAGTCACGGTTAGACACATGCAGTGCTGAGTAACAGAAGAGACTATATAGACCAATTACTTAATTATGACACTACAATTTCTGCTAGAACCTAGATTTAGTTATCACAACCCCTTTTATTTATTGCAAGTGAAACGGAAATTATTCTGTTGACAGACAACTCCCAAGTGATATCTTTTCAATCTCCTATATTCTAGGAGAGGCAATTTATATCCTGCAGAAATCTGTTTCATACTCACTGGTTATAAAAAGTTACAAATGATGGATTTTCTGTAAACCCAGCATTCATTTCAGTTTCTAGGTGGGTTTGAAAGAAGCCCACATGTGTGATACATGTGCTGTGACTGTTGATTACTCAAATGCTTTTGATTGACAAGTTATTCTTATTACCTGAAATTTTTAAATGATTTTACTTTGAGATGTGGTCAAAGAAATCTAGAACAATTGTAGCAAAAAAATATTCAGAAAAACAGGCCTGGATCAATTGTCTACCAAGCTTATAGAATTTATCACAATATGTTGGCATTATTTTCAGATATAAGTTCAAAACAACACCACCAACTTGACAGGATTTACCCAGAATTTCTATTTCTATTTCTTTTAAATTATTGTTCACCAGGTAACAGAAATCCTGGTTACACAAATCCTCTGGAGCTGATGTTTCCAAAACCGATCAAAAGGCATTAATGGTAGAAAAGATGGTTTCTGTGGCTCCTTTCAGTAGTGAAATATAGCTCCCTTTCCTTAATGGCATTTAAAATTACCATGAATGGTTTCAGGACTCATTGCTTTACAGTCCTCTTCTTGACCACAATTCCCTTTTTACTTGCATACTTGCAAACAAACATAAATTTTCCTTTAAAGGGGACCTGTCAAAATCTGTATAATAAAAGTTATTTTCCAATTAAACGAGTCTCAAATTATTTTTTAATAAAGCTCCCATACCAGTTATTCGGGGTTTAAAATTTCAGCTGTCAATCATAAACTGTATTACCTGACCACCTTCTAAGACTTAGCCATAGAGGAGGGGTAGGCAGTTATTTTCAATTTCCATTCTTCAATTTCAGCAAAATAATTTATGAACAGAGTCAGGTTTATACAAAATGGGTTGACTGAGGTGCGAGTGTAAGGATTTGACTGACCTGTACAGATCCCTGACCTCAAGCCAACTGAACCTCTGTGAGAAAAAATAAAAAAATTACTGTGTACCAGGCCCGATTCTCGACATTAATGCCCAAACTGCACTAATGGTCTTGTTTTGGAGTTAAAGCAAATCTCACCAAAAATGTTCCAGTATCTATTCTAGTGAAAAGCATTTCCAGAAAAGTATGGACTGTTATATAGAAATGAGGACTAACTTAATAACCAGTGAAAATCATGCAACTGAATAGTTTTTCTGTGTATTTGTCCAATCTAACATTAGCTTTCCTCAGCCTAGTAGACCATGAACATGGGCATTCCTATGTTTTCTTATGATTCTGTAAATTTAAATCTTTCTTGCTGGAAGCACTAGCTTCATTTTAACGCTTTTGATTCAGTTCATGTACAGGACATGCTTACTCAGAAATGTTTGTGCTCATTGCCTCCAAAAATAAAGAAGGCCAGTGTTAGAATAGAGGTCTCCAGAACTTACTGTACATAAAGGAGAGCAAATGTTTGCCACTGAAAATTAGTTTGCCATGCTAAAATATAGAGAAAAATACCCAGTGTACAGACTTTCAGGTATCTGAGGTTAATATAATTGGCCTTACTGGAAAAAATAACCTGTTTAAATACAATTTAATTCAACAAACAAGGGAAAGTTGTGCTCACCACCAATTTTTAAAATCAGATGCAATTTGAGAGTAGGACTGGCCAGATATGGGATGACTTTGATGTAGTTGGCCAGCTTAAATATATTGCAGTATATGGACAAACAATCCCTATTAAAAATAAAGAATACTCATCACTTTTTCAGTGCTTCCCTTACATATTATAGTAAATGTACCAATAATTAAGATTATTTTGATATACACTACTAATGGAACTGAGCTAAACCAGGTTTGCAGTCAAGGAGTAGTGAAGATTTAACATTCTAAGATAAATGGCAAGTCTTTCTGTCTATCACTATAAAATGGGTACAGTGTTAACCTTTTAAAATGTAATCTTCAGTTAAAGTCTGACATATTTAACATGAAACATTCAAAGAAATTTAAGGATCTTTGAAACCAATTTTAATGAAGGTTTCAGTAGCACTGTACCTTCTTAATAATTTACAATGCTTTTAAAGGAAGTTGATATATTTCTATAAAATATTTGCAGCTTCAAAGATCAAACAATGGACATTTACCCCACAAAAAAATTTACATTAGATTCAAAGCAAAATTGTAAGATTAGCTTTAACACCAGTGGAAAAAAAATACAATGTTGAACTTTTTTTTCCTGAATGCCAAACTATTGTCATTGGGAAGCTAGAAAAGTCATGACTGGTATCTTAAATCAGATATGAAGTAACTGTTGACGTGATGTAGCTTTCATAAATTACATTTGTGCAATGGGACTGTTTTACATTTGATTCTTAGTGTTCTGGTATGTATTGTTACGAATTTGTTTTTGCCACTTGTCATTCACAAAGCAGAAAGATTTCAGATAAAAATTAAGTAGAACTGAAATGATGCATTTTACAGAATTCCAATTTCACCTCAAACCTTTTAAAAAATACTCCTCCACCCCAAGAGCACAGAATTATTGTTCTTATATAATAATTATTTGTAATTTTTTTTTTTTACATCTTACTGTGTGTATCAGTAGGTAACACATATGATAACCACAGGGTACATAGTATAAATTAGAGATTATCTTCCCTTTCTTAGACTAGCACATTAAGCTCTATAACTAGAAGGAGTTAATTAAAAGCAGGAGATGGCCAGGCCCAGGGGTGGAGTCCAAGACGAGAGGAGATGTGATATCAGGAGAAGAAGCAGTTCACTTCCTTATCATCTGAGCAGGTAGAAACATTCCACCCACCCTTCCCCACTTTGCATATTTTGTGAAATGTCAGAGTTTTCTTCTTTATCTTTCCATATTATCTATTAACAATGGAATATGGATGTTTTTCCTGAATGTGCTGTTGTATTCATTTATGTTAAATGAATGATGTCAAATGCTAGATCCAGGAAATGTTTACAAACACCATTGGGGTAAGGAAGGAATTTTTTCCCTCTTGAAGCATAATTCGCACTGGCTTAAGGCTGGGTTTTTTTGCCTTCCTCTGGATCAAAACAGTGCACATATGATATTATATTTTAAGTTTTATTTGTCACAGCAGTGGTAGGACCTTGCCAGAATGCACAGGTACATTTAGAAGAGGGAGAAAGGAAGTTTTCTCCTGTTGCTGCATGGTGGATTGATTGATACAGACACTACTACTGCTTGTGCTAGGGGGCAGCTTGCTTGGATTTCCTAATATCGAGACACTGCAGATATAGGTTTGGCAGCAGGGCTTGCCAGCTCAGTTACCAGAAATGAACAAGAGATTATTACTATGCTCTGCCACTAACATGAGAATGTTAGTGGCAGAGCATAGTAATAATCTCTTGTTCATTTCTGGTAACTGAGCTGGCAAGGTCCTATTTATTTGATAAAATGTGAAGAAATGCTGTTGCTAGTGATGGGCGAAACTCCCGGGTTTCGTTTCGCCGAAAAATAGAATTGGCGAAAAATTAGCGAAACGAGTCGCGCGTCAAACGCGCCGCATCGTTTCCGACGCGCGTCACGTCGTTTCGGAAAACGACGCGCAACTCGTTTTTGTTGGCAAATTTTTCTGCGGCTAATTTTTGCTGCCGTTTCGCACCCATCACTAGCTGTTGCCATTTCATTAATGTATAAAATAATGGGGTTCAAATTGATTCCCCTTGTCAAGAATGGGGGTAGGAGGCTCAAGAGGACCCCAGAGGTTAATTTTATTTTGCCTCCCAATCCCACTAAACATCAAAGGCAAGTATAATGACCCATAGAGAAAATTAGTAGGTAGCATTGACTGGCTTAAGGTTTGATGACAAACTCTGATTCTGGTCCCTATAGGTTAGTAAAAATCTTGCATGTTTTATTATTTAGCCCATTACATTGTATGCAGTTGGTCAAGGCATGGTCACACACAAACCGACCATTGTCTCCTACTGTAAATTTTTGTCTATGATTAATGCACTGAATGGACAACAAAGAATCATCATGTTACAACAGCCTCACATCCATAGTATTAGTGCGTTTTAGGTTGATTACCTTTGTTATTTTTCTGTCGACGTGCAGCATATACCATACATACATTATGTGTCTACCTCAGTGTTTATATTGCATATAAATGTTTTATTATTCATATTAAATATTTATTTACGCTGTAAGGAAAAATCATACATAAACTTTAATGTGTTGAGCTTTTGGAAGCCAAAAGCATAAAAACAAGCACAAATTCAGCACTACAATAGCATTAACATCAGTAGATGAAAAAAGCATTTCAGCATGCAATGTATATCAGCTGTATTTATTTCCATAATAACACTAAAGAAATCAGCATTACAATTTACTGACCTATACATCACCTTAGCCTTATAACTCCTGACCCTTTCAGTGCACCCAGTAAAGACATCTCACATAATATAAAATAATTCATTGAAATGATTGAAAGAAAATAAACCATATTCTATTGAAAGGCTAGAATATGCCTTGGTTCAAAAATATATGACACATTATTAACCAGGTTAATAACTATAGTCTATGGAATCCTTTCTAGCTTCTCTCAATGTATAGTTCATCTTCACTGTTCATCTATAACTGTCATGACATGTCATCTATGACTTTTACATTTTCAAGTAACAAACTAAAGTCTTGACAAATTTGATGTTTGATGTTGTGCAGTTGCCGTTTGGCTCTGTAAATAAACAAACTGTGAATTATTCATTTCACTACTTTTGTAAATGGGTTAGTTATGCCCCCACCCATTTCATAGTTTACAATTCAGTGTGAATAGATGTAGGCAATCCATACTGAAAAAAATTATTTTGATACAATCAAATGCATCAGGTCACAAAAATAACACTAACACTAATGTTTTCTTTTACAAATACTGAAAATACTTTCTTAACTGTGACCACATAGATAGAGAGCCCAAAGATTGCATGATGAAGAGGAAGATTTTTATTGACAGGATGGGGCAGATTTACTAAAATTCGAATTCGAGGATTAAAAAACCCTCGAATTCTAATTTAAAGGGGAAGTAGTCAAATTGCAAAAACATTTGAATTCAAATGTTTTTAACGCAATTCGACCAATTGAACGATCGAATTAAAAAAATATGATTGATTAAATAATTAGACCAATCGATTAAATTGTTCAAATCGAATGATTTTAACCCTTAAATCGGATTTTTATATGCGATCACAAAAAACTTTAAAAGACCTATGGGAGCTTAGATGGTCGAAGTGACCCCATTTGCATATTCGAAATTCGAATTTAAATTTTTTTTAAAAATGCGATCGAATTTCGAATCCTTCATGTAAATTTAGTAAATGGGCCCCAATGAAAATTAAGCTCCTGTTGGTCTTTTCTTTTGTCAGCTGTAATTAACTGATTTATGACCTCTAATAACAATGCTTCTGTAGCTGAAAAAAAATCTCCTTTTAGGAGAAAAAAACCCTGGGTATATTTGGTCATATAGGTTATCTACTATTTTATATTGAAGCTGTTCAGCTGGAGGCCCATGGGACAAGTGTGGCCATCCAAAGATCTTAGCATGGTATTATTTTCAAACAATTAGAAATATTGGAATTTTGTATAAATGGCTATGTACATGTAAACCTTCAAACAACTCATACACAATCTAAAAGTTTACATAAATACAAGTCAGTAATATTATATCATAGAATTCAATCTACTTAGTTGGTCTCTTGAATTGAATCAATATAGTTTTTTTAATCCATTATTACATTTTTGCAGAAAAACTGGAATCAGGAAGGTGATGGGAAAGTGGTAAATGTCTTTATAAACTTTATTTTTGTTGGAAATGGCTCCCTCCTGTGGTGCTCTGTAATGTTAGTCTTCACAATGAAGAACTTACTAATTTTATTTTCTCTCGTCTGATACCTTTGTCGTGGGATCTCTGATGGTATGGAAGAGGTTAACAGATTTTATATCATTCAAAAGGTATCAAGCAACATTAACACACCATAGGATTATTTATAACTAAATTCTAAGATCAAGGTATGGTCCCCTGTAGCAAGCCAATCAAAATCGATGCATATAAACTGTAAGTGAATATCCAAAATGGAGAATTTAATTGGCCTATCCCATATCAGTGCAAACTACCAACTGAATAATCACAAGTGCACAGCCAGTTTTCAAAATATTTTGTTTTTGTTGATTTTTAAAATAGTGCTTTGACATGTTTCAGTTGAATATTGGCAACAAGGTCAAAGTGTGAAAATAATTAAATAATAATTAAATAATAATTACTCCTGCTCAAGTTTTTTTCCTTAATCTGAAAACTAAGCAGGTTGAAAGCAAAATCTAAACTCTACTATTTGAACTGATTTTCTTCTAATTCCTTCATTACCATTTATATGATTTTACTTTACAACATGTCATAAAGATTTGCCTGGCTCAAATGTAGATAGGCATTCTGCATTATCATAATAAGTCTTCCTTGCTAAAGTGCTATAGAGCTTAAAAGTTTATTTCTGGCCCTGAGTGTTTGGGGGGTTAGACAGCAGAGATGATAAGGGTGGGCAGGGAAAGGATGAATGTTAGGAAGACGGTAAAGGCTTTGTGCAACAAGAGTTTATCTTTTGATGAAAATCACAGATACAAATAAAAAGACCCTATATGGGATGCAAACATTTATAACCTACCAAAATTCATATATCATCCTGAAAACCAACTATAACAAAGTTCTAAAATGATCATTAATCCCACTGCTTGGCGTTTCAGTGGATATAGTAAATGGTGTTATCACAGTGAAGGTGGAAAGCAAACATCAATTGAGACAAATATTGCAAATATTTGTGGTTTCATTTATTGGGTCACTTAAATAAATAAGCATATATTAACACAAATGTGATTTTTGTTTTATATTTTAGGTTAATGTATTCTTTAATTATTTCTTATATACTTTTTGTGTGTGTGTTAACCCATATTATTATATTCCCCCCTCACTACGTAAGTGAAGAGTAATACATATAGTGAATAGTAATAAATATATTATCTGAATAATAAAGTTGTAACTAATATGTATTTTACCAATAAATAATATTTCACATGTACTGGATGTCACCACATGGATAAGAAGCTGAGGTTAAAAGAGATAGTTATAGATTAGAACATAGCCAAAACTGTAGCTTTCTTATGGTTAAATCCACATGTACATCTACAATTCAAGTACATTTCCAATTACATTTAAACTTAAACACTTTATGACATTTTTTTATCCAGACTTGTCACCAAAAATAAAACAGACATTTTAGTATTTTGTGAGCACTAAATTATACATGTAATACTACACATCCAGCTTTAAATCATAAGGAAGAATTTGCAATTTCCATGTACATTAAAAAGCCTATAAAACACTTTTGAAACGAGGGAAATAATAAGTGGTAAAATACATCCAGACAGCATTTATTTTCCCATGGAAAAAAAAAAGATATTTTGTTCATTATTTCAAGAAACTCATCTAGAGACTAGAAAACCACCAGCACAATAGTCAGCCATGCAATAGAGGCTTTTGCCAGTGTCAGGACCTATTTAACAGGAGCTAAAACAAATATAAATTGTATATATCCCCCATAGAGCACATTTGCTGTATCTAATCCTAGTAAAGTCACTTTAGGTGTCTGGAAATATTATTCAGTGCCTGCAAAGACCCATCTAAAGTTCATTTAAAAGCAGAGGCAAGAGCAATAAATGCTGAAACATAGAAGATAAAAACAATTTTAATATAAATGTGGGAACCCCTAAGATGCTCCTCTACACATACCCTCTAAACTCTATTTTATCACAAAGAACTTTCATTTATATTGTGCTATTCATCTCAACAGGATTCCAGTGCCAACACAGCACTACCATCACATCACAGTGTTCCATTCTGAATGGCATCTTTAAAAGGCACAAAAGGCAAGTTATTAATCACAAACTACAGCAGCCAAACTATAGCAGGGAGAGCAAGTGAGGGATAAGTAGAGATAAAAAACTGCACTGCAACATGAGAAATTACATAGACAGGGAAAACCGTATGTTAAAGAGTGTCATGTATAAATTATATATGTATTTATTATTGAAAAATCAAAAATAGTAAAAAAGATTTGTTTGTTGCAGGAGAACAGCATTTGACATAGCTGCTTTTGGGGGTGTAAGAATATAGAGGGCTTAAAAGCATTTACATGTTTCATGTTGCCATTAATCACATTATGTACAATATCCTATGTAGCATAGTACATAATGTGTTTTTGAGATGAACGTACTTAAGTTAAATGCAATCAGAATATTGCTGTGGAATTGTAAATTCATAGAATAAAGATATCAGCACAGGGTTGTCTACTTATCATTTAAGGGGCCTATTTCTTAAACCTCAATTTTAATCTAGTCAAGGTTTTTATGGGGCAAACTAATTTTTCATGGAAGAAAAGCTCAGATTGTTAGAGTTTTATACCCTCAAATATGCTTTAAATCCGATCTGAAAACATCATCTCAAATCTGTCAAGGTCATGTAGAAGTCAATGGCATATGTCCCTGAATTTTTTTCTTGATATCATGATCTGTGCTGGATAATCAAAAAAATAGAGGTTTTCTATACAGTACCTCAAATAAACTCACATCTCAAATGCTTTATAATTTATGAATAAACTTGAATGTAAAAACCCTGAATACTCTAATTAACCTAGTTTTTGGAAAAACAAAAACAAAACTCACTTGAATTAATTGAGTTTTTGAACGAAACCCATGGGAAAAAAAAACAAATATCAAGAAGCCTATGAACATCTTCAAACGGTTCACGAAACCTCTGCCATTGAATTCTACATTATCTAAACAGGTTTAACCTGGATCATTTTCAGATTTGAGCTATTTCCAGCTTTGAGGTATAATAAATTAGTTTTCTTTTAACCTGCCATTTTTAGTTTTGCCTGAAAAATACCCTTGAAAACAAAAATTTTTGGGTAAAAAACAATTCAACTTGTAATAAATAACCCCTAAGAATCAATTTTTTTGCACATAATAATTAGAAAATTCTTCAACCAGATTCATACATTTCTGAATTGCAATTATTATTAATGACATTTATTCTTTTCCGTTCTTGTTGTATTGCATTGATACAAATATAGTACTGTAGAGTGTACAGTATAAAATATAACAGTACAGTGAACCATAGCAACAGAAATTTAGGCCTTGAAGAATCATTCCTTCCATCTCTACAGAATGTTATGAATGATTCAATTCTACAGTGTATACAAAGGGGAAGCACATAACAGAAAGGTGTCATAGAATGGTTATGATTGCAGTAGATCTTACATTTTAAGCTTACCAGTTGTTTATTTGTCAATTGCAGATGTTTTCCTTTGAAGATGATGTTTGCCTTACAAGTTCTAAGATGCTTCTCAAATCCAAGTGAAGGCACCAACTGTTGTTCATTGAGCTTTTAAGCAGATAACCCCAATTACTGTGACCTTTTGACAATGGGTGAATCATTCTCCATTTGCCTCAGGCACATAACATGTAATTGTAAGCTAGGTCTCAATGGGGGGAGAGGTACAGGGATTTACTGTACCTAATTATTTTCTGTGCATGTTTTTGAGCATAAAAATACATTTTATATTAATTTTTTAAAGAAATTATATTGGCATATATTTTATTTCACAATTATTTCTTGAGCAAATGGCAATATATACATATACAAAATATATAATAGTACTATACATTTTCAACATCCCAATGGAAAGGGTGATGGATACATGAGGTAACTTGATATTTTAAAAAAGAGAAGGGAATTTAAGACACAAATGGCATCAGTCATGACTTATTCAAGCAGATGTTATGTTGGAATAAATGTTTACTAAGGTTAACTTAGTCCAGCCATGGGCAGGCAGTAAGAGTATAATTTGACTATGAAGATTTTCATTCATCCAGGTCATGTTATATCTGATGTAATTCTAAAACAACTGGACTTGTTGAGTAATTATTGAAGACATTTCACCACTCATCCAAGCAGCTTCTTCAGTTCAACTGACTGGTATGTAATGTGTCATGCAACTCCTAGAAACAGGTGTGAGTTGCATGAATGGATGTGTGAAGTGTTCTGAAACATTGGTAATCCCATCACAGTAACTACACAGAATCAAATTCAGATGTCACCTCTTTGAAGAGTTACAAAGTGCCATTGTGATTGGATTAGTGGAAGAGTTTAAATGAACTTCCCATAGTCAGTTGAACTGAAGAAGCTGCTCGGATGAGTAGTGAAACGTCTTCAATAATTACTCAGCAAGTCCAGTTGTTTTAGAATTACTTATATCAGATAAGAGTATAATTTTTTTCTCAAACTGAATCACACAACTCATAAGTTGTAAATAGTACATTACAAGAATCAGTCACATTAGTAATTACAATGACTTACATTGCTCACCTTTGATGGTGAAATGAAGTTGGTGTAGATTATTTTAAAGTTTATACTTTGATTTATGTAAATTGTAAATGGTAAAGAAAAACAGGACTGAATTTGAATGATATATTGACTGCATCAAGTTGACAGCAAATTGAAAGGTTTTCTAAGAATGGTTGTTTGATTTTAAGGGTAGGGATGTAGTTTATCTCAAAGAACATTTTTTGTGGGTCCATCCTGCTGTTACAAAGATACATAGTTAAATTGGGTTGAAAAAAGACAAAGTCCATCAAGTTCAAACCCTCAAAATGAAAACCCAGCATCCATACACACACACCCCTCCATGCCTTCACATAAATATATATGCTCATATATTAACTGTAGAGTTTAATATCACAATAGCCTTTGATATTATGCCTGTCCAAGAAATCATCCAAGCCCCTCTTAAAAGCATTAACAGAATCATCCATCACAACATCAACCAGCAGTGCTTTCCACAACCTCACTGTGCTCACTGTGAAGAACCACCTACGCTGCTTCAAATGAAAGTCCTTTTCTTCTAGTTTGGTGTGGGGTTCCTCTCTTATGGGTAAAAAGGTCCCCTGCTATTTGTCTATTATGTTCTCTAATGTATTTGTAAACTGTAATAATGTCCCCTCGCAAGTTGCTCTAGTTGGGTTTATAAAGCAAAGAAGTGCCTTTAAATAATATAAACAAACACATTGTACATAATTTTTCTACGTGTTTAATAAACAGATTCTCCAATAAAAGAAAGAAGTAAAAATAAATAGATATGCTTAACCTAACTCTCTGATTATACAAAAAAATGTCAGAATGGAAAGTGCATCTGCTAATTCTTAATTCCTCCTTGTAGAGCATAACATGTAATTTACAACAGATAACCCTTCTTTTTCTACCCAAATATTCTAGAAGGTTATCAAAATTCAATAAGATGCACAGGGCTTCACAATGTGAATATAAATGTGTCTTGTAGATATTATAAAATCTTCAGATTTTCCCTCTGATCATTTTTTCATCATTCATTTGGGCCAGCATAAACACAATATGTACATGCCATTTCTATCTAATATTACACAATTTAGAACAAGTGACAGGATCTTGACATTGAACTCAATGATATTTCGCAACAAAGACACATATCTAAATGAAAGTGACATTGAATCATATTTCTTGTCTGCACTCTACATTCCTTTGAAAGTAATGTTGAGTATCCCAGTTCTTCCATTTTTTTGTACATCATGATCCTCAAATAAGAAAAAATCCACTAGGCCTTTTTTTCCTATTATCTCTAACATCAAGCAGTTTATGGCAAAAGTAAAGTTAGGTTTAAATGAGTTAGTTACTAACATCAGCTTGGAGGGAAAAAGGTTTTTATGACACTTTTATGTGGGAAGGTTAAAATAACTTAACTGATACTCTCAAGAGAAAGAATATTTTTCATTTATATTAAAATGAGGTCATGTGTAGACTCCTCAGATGTATAAATACATTTGACATCACCGGTAGCACCATAGCCTTTTCATCTCTGTTCATTTTTGTTTCAGGTTCCACATAAATGTATCAATTTATACAATTTGCAAGTACCAGAAAAACATACTTATATGTTTGCAGAAAATTACTGCAAAGAGTGCCTGGCACTAGCGATGGGCGAAACGGCCGCGTTTCGCTTCGCCGGAAAATACGCGAATTTCCAGAGAAATTTGCGAATTGGCGAAAAATTCGCGAAACGAGTCGCGCATCGTTTTTGACGGCGAATTTTTGGCGGCGAATTTTTCCTGCCGTTTCGCGAATTTATTCGCCCATCACTACCTGGCACTAATATGTTGTCCATGTAATTAATTTTAATGGACAAAGGTACTTAAAACATAACTTACAGTATACGCTGCATGAATTTAATATGTGCAGACTTTAGTAAACTATTTCCAAACAGTATTACAATTTCTATGATAAGGTAAAATGGGTTAAAACTCATTGTTATCTTTAAGAATAACCCTTTAATTTGAGCTACCCATAGATATGGGTGCCAGAAACATGGAAGAACAGGGAGAGCCAATCACAACCTTGTAGTTACTGCCATCCCAGAATCGAGGTCCTTTGCTTTTGTTGCCTATCAAGTCAACCTTGCTGCTGATTCCTATCCTACATTGCAGTGTGTTGAGTGCCACCAGCTTCCCTGCACAGCCTGGGAAAGGCTACCGCAGGAAGTGGAATTGATGGAGGGGACTAGTAGTATTTTTTTACATTTTTTTTAATAAATCAGCCTCAAACATATATTTTTAGATACATTAAGAAAATTCCTTCTATATTTTAAAGAGTATAATGCACTGGCACATTCTTGTTTATTTACACAATATGTCTCCTATGTCAATCAAAAGTTAGACATACTTGGTAGCAAGGTCAATTTGTCATCTAGAATGAACTACTCATTTAGTTGCATTAAAAGTTTTATATAGCCATGCTTTATTCAAATGTTTTTTATTTTATTTTACCTAGTGAAACACCAGGCTCAAGCAAACCATTTTCTATTAAAGATTCTGCTAGCTCAAACTTGATCAAGTAAAGCCAGATTAATCAAATATATTGAATTTACAAGCATCAATGATGCAAATTACTTTCCTCTTATTGAAAGGCATTTTATATAAAGACAATTACAGATATTTCTGTCTACTAATGTACTGACAAAAGGTTATTAGACCCAAGTCTTTAAAGGAGTGTAATTCATTAATTATTGAATTATGCAGTGCAAATGTTTTTTGTCTTTGTAAAAAGCTTCAACAATTACTCATGACTTTAGCTTCTTCCATATCAGATCTTACAGTGTAATTAGACCTATTTCACAATCCAGTACTGGGAAATGTAAAATGAGCTACGAAATTATTACAATATATTGTGACATTTTTCAAGTAATTGTTAAGAATGGAGTATATGAAGTATAACACAATAATTTAAAGCATGTTGGAGCTAATTTATGATGCAGTTACAACAATAATATGCTGCATTATCAGGGTACATATTAAGCTAATTGGGCATTTATTTTTTTAATAACTTAAAGATTCACAATAGTTCCAATTACTGTAGTCAATGGAATTGTGTGATAAAAAAATGTCTACCCTGGAACCCACTGCCCATGTAGTGTGTTATCTGTTTTGTAGGTACACTGTAGGGAAATATTATTGAACTTACCTGGATGCATCCAAGTAATGAAATCTTAAGTAAGGTTCTATAGATCTATATGAAATAACACATCACATTCTACCCTATTCATTACACTGTTAGTACTAGAAAAAAACTGCAATGGTTTACATCCACCAGAAGATTGAAGTAATTACAGTATCTCCCTCTATGCCCAAGAGGGTGGCTTGCAAATGAAAATAGAGTATGCTGACATAATCAATAACATGTAGGGAGAATATTAAAGCAAATTCTTTATTTCCTACTAATAAATCATATAAGCATTAAAAGTATTTCTAAATAGAAGCACATTTTAAAACAGGCCCAGGAAAAATGTAAAACCGGTAGTAAGACAGCAAGCAGTGGGGCAGTGGTTTCTATTAGGAATGTTTACACGTATGTGCAAGGAATATTGGTCCTCACTATGGAATAGGATAACTATTTCAAAACAGATTAAAGATCAGTGCAAACAGTTCTCTTAGGTATGTGTCAGAGACAAGCCAGAGAATAGGACACAAGATCATCAGCTAAGATTAGAATTATTTATTGTTCAATAATGTAAATATTTTTTTTCTACATAAAGGGGCATAGTTATTATGCTGTGTAAAACAAAATTTGCCAAGAAAATTGTGTAAAAAGCTTTGTAAAAGTGACTGTAATTTTGCACCATGTGAATGCAAGGTTTGGTGCAGTCATTTTACAATGCTTACTGCACAAATCACTGTAAGAAAATACAGGTAAAAAATGAAACACATATTTTTACCCAGTGAAGCCTGGTGATGTGTGGTGTATTGTCCGGCTGTTTTTTACACAGCAAAGAGTAATAAACACTGTGATTTCACTAGCAATTAATGTACTAACCTAAGATGTGATGGTACAGTATATAGACACCACACCAAGCACAAAGAACAGGTTCAAGCAGTTTATACAAATGAGGATATTCCTTTTAATCAAATTTCTGTTGCTTTTGTCTGTAGATCAATTTTGCATATAATGCATTTTTTAAAATCCCACCCCATGTCTACAGGTTGCAGGTGTACTAAAACACATTACTACTTTGTGCCATACTGCTAATATAATAAAAAAACAGAGGTTAAGCTTTAAAATTATGGGGTAAATTCACTAAAGTGTGGAAATTAACTAGTGACGCCTTTGCTGCAATTCGCCACACTTTGCCAGTCAAATTTTTGCCAGTCCACCACTAATTCACTAAAAGGTGCAAAGTTAAAAGTATAATAGTATATGTTACAGCCACTACATTACACTACACAAGCCCAGGAAACCTTTAATAAATAAAAAAAAGTTGTCCTATTGCCCTAAACATATGCCCACTGTATAGTTGAGTTGCCATATGTTAGGAAATGTAGGGGGGAAGGAGGGTAACCCTCAAAAAAATTATGATATTTTTCAGACTATCACCCTAAAAAAAGTAAAAGACCCCAGCGGTTTTTTTTTGGGACTTAGAAAAAAATGTCAAATTTATTATTATTTATTGTATTAAACTTCGCCAGGCCTTACCTGGGCATCTTAATGAATTAGTGTAGTTACGTCCCTTTGTCAGTGCACAACTTCGCCTGGCTTAAGGGTGCAAAGTTGCGCTAGTCTATCTACTTCACTATCGAATTTTCGCCAGGTACACTTTTAGTAAATCAGCGAAGTTGCGAAATTACATCACACTGGCGATTAATGGTAGTGTTAGGCACTTTAGTGAATTTGCCCCTATATCTCACTCTACTTGGCCTTCAGGTTTTCCACTGCAGTTATGTGTAGAGGGGCAGCTTCACAATTAATGAACCTAGGGATCAAACCATTAAATTGCACTACACCTATGGACCACATTGAAGAATGTAGTACACACAATGCAAAAAATAACATATTGCTAAGAAATTGCAGCTACAAAGAACTTTTAAAGACCAAACAAATACCAGAAATGCTCAGATGTGCTGTATAAGATAACTAGATCAATGTAAATGACATGCTGAAATGTTTAGCTGCTTCCAGCATTACTTATACATGAATGATCTGCAAGTGAGATTAGAAGGATTCCTTTCTAATATCACAAAACTCACTGGGGTCATGCACAATATTTGCCATTGCAAACTGCTCAATCTACTCAATCAGAATCAGTCAGCCAAATCTACAAAACAAATGAAATAAGCTCTTGAGCATTCTTTAAGAAAGAATGAATATTGGTAGGTGTGAGGCTGAGAAAAGAACGTCAACATTTTACATCTAAATGGATTTTGAAGTTCATTATTAAAAAGTGGAACAAAGAGAAAAAAGCATGAAATGGAAATACAATGCACTGTTTTGCAGAGCCTTATATAGAAGAAGTTGGAAAGGTCAGATATATTGAAGAATTTTGACCAATTTTCAGTTTAAGTGAATGGTCTGGTTTGTTGAGGAAAATATGTCCCAGTTCGTTGGGAAAAATATTATGCATGATCCTAGGTGCCTGGGTTTTTACTCACAAATGCAATATTAACATCTCCTTTTTGCCACTTTATCATTTAAAAATGCTGCTGCCATTCACATTCATAACATTCTATTGCTCCTTGCCAAACATATAAAACACGATTAATCATCAAAATCCAATCCTATCGATTGTTTTTGACATTGCTGTATTTGCTAAAACACTATCAAAGGTGTTAAATATATGATAAGTAGTTTTTCTTTTATTGCCAGATGACACAGCAATATTTTGATTGATGGACTTAATTGCCTGCTTGCAACTGATTCTTTATTTAGGTTCTTCACTAAATAGAAATCTTGTAAGAAATTCAACATATCAGTTTTAAACTTTTAATAACAACATGAGTGCAGAGCATGGGCAACACATTGGGTATTTGTTGAAAACCACTATAATGAAAATCTTAGGGTTCTTAGAGGGCATTCCTGTATAGCAAATATGAGATGGGTGCTGGGGAATACATTCAATCCTGGAAAAATGGTTGAAAATAAAAGATCAACCCTTCCAAGAAGTACCACTAAATATGCTGCATATAGTGCAACCTGACAATTTAAAAACAAAACTAGAAAAAGTTAGTGAGAAGGTTTAGTGACCAATGTATTGCCTTAAACAACTAGTCTCAAAAAGGCTTTAGATCTTTCCAATAATTTATCATTTTAACAGCCCAGTGTGTAGCTGATTCATGACACCTCAGCCCCAGCATGTAACTTCAACAATGCCGACAGTTTTATGTTGAAATCAGAAACACACACCCACAGACATGCATACAGAAAATAGGTTATTTCTCATCATGTATTAGTAGAACACTGCAAAGTGATATTCCAGCTTGCCAATCTGAAAAATACAACAAACAAAATATATGAATGTATGAATTAACATTGCAGCAATAGGAACCTAGTTATATTAAAAAAAATCGCTTAGACTTCAGTCCATTTTGAATGTTGGTATTCAGTGATGTCAGTGTATACTGTATACTGTGTTGGGAAAACTCTAACGTGAAGGTATTGCTAAAAAAAAAACAAAGCAAATATGAATAATATAACAGAATGAGGCTGGAAAAGCCAGTACAAGTATTGGGATTGTGAGTTACATATGGAAAAGGGGAGTGACTGTGAGCACTCTTTTCAGGAAGTAGAAATTAGGAATTGCTTTATTTTTTAGTTCTTATCAAGTTTCTTAGATATTCAGACTGATAGTGGGCCCGTCTGCTCTGCTCTAGTAATAGAAGAAAACTTTAATTTCTTCATTGCATATGCTATAATTTTTTTAAATATATATATATATATATATATATATAGAGAGAGAGATCCTTCCTCTGTTGGGATCACTGTATAAAGTGAGTTAACATCCATCGTTGCAAGTTTGGTGGTTGTGGGTAATGGATTCACTTCACAAAGTTTCATCAGCAAGTCACTGGTATCTTTGATGTATGTGGACATGTTCTGCACCAATGGTTGTAGAAAGTAATCTACATAAATGGCTATTGGTTGTAACAGAGAGTCTCACGCTAACAATGGGTCGTCCAGGCGGGGGAGACAGTCCCTTATGTACAATCCCAGCACTGGAAGACCTCCTACTGAATTTCTTGTGCAACTACTTCAACTATGTTTAACATTGAATTACTTCAAGTTTGAACTTTCATATTTTCTACAAAAGAGTGGCCCATTATGAACAGATACATATCCTGACACGATATGGCAAACACATTTACAAGCTTTTTCTCTATATCGATGACCTGTTCGTTTTATGGTCAGGTACCACAGATCAGTTTAGATCAATGGTGGATGAACTAAACTCCCTACCCTCCACAATACGTTTTACAGCAAATATCCATGACTCAGACATAACATTTTTGGACTTAGCTCTACACTTGACCAATACAGGGTTAACCACCACCTTCCGGAAAGACACCGATGGAAACACACTCTTACACCACTCTTCATGCCATCCACCTCATGTAATGAAGAGTGTCCCTTACTCACAAATGATCCAATTGATAAGGAACAACTCTATTTACCCAAATTGATGAACTCATTGAAATATTTCAGCAAAGAGGCTACAAAACACAAGAACTAATCACCATGGGGGAGATTCATCAAAGAGTGAAGTTCCGCCACTAGAGGGAAATTCCACAGCTCTCAATTCATTTCTATGTTATTTTGAAAGGCGTATTCATCAATGGGTGAAGTGAAATTTCATCCTTTGATAAATACGCCTTTCAAAATCCCATAGAAATGAATGGAGAGCTGTGGAATTTCCCTCTAGTGGCGGAACTTCACTCTTAACTTCACTCTTTGATGAATCTACCCCCATGAGAGATAAAGCTCTCCAGTACACTCAGGATGACTTACTATACTCTGATCGAACTAAGCCTGTATGTGACAATAATCAGTTGACTAAAGCCATACACAACCATTGGTCCGTTCTGGAAAGAGACAAGACGTTACCCTCGGCCTTCAGACAAAGTCCCCGCATAACATACAAGCGAGGGAGAAACCTACTCGTAAAAACTGACCCAAGACATTGCTATGTCTCCGAACCAGCCAAGACATGGCTCAACCAACAGAAGAATGGCTGCTATAAGTGTCCATCCTGCATCACAAATGCCGCTCCCTAATCTCGGGCCCTACTTTCAATCACCCACATACTGGTAAGAATATTGCCATTGAACACAGACTTTGTTGCACAACAAAATATGTGATCTATTTCATCAAGTGCCCCTGTGGATTATACTATGTGGGGAAAACCATTACCACATTCCAGGACAGAATGGCTAACCATCGCTCTTCCATCAGATCAGCCTTGGACACAGGAAGAGCTGATGCACCTTGGCAGCACATTTTCTCGCCTCGAAACACACATTAGCCAACCTCAGATGCATGTTAATTGATCATGTACCCCCTCCCATTAGAGGGGGCAACTGAGATAAACTTCTGCTGCAGTTGGAACTATGATGGATTTACAGATTGAAAAAATGGAGCCCACATGGACTTAAAGGGGTGGTTCACCTTCAACTTAACTTTTAGTATATTGTAGAAGAGCCAATTCTAAGAAACTTTTCAATTGGTCTTCATTATTTATTTTTCATAGTTTTTTAATGATTTGCAATTTTCTTCTGTTTCTTTGCATCTTTCAAATGGGGGTCACTGACACCATCTAAAAACAAATGCTCTGTAAGGCTACAAATGTATTGCTATTGCCACTTTTCATTACTTATCATTCTATTCAGTCCATCCCCTATTCATATTCCAGGCTCTTATTCAAATCAGTGCAGGGTTGCTAGGGTAATTTGTTCCCTAGAAACCAAATTGCTAACACTGCAAACTAGAGATCTGCTGAATAAAAAGCTAAATAACTATAAAACCACAAATAATAAAAAATTAAAACCGATTGCAAATTGTCTCAGAATATCTGTCACGAACGGCACCCAATACCAGAACAGGTGCCAAACACCTTTGTCTCAGCTCGGCTTCACCAGTTAAGTGACCGCCTTTGGCCTCGGGAGGAGCCTTCAGCTTACTCAGATGCCACCTGGACTTATCGAGAGGTGTAGATCAAAAGTTCTGGCTAGCATAGGGGCACGATCGTCTCACCAGGGAATTAGATAGAAGAATACCACCAAATGGAGTAGGCAGGCCGGAACAGCACAAGCTGCGTAGAATAGTCAGACAGGCCAGAAACAGGAAAAGAGAGTGTAGAGTAGTCAGGTAACAGGCAAAAGGTCAGGATACCAGAGGACAGAGTAATCAGACAAGCCAAAAGGTCAGGATTGGAGAATAGCAGGAATAGTCAGGCAAGCAAGGGTCAAACACAGTAGATCAGTCAGGATATATATAGGAAAACACCCAGGAACTAGACAAATAGAACCTAACAACGGGCAGTGTTTTGCACCAAAAGATCCCCTTAAATACATTTGAACTCGTCATCACATCAGCGCGCCTGCGCCTACAAAACCCGGAAGTGCGCGTGCGGCACAGGGAGGAGAAGGATACACGCGGCGAGCGTCCCCGCCAAAGGCACAGCGGGCGCTCCTGCGTGCTCGGGGGACGGCCACTAGACCACCAGGGTAAGCGTTGATCGTTACAATATCACTCTCTACATCATACTAAAAGTTAACTCAAAGGTGAACAACCCCTTTAACGAGATGGTTTCATATACACCATTCATGTAGCAAATACGCACAGTGCTATTCTTATGATTTGAGCATATGATCTATTTGTATAATGGCTCTTGGGAACTGTAGTTACCACAGTAATAAGTAATTTTAAGTTATGAATGTGGTTCTCTACACGTTTTCCTGGCAGTCTCTAGGTTTCGGGACTCGTACCTAAGCGCAACCATAGTAGAAGACGTGACATTCACACATGTTGCCATGACTACCACGCGAGCAGGCGCTACCCTTCAAGTAAAGCTGGGGTGGCTCTAATGGTTTTGTATTCACTACTCCGTGTTTCAACTTCTCAGTAAAGCAACCACTTCCTTTGTTCATAAATATCGGCAAGCCTGACTCTCCCCATTTTCCAATACGATACGGACTAGGTCTGACTCTATGACTCTTCGTTGATTTAAGATGTTTCAATATGATGTTTCGAAATGTGTTCTCTCCATTTGATGTATCTATTAATGGTAACTGTTCCTGCAATTTGTGCCTTGATACATTGTGTGTTTCCGCTATTGTTCCTTTTCTCCAGCACTAATGAATATTCGGATATACTAGATCGAATTGGGCCACTGCTTGAATGAACTATCTATGTAATGATGTGTTTAATAATTAATCATTTATGCAATGATGTTCCTAATGCAACACCCCTTTTTCCATGATATTTTAGCTATGTTTTCAAGCTGTACTATATTTTTTCCATTGTTTGAATTTTTTCTTTTAGTGGTACAGCCTGACTTTAAATCACCCTTCTTTATTTGTTCACCATTTTGTACACTGATGTAAGATACACGTCACGTCTTTCCATCTGTTTTCCCGCCACTGTGTGTTTTTAAACCGGTGTTTTTTTCTTCCAGGTCACTTTGAAAAAGGCTGGCGTACCAGCCGAAGCGTTAGTCTTGCCTTAATAAAATTTGTTTATATCTCCGTAAGACCTGATTTCCACGCTGCCTTAATAAAATTTGTTTATATCTCCGTAAGACCTGATATATACACACACATATATGCATATATATATGTATATACATTTGTATATATGCATATACATTTATACATGTATACATAAATACAAATCATTCCATGTTTTGAGCATGCTAACTCCAAGCCAGCTTTTACAACCTCTTAAAAACAATTGCTTTTGGCCTTTCCTCTCCTTATTTTAGCTAAGTAAAATAAGGAGATCTATTTTGTATTATCCTCAGCACACAGGCTGAGCTCTGTTAGTGACTTGAAGGAGGAGGACAGAGGGAGCCAGGAGGTAGGAGACAGACTGACTTTCTAACTGACCAGAAGGATGTTTTCAGAGTGCTACAATCTAGCATTGGTCCTTACTGTCTTCACTTGCTTGCATGCACCATGGAATAAGCTCAAATGGGTACTAGAGCAGGTGGGCATAAAGTATTTAAAGAACTATTCATGTCATCACCCCCTTAAAACTGCACCTAAAATAGGTGTTATATTGCCTCTCTTTACATGTTTTCTGAATGTCAGAATAGCAATTATTGACTTTATTAGAAAGAGGCACAGATTTGTAATGTTATGCCAGGAGATGAAAACACTTAGTCATTAAGAAAGCTTTTGCAAATGATTAAGGACAGGAACCTTTTGGATAAGAAACAGCCTTACATTTAGCCAATGAGGTGTGGATATATTTCAATAAGTTTGGATGCCCATTAGAAACGGCTGTTAGTTTAGAAGAATAATTTTCAGGTAAAATCAAAATAATCTTCCCCCATGGTATTTCATATTAATATAACAAACACATACACAATCATCTTAGATTAACTGTGGGCAGTATTATTAAAAATTGAGCAAATAAAATATTCAATAATATCAAACACTGATTTCTTTTTTAATTCTTTTCCTAAATTTGGAAACTCAAAGAACAATTTCTGTTTTAGCCATCCCTAATGCTCTATTTTCTTCTAACAAAGTCAAACATACATTAAGCAATCTAATTAGAAATGTTGATTTACAAATGAGTTCTCATTTGATTGTTGATGAATACTAATTATGTACATGAATCTAGAATAACCCTTAAATGGGAGACGTTTATTGTGTAGATTAAATCATTGTGAAAGAGATGCTATTTTAGCCAGGAGACAAGCTGCATTAGCTTTCTTCACTAAAATTGCTAATAAGTTAAAAATGGGTTTCTCTGTTGCCATCATTGTTGAAATATATATTCTTATAGCGTCATTGCACAAAATTGCCAAATTATCTTTTTATAGATTTTATAGTCTGTTATGTAACCTTGGAACATACAACCCTATATTGTGAAAGTTTTCAAAGAAATTATGAAGGGTTACGTCATTTTGTCTGTCAGCTGCCTGGCAACTCTAGGAGACCTCCCAGGTGATAGAAAATGGGCACTATCACAATGAAGTTCATAATCTTGAAGAAACACTGATGTTCTGGATGATTCTTGAGATCTGCCTGGGGCGGGCATCTATGTGCTAAGAACATCAAGGTTCTAAAGGATTTCTTAGGGACCTCAAAAATTGATAGGAAAGGTAGGAAAAAAAGTTAAAAGTTGTATGCATATGGCTATACCTTATAATTGATGAAGTAGAATAGAAACATTACGTGCAAGGCAAAGTGGAAGAGCCATCATTGGAAAAATAAACATGTACCCAAAATCAATGTATTAAATTAAAGAGATTTGCTTATATATAGTGATGGGCGAATTTATTCGCCAGGGTCGAATTCGCGGCGAATTCCCGTGATTCGCGAATCACCAGTGAAATTTCGACAAGCGAAATTTATCCGGAAAAACGACGCACGTCAAAAGCGTCCCGTGACTCGTTTCGCAAATTTTTCGCCGATTCGCGAATTTCTCTAGAAATTCGTGAATTTTGCGGCGAAGCTAATCGCGGGAGATTCGCTCATCACTACTTATATAGTCAATTTGGTTAAAATGGCTTACTTGATATACAGGGATATAAACAGTGTATATCCTACTAGGATATTGATCTAGGAACTCCTACTAGGATTTCCTACTAGGATATTGATCTAGGAACTACGATTTACATATTTGATGTGATATAATTTAATTAATATTAGTATAATATTAGTATATGTATTAAATATAAGTTTAATTTAATATTCTATGTAATAGACTGTGGAATAATATAAGATACAAGGTGCTTTTCCCTCGGTGCTTCTGTATGCCAACATGAGCAGAAGAGCAGCAGGGCAGCAGATTCAAAGCCTGCATTTCTGTTGTCCCTTGGCCATTGTCTGGCCCTGGTCTTAACCTTCCGGTATGGATTTCTTCCAGAAAGATCACTTAAGTGTTTTCAATCCAAAATCTACCTTATGGCAGTTAATGGCAGCTGATATTGGCAGTATTGACACTTTCTCTACCAGTGATTTTGTGCAAGCAGAGAAAAGCTTCCTGTGTGACATCCTAGGGATGATTTCACAAGGCTAACTGGCAAGGCTACCATATTTTTTTCCACCTATGTGTGTCCAAAATGATAAGAGCTCATACAATTTAGAATACTCTTTCATATCAAATGGTCCCTAAGCCAGTTTTGACAGAAACTCAATTATTAACCAAAACTAGAAACCAACATTTATTCTACCATTTATCTTCTCTCTAGGGCAGATTTAGCAAGGGTCGAATTTCGAAGTAATGGGAGTTTTTTTGAACTCCCATAAATTTGAAATGAGAAGAAAAAAAAACAATCAAAATTTATGAAAAAATTCTAACTTTGGGAGAATAGGATGCATTGGAATCATTCAAATCAAATTTTTATTCAATCAAATTTGATTCAAAATATTAAAAAAAAGATACTTAGAATTTTCAAAGACCACCAAATGACTCCAAAGTTGAAATTTTAAAGATACAGTACATGATAAATTTCGTTATACGAATTTTTAAATTTTTTGCAAATTCGAATTGAATTTGGACTATTCCCTAGCTTGAAATTTGAATTTTTTTACTTTGAATATTTACTTTGACCCTTGATAAATCTGCCACTATGTGTTAAAGAAACACAAGATATAGCACATGATGTTTGTATTTTCAAACTATCATATTGTATTGAAAGACACTGGTCTTATGGCAGAGGTCAGCTTTTCATTTGATAATGATAATTTTTGATAATGCATGCTATTTAGATATTTTTAATAGAAGCCAAGACATAGAGGTTTTTATAGTCAAATAGTCAAAATGTCATGTGCAATATTTCCATTAGACCTTTGACTATATTCTTCAGCTCTTCCCACTTAGACAGAGTTACTCACTTGTGTCTACTGTAAAGCCAAGTTAAGACAAGGATTTTGTTGTCAGGATAACTGTGTTTTTAAAGCTTAAACTATATTCAATATTGTATATCCAATTTCAGAAAATACTGGATCCCTTTGTTGAGCTTTAAATTGTTGTGGTTATTCTCTGAAAATGCGAAGTATTTGGGAAAGACCAACCATTCTATTAATAATATATGGGTCTGTAAAGCCCTCTTTGCTCTTGCTATAGTGATGACTGCTGTTTCTTTTAATAAACTTCCATTCCTGATTTTATACCAGGGAGAATTAAATAATTACATACTGTACCATTTCAGTATTCATTTTAAAATTGCAGCAAGCATTACCTAGGTTAATGTTACAGTTTTGGGCAACTTTTTATCCCAGCTCGTTTAAGAACCTACTAGGAATAACTCTGGTCTCCTTTGAGATTCTGTTGCAGAGGCAATTCTATAAGGGAGTAACTAAAACATTGAATTTTAGGAGTGCAAACTTTAACAGTATAAGGGCATCTCTGCAACATATTAACTGGGAAATGCTTTTCACCAGTTTAAACACAGAACAAAAATGGGAAGTCTTTAAAATGCTGCTTAATAAATATACATGTCATTAATTCCCCTTGTAATCAAGGAACGCTGTTGCAAAGCAAAACCTTTTTGGTTCAACAGAAGTGTTAGTGTTGAGGTGGGTAAAAAAAGACCTGCTTTTAAGGCTTTCAAGTTAGCTGGGACATCCAAATCATTTATACATACAGGTACAAGGAGGCCAATAAATCATGCAAAAAAGCTATCAGGCAAGCTAAAATCGATATGGAAAAGGATATTGCAGTAAGCAGTAAAAAGAATCCAAAATTATTTTAAAAATATGTTAATAGTAAAAAAATAAAGCAGGAAGCGATGGGACCTTTGTTATGAGAGGGAGGTCAGCTGGTTGATTATAACAAGCAAAAAGCTCAGATTCTGAATGCATACTTTTCATCTGTCTACACAAATGAGGAACCAGCTAATGAAGGTTTCCTTATTTATAGTCCCAATTCTAGCAATACATCTAATGATGCATGGTTCACACATGAAGAAATTCAAAAGAGACTAGAACATGTTAAAATAAACAAAGGTCCAGGGCCAGATGGTATTTATCCCAGCATACTTAGCGAGCTTAGCTCTGTGATTGCCAAACCTCTCTACTTAATTTATCAGGAGTCTAGCATGGTGCCGAGAGACTGGCAAATTGCTAATGTGGTGCCACTACTCAAAAAAGTATCCTGTTCTCAGCTTCAAAACTATAGGCCAGTTAGTCTGACGTTGGTGGTAGGAAAGCTTTGTGAAGGATAAGTAAAGAATAGGATACTGGACTTCATAGCAAATAACAATACTATTAGTTTGTGCCAGCATGGTTTTATGCGTAATAGATCTTGCTAGACTAACTTAATTCTTTCTTATGAGAAGGTAAGCAGGGACCTTGATTCTGAGATGGCAGTAGATGTGATTTACTTAGATTTTGCTAAAGCATTCAATACTGTGTCACACAGAAGGTTACTGGTTAAATTAAGGAATGTTGGCATAGTACATTGTTGGCATTGTACCTGGATAGAGAACTGGCTAAAAAAAACTACAAAGAGTGGTGGTAAATGGAACATTTTCTAATTGGACAAGTGTTGTTAGTGGGGTACCACAGGGCTCTGTACAGGATCCCTTGCTTTTCAACTTGTTTATTAATGACCTGGAGTTGGGCATTGAAGTACTGTTTCTATTTTTGCAGATGATACCAAAATTGTGCAGAACTATAGATTCCATGCAGGATGCTGCCACTCTGCAGAGTGATTTGTCTAAGTTGGGAAACTGGGCAGAAAACTGGAAAATGAGGTTCAATGTTGATAAATGCAAGGTTATAAAAAAGGGCATAAACTCAAGGGATGAAAACATATTATACCTCTTTATAGATCCATAGTAAGATCTCATCTGGATTATGCAGTGCAGTTTTGGACTCCAGTCCTTAAGAGGGATATAAATGAGATGGAGAGATTGCAGAGACGTGCAACTAAACTGGTTAGAGGGATGGAACACAAATTATGAAGGTTGACTGTCCAGGTTGGGTTGTTTTCTCTGGAAAAAAGGTGCATGCTAGGGGACATTATTGCACTTTACAAGTACATTAGAGGACAATATAGACTAGTATCTGGGGACCTTTTTACCCATAAAGAGGATCACAACACCAGAGGCCACCCCTTCACATTAGAAGAAAAGGGCTGTCATTTGAAGCAGCGTAGGTGGTTCTTCAAAGTGGGGAGAGTGAGGCTGTGGTGGCTGATTCTGTTGATGCTTTTAAGAGGGGCTTGGATGATTTTTTGGACAGACATATTATTAAAGGCTACTGTGATACTAAACTCTACAATCAGGGGCAGATTTACTAAATTTGTGTGAAGGATTCGAAATTCGATCGAATTTTCAAAAATATTTGAATTCGAATTTTCAAATACCTTTTTTGGGCACTTCGACCTCCGAATTCAAAAAATTCGATCGATTCAAATGATTCGAATAAAAATCTATTCGATCATTTGACCATTCAATGGTCAAAATACTTGCCCTTTAAATTTTTATTCGAATCCCTAGTCCGCCAGATTAAACCTATCGAATTGCTGTATAACCCTATGGGAAGCTCCCATACGTATATGGTTTGTGCGAAAGTGTGGAGGGTTTGTGTGTGTGGATGTTGGGTTTTAATTTGGAGGGGTTGAACTTAATGGACTTTGTCTTTTTTCAACCAAATTTAACTATGTAACTAACTACCTATGTAACAATTCCTGAAATGTCAAATTAACTAACATGATCAATGTATCTGCTAGCTTGCTTTGTACTAAACATCTAGCAATGGTGAGTAAAACTAGATGTTGAGGGTACAGTATATCACAGACATCATGATTTCAACATATATCTCCATTACATCACCTATTATTGAGGGCTGTTCATACCATGACAATATTTGTGAATATTTTCAGTTTGATATTCTAAGATACTCTTAGTAGTGGTTTCATTCTTTTGGGTCTGGGGGCCTTGCCAGAAGATCAGTTATGGTAACATGTGAGAAAAATATCTGTTTGGTTTTCTGACAGCTCAGCTAAAAGGTGAATTGGGGAACCTGGGGAAACTTGCTGCATGGTTGTTACAGAATAATTTTCTATTAATTTTTATGAGCGAAGGGGGACCCAAACTATTTTGAGTAGCTTGAGCAGAAAAGAGGGCTGCATCTGCAATAAAGTGTTGCATCCGATAGATTTATTGAGCTACAATATATTATGCTGATACAATTTGGACTTCATTGCCCATTCATGGAAGCATCAATTAAATGATAAATATGCACTGTTTCATTTAGCAAAATTTTGCATGTATTTCCTGTTGCTTTTAATACTGCAAATTAATAAAGGATGCTTATAATAATGATAACATAGGTGTGATATGTCAAAGTGGTGGCAGTGTTGTTGTGAACTAATTCCTGCTTTTCTCAACAGCCTTGTAGTTCAACAGCTAGAGGGCTACGAGTCTGACATGCCTGGCATTGATATTAAAATCATGTTAAAGCTAATTGGGCAAACTAGTTTATACATAAATAGCAGTTATGATTTTTAAATTAATGCTAGGTCAAGAGCAATGAATATGCTGGAGCTATTTTATAGTAAGTAAAAGAAAGCAATGAGCGGAATATCAACATTGGTTGCCAGCATATAACTAGTCTGCGACACAGACTCCAGATTTGCAGAAATTCATGCCAAATGATTGTATTATGTGTTCTATGTACTTTAAAGAGGCACACTGCCACATTCAGAAAGTTAATTACATGCAAATGCTCAATCCTCATAATGATGATGTGATCAGGATTTCAGCATATGAAATGTGCATTGGATAACCTCTGTATTCCACCTTTGTATTCTGATTTGATTTTAATGCAATGCATATCCAATACGGCATGTTGTTTTTCAAAATCCTTTCAGTAATATCCTAATAGAATTACCCCATCAGGAGGATTTGACTTGCTGTTCAGACAAGGTATTTTTTTCTAGGTGAAATAAAATCACAGCTAAGAGGGTCATTTATATACAACACATATAAAACTGCTCAGTCTTTGTTCCTAAGCTCATGCAGTGCTGCTAGTATAAGAACTAACTATTTCAAAATTATGCCAACACTGTATTCAGTGCTACCGTTAAAAAACAATTCTAAAATACAGCTTATTCGTTAATATTCAAGACGGCATTTTTCACATCATTCCAGAAAATTATATCAAAAAGAGATCTCAATTTTTTTTCAAATTGAAATTTTGCAAACTCAAATTGTCAATGATTAACAAAATTAAAATTCAAAAGAAACAAATTCAGCAGCTAAAACCTGGAATTCAATGTATTTAATTTTTAGAAATGTTTTAAACATTTGAATTTGTGAAAATGAATGGAACAATGCCATTTTTCTGGCAATCAAGTTTCTGTTTTGGAAAATTAAGTGACTGCATTTTTCAAATACCACATTTTCCATAAATATCTTGCCAATGCATAGCACCACCTGTATTTGGCTGTATTTATGAGGGGCATGGGCGTAAACAGAAAATGTTCAGGGGGGCAAGGAAGAAAACATATTTCACAAATGACTTGCATCCATAATTTGGTTTCCACACAAACCTAACAACAGTTTTTCTATAAATATTTAAATTAGTAACTGTTACACATGTATAGCATTGACATTCTGTTAGTGACACAAACTTCTTGTTTGCCAAGACATAACTTGGTCTTTTCTACTTTCATATCACAATTACTAGCCAGTTTTGTAGAATGTTATTCCCTCTTGAGTTCTAGTGTCAGCTGCATACATACAGTGATGCCTCCATTTTACATACCCTCATTTTATGTTCTTCCATATGTTATACCAATTTTGTGATCCCACCAATATATAATGCATAATACATTTCCCTGACTTTACACCATTTTTTCTGGTCTCCTGAAAAATGGGGGTTCTACTGTACATACAATAGAGTAACAATAGCAGGAAGAGGTTGTGCACAACAGAATGTCACTAGTATAGAATCTATTTTTTACACATTATATTTCAATCTAGGGGAAAGCTGCATTGTTTCCACAGAGGCAGAAGGGTTAAAAGATAAGAGTCATCCAAAACACAAAAAACAGGTGGATACAATACAGGAGGGTGTGCTGACCATAAGATGTAAGCTTTTTAGAAGTTTATTGCAGGTTCTTAATGGTATTCTTTAGAAATCTGTTCACATGTATAAAATAACTAAACTGTACTGCTGCTCTGAGCAGAAGAATAGGCATTGGTCCATTATTTGAAGGGTGTTGACCATAAGATGTAAGCCTTTTATAAGCTTATTGCAGGTTCAATCTTTTCAAATATAAAGGAACAAAACAAATAGTGAAAAACAGTACAGGTACAGGAACCATTATCCAGAAACCTGCTATACAGAAAGCTCCGAATTACAGGAAGGCTGGCTCCCATAAACTACATTTTATCAAAATAATCCAAATTGTTTTAAAAGATTTCCTTTTTCTCTGTAATACAGGTATGGGATCCATTATCAGGTAACCCATTATCCAGAAAGCTCTGAATTATGGAATTGCTGTCTCACATAGACTACATTTTAGCCAAATAATCAAAATTTTTAAAAAATAATTTCCTTTTTCTCTGTAGTAATAAAACAGAACCTTGTACTTGATATAAACTATGATAAAATTAATCATAATTGGAAACAACCCCAGTCTATTGAGTTTAATATTTACGTGATTTTCTAGTAGAATTTACATATGAAGATGCAATTTATGGAAAGATCCATTAAATTAAAACCCCTGGTCAGGAGCATTCTAAATAACAGGTCCTATACCTGTAATAAAAAAGGAGCTTTTACTCGTCCAAACTAAGAGATAAATAATCTTTATTGGAAGCAAAATCAGCCTATTTGGTTTATTCAATGTTTACATGATTTTATAGTAGGCATAAGGGCCGGTACACACGGGAGTTTTTACCTGCGCTCCCCTGCGTTCCGTTTTGCTGCGTTCAGCCGCAGGGGCGCAGGTATAGACACACTCAATTATTTTCAATAGGGCTGTACTCACGCGAACGTATGTAGGCGCCAAATGCAGGAAAAATGCAGCATGTTGCGTCTGAATCTGCGTTCGGCGCTTACACGCGTCTCGTGGGTACAACCTCATTGAACAAAATGAGGTGCGTCTAGACCTGCGCTCCCCTGCGGCTGAACGCAGCCAAACGCAACGCAGGGGAGCGCAGGTCAAAAACGCCCGTGTGTAAGGGCCCTAAGGAATGAACTAAACAATTAATCTATTACCAAACCTGAAACTTGTTTCAAGAAACGTTAACAAAAGTTCTGGACAACTGTCAATGACCTGTATTGATGAAGACAATCTCAAATAGAAGAACAGCAACCACCACCTTGTAGTGTGTTAACCTCTGCAGTACAAGCAGACTAAGGCTTAGCTGTGTGAGCATTACTGCAGCAGGTTCCTTGTCAGTAGAATCTGAAGGAGCAAAGTCAGCAAACAATGACAACATGATTCATTGCTCTCTGCTGGTGGTGATGCCTCTTTAGAAAGAAATTAATTGATGTCATGATACTTGTTCCCTGGAACATCTGAAAGAAGCCTCCACAAAAAATGACTAGAAAAGTATGAAGAACTGTACAGATATATGAGCATAAATAACAGGAAGCACAACAGTTCCATACTTCACCAGTTTCACTATTGTCTGTGATCAACTTATGCCAAACACACAAAACCTCTTTGAAATGCAATCAAGCACACATTTAAATGTGAATATCGAGAATGCATTATCTTTAGGCAAGTTCCACTGAAATTACATTAAACATTGTATTTTGATTAAGGACAGTTGGTGGGATCCCTATGCAAATAATTTGCAGTAACCCAATGGCAAAAATTTATAATTTTGTGTAGGCAGAAAAAGAATGCAGTTGGAAGACTGTGGCTACAAAGAGATGAATCTTTGATGTGTTGTTTGTTTCAAAACAAAAAAAGAGGGATATACATTTTACATTCAGTATAACTAACTATAATAGGTGCCTTGGGTCAGTATATTATTACTATTATAGTACACACATTTTATAACAGTTTTTACATGAGTCCCTTTCCCAGCTGAGTTTACAATCTAAGCTCACAGACACAAAGTAGGATCAATTTCATTAGAAGAATATTAAACTAGCAAATGTGATTTTTATTTTCTTTCTGGCATTAGTAGTAATGGTTCTCTCCACTTTCTTTCTCTTTTATCTTTATACATTGTTACATAATTTGTTATGTATTTATATTTTGCTTTTATTGATGAAAAAGAAGATAAGAATTCCTGGATTAGGGATTCTCAGACAGGCTTAGTAGAGGGAGGGAAGCTTTGACCAGGTTAGGCAGGCTAGATGGAGCAAGGGATCCCCGGACGAGCGTAGTGGAGAGATGGAAGCTCTTACTGGGTTAGGCAGGCTAGATGGAGCAAGGGGTTAAGATATGTTACGAGTAGTAAGGAAGAGGGCTTACCAGGCAGCAAGAAGGAATATGAGCCAGAACTCCTCAGTCTGCATTGAGCAGTGGTAGGAGCAGCATCCTGTCCTTCCACCCATGTGCAGGCAGGGGAATGCTTTCCAAAGTGGGGCAGTATTCCCCTTCCTGTGAAGTGTGCTGGTACCTCTCTGGGTTAGGGTCCCAGGAGGTAAGGGTTTCAATGAGGTCATTTTGTTCCTACTTGCCCATCCAGGTGCCGTGATTTGGATAGCTGGCATGGTGGTTGTCCGATCACCTGGTAAAGTAATTTAAGCATTCCTGTTGAGCTATACTACAGTATATTTTGTTAATATTGAGGCTGTAAATTAAGAGGCTACCTTTAAACTACATCCTGGGATCCAAGTGACTTTATTATAATCATAAGCTAACATAATGGGTTAATGAGGAGGCTTGAACCGATGATGTTGACGCTGCCCAAGTAATAAGTTAATTATGGTGACAGTAAAGTTTCAATTACAACACAAGCTGTTAAAAATGATCAGAGCCTGATTTTCAACATGTACTGTATGCTATTTTGCACACCTATCCATTGTGTTTCATTGATTCTAGCTGCTAAAAAGTAATTTTCTAAAGATACAGATTTGCCCTTAGCAGTTAATATTAACTCCAGTGGATAGCTCCATAGGTCAGTATAAATATTGTTGAACGTCCCTTTGCTTTTGATGACATATAAAAGATCAGCAAAGTCACATCACACAGACTTTAATCATTTTAGTGTGCCGGTGAAAGCAATTAAATGTGCTCAGTTGTCATGTTATACAGAATATTACAACTATACCTACAAAATAAAAAGGTCATTCAGTATCTATTATTCTTTCCCATAAAGAAGATACAGTAGCAGAACTGATAACTCTGCATAGAACCACAATGGGTGAGAATCTGTTGTAAAGGATTGGCATCAGGCTGAGAATGAAATATTTAAGACTTTACTAGGGGAATGTAATAAAAGTCAGTAACAGAAAAACTATTCGCAATGCAAAAAGTTATGCCTCTGCGCGAACAATTTTTGCTTTGTGCGAATTTAATATAGCTTTTGCGAACCCGGAAAATGTTTAGCCACCACTTCCGACAGTGGAAGAGAGTTTGCAAATTTTACAGCTTGCACCAATGTGCAGTCAATGTAATAAAACGTCTTACTGAAAAAGTCGTTATGTTTGCTCCAAAAGATTACAACACCTTCAAGCACTACTTAAGAGTGCGCAATTAAAATTCGTGGTTTAAGGAACAATATTACATTGCGAGATGTGGATTTTTAATCTTATTGATGCATATTGTTTTGCTCTTTGTGAATTTAATTACATTCCCCCCTAAGTGAAGGCACATTTTGACATTTCTTTATGCATGGTGTTAGTAAATACAAGATATGTTATTATTATTATTATTATTATTGTTAACATGTATTTATATAGCACCAACATATTGTGTATCACTGTATATTATAAAAATGTGAATGCAGAATCAACAATGTACTTTTTTTCCGTAATAATAAAACAGTAGCTTGTACTTGATCCCAATATATAATAAATCTTTATTAGTGTTAAAAGAATCTTATGGGGTTTTCATTTTAGTAGATTTAAGGTATGGAGATCCAAATTACAGAAAGACTTGCTA
>CM044443.1:103845673-103868479 GCA_024363595.1 Xenopus borealis | reverse complement strand
ATATATATATATATTGAAAAAACCTTTTGAAATGTGGAGACACATTCAGCATTACTTTGAATGGTTTGGTGGCCTTCGTTCACAGAAATGCTTTCTTGTTGTGTCAAGGGGTGTAGTATGCTAATTTGAACTTAGATGTCAAAACATAATTAAACATAATTAAACTATATCCAACCCTACCCTTTGCAAATTAACTCTTGTATAGACAGAGCACAGGTGCAGTCAGAAACATGGCAGGGAATATTGGGCAGAATTTGCTGCTGTTCCATGTGTGTCAATTTCTATGTTTTGTCCAGTGGTGACACCTTACCCTATAGACACCATCTGTTTGTCCAAGAGGAAAAATATTATAGCAATGAGACCTGCTTGACACATTGATCCTTTAACTGATTCCTGGTCACAGTACCATTCTCAAACTACAGTATGAATGTATATCTATTTACTATGTGCTCATATATCAATGTTAAAACAATAAGTATGAATTCATTTTGACTAAATGAGTATAACTTGTTTGTAAATAAGTGTTATAGCAGCTCATAATTTCCCCCAGAATCTTTAACCATAAAAGTAAGGCCATGTGACCACATGGCTTCTTCAGCCCGACTATTGTTGTGAAAAATATGCCTAAACCATATACAGTATATCACTTGGTAGGAACCATTACTAATCACTTCCCCAGAGAATGAATTGAAAATTGTGTGGCAGGTACAGTATGTTAGCCTTAAAAGTGTAAGTATCACTTTAAAACTTTATGTCTTTTCTTCACTCTTTATTTTGATTATCCAGATTATTTCTAATTACTACAGTTACATTTTTGTATTGAGAGAGAGACCATTCCAGCTTAATTGTGTCTCCTAATTAGGAGTGGTTTGTACATTATTAAGCGTGGTGTGTGCATTATTGAGTTTAAATATTTATTTCATTCAACTAAGCTAGAAGAATTGTTATTGTTTCAAAGTGATAAACCATAACCTGATTAAATGAAATAAGATTTAGTGACCAACAAATTAAATTTGCAGTATTATTTTAGAATGGCGCTTTGTTTTTATTCATGCCCATGAAATGAAGAAAATTGCAATATTTCTTAGATCAGAGTTTAATAATCTTTTGAGAAAATGAAACATAAATGATTACATTTGCTCTGTTCATGTACCAGTCTTGAAAACATGCATATTATTTAGTATGGCTGCTTCAAATTAATTATAAACAGAAAATATTAGTTTCAAAATCGCACTCCCTCTGGATGGTCTTTAAAATCAAGGTTACTAGAGCTATTACTGTTGAATGAAATAATACAGTGAATTTCTCTGTTTTAAACATGACAGATATAAATACATCAAAAGACATAAAAAGAAATAAAAATTGATATTGATCATTAATAGCAACTGGAGCATGACTGGATGAAGAAATTCACAAACTAATTTTGGCACCAAAGAAATATTAATGATCTTTATATTATAAATGTGTCTTGTAGGTATTTTTACATAATGAATATGTCAATGAAACCAAGAAAACCATTAGAAAGATAATGGTAAAAGCCAAATGCTTAGTAAGTGATAATTATTAAATGTATAATTTAAACCTTATTTCTAATTTTGCCTAGTGCATAAGCATAGAACACTTTAATGTTTACATTATACTTAATTGTGCCCCTCATTTGATTGTGTATGTATGTTAACAATTAAGGGTTCAATTTCTAGATAGAATTTTTTGTAGTTATCCTTTTGCTAATATTGTCTTTTTATAAAGTTTGATCCCTTCATTTGCCCATACCCACCAATTTGCTTCATCTACACCCAACTGAAGACAGAAAAAAGCTAAATGGTAATGTTAATGGTAAGATAGACCTGGTTCCTGGAGAAGGTCATCCAATTCATAACTAGGCCAAGAGAAGTGTAAGCAAAATCTACTGTAGATTAGCTGACTACTAAGAGCACCCAGGAATACCATAGATGGGGTGCTAATGTATTATGATGCCAGTAACATCAAGTGCCACTTTCTATGGGTGGGGGCTTCACTGGCATCATCACTAGAGCTACATACACTAGGATAATCAAAAAGATTAATGTCATGTATAGCCATATGGAGACAAAGGTGACGCATTATTGTTGGGCAGGTGCAGCACACAGACTTGCAGGATGATGGAAGAAGATATAAAAACAGTGCAGTGATGGTAAACTAAATGTGTTGCATTGTGTTGTGTATGCTCACAGTTTTTGTTTTTTTTTATAGATCATTACATCAGGGACATTGCCCACATCTAAGGAGTTTAAAGGCCCTCCAGTAGACAGGTAGTTCATGGTTCTTGGTGCATCCATAGCATGTGTTAGTAGACTAATGGGGAAATGTAATATGTTTTGTTAGGGCAAGAAACATGAGCAAAGATGCTTGCGAACGTTAGCAACCCTGTTTGTGACTTAATTCCAAAGTTTGAGAATATTCGCAGTGTATGTAATAAAATGACGCAATCGCAGAGTGCTTTTTGTGATAAAATATTTAACGAAACACCAGAGCAGGTGTTTATGCTACACCTTTGCTTAGAGATAATGCGCAATGTAATATTCACCAGCAAATGGTTTTACATTACAAGCACTGCTAAACATTCGCAGAGACCCCATTCTAAATAATGCTTGCGAATATTAATTACATTCCCCCTAAAGTCCCTAATAAAGCAAATGTGATATCTGGACATTGTAACCAGGGTGATATTTTTGTGGGCCAGTACCTAGGGCTGCAGCTTTAAAGGGCAGTGGATAGGAGTCTTTATTAATAATATTTTTTTTAAGTCTCTGAATTTTAGGGAATTATTATGATTAATGATGTGAGAAAGAAACACTTCTATCCAGTTTACAACTCCTTCCAAAAAAAAAAAAAAAATCCAGCCGCATTTTGTGCTTTTATATTACATAGAGATGACTAGCAATATATATGCTATGTGCGATGTGGTTTAATGGGAGCATTATTTTTTTTTCAACATGAAGCATGAGACATAGTGAAGACAAGTTAGCTAGCCTCAGAAATTATTGTATAGCAATTAAATCCTCAAGTGTTTTAATCAACATTTTTATTGGTAATTCCTTTTGTTATTATGATGCAATGATTTTTTTTCATTCCTGCTTTAAAGAGAACATATTGAGAAGTTAGGGAATAAGATTAAAGCTGTCTTGTTACATTCTTAATTGCAGCACATGCACATTGCTCTATACAATAAAGTAGAATGTTTCTGGGATGGAAAGAGAATTTGTGTACTTAAAAACAAAAAACTACACAACTAGCAGGTATGGTATCTGAACAATGCAATATCGAAGTTAGATTACAAATGTTTCTAAAGCTTTAAATCCAATTCTTTGGATTATTAATATCCTTTATTTATATAGTGCTACATAGTCTGTAGTGTTTTACCAAGAATATACATCAGTTCTCACTCCAGTGAACCTAATCTAAGGGCTTTATCCCATTTACATGCTGTAATCAGTTTTATCAGGAGTCAATAAACCTTCCTGTATATTTTTGAGGAGTGGGAGGAAATCCATAGAAGCATGATGCGACACATAGAAACCTCTTGCAGATTGTGTACTGATGGAATTGAACCTAGAGCTAATTTATTAATGGGTTAAATTATGCCCATGGATTATCAAGTTAACAGTCTGTCTCTTTATAACATTTAGATGCAGCCCGTTGTGGCTTTATTAAAACATTCCCAACTGCATATAATCTCCATTTTTATTCTCACTATAATTCTGTGTTGCAGATGAAACTTCTTCACAGAAATTAAAAGTCTTTTGGGCCAGATGGGTTACATAAAAGAGTATTAAAAGAGCTTAAATGTGTACCTGAGGCTCCCATGAGCAAAAATGTTAATTCAGACTCTGTTGACAGGAGTTGAAAGGAGAACTGCACAAGCTGCACTGCTTTTTTCATGACTTATCAAGCAACAAAATGCAGTTAAATACAAGCATATGAGCTTGGCATTCTATGAGGGGAAATGAGGAATCCCAACAGCATTTTTTCTCTGTAAATGCAGGCTTTGATTTTTTTTTTCTTTACCAGGGAAAAATCTTGCATTAGGCAAAAATAAATGTGTCTGAGACCCATGAAAACAGAGCTAATTTTTCTTTCAATATTTTCAACTTTTTGTTTTGTTTTTCTTGAGACTGCCTGTAAGGATAAAAAGGGTTAAGTTTTGTAACTGTATCCTTAATATAGACTCAACCAGAGAGATACCATTACTATCATTACGATTACAACACTGCACTGTGGCAGTTACTATATAGATCTCTACTTATTAAAACAAAAGTTTTTATTATTGTTATTATTAGTGTTTACTGTTAGTCGAATTCGAGGGTTAAAAAACCCTTGAATTCAACCATGTGAATAGCTGGAGAATAAAAATCCTTCGAATTCGAATATCAAATTTGAAGGATTTTACCGCAATTCGATTGGTCAAAAGATCGAATAGCAAATATTTGATCAATCGATAAAATCGTTCGAATCGATCGATTTGAACTATTTTAACAATTTTTATTCGATCAAAAATAATTAAACTCAGTTCAGTAGCTTTTATTCTGGCAAAGTAGGCAGTCGATTAAAAATTTAAAGGGGAAGTACTTGGACTGGAATAGTCAAATATTCCAATAGATTTCTATTCAAATCATTCGATACAATCCAATTTTCAAAATTCACTGGTCGAAGTAGTCTCCAAAAACATTCAAAAATTCAAATCTTTTTGAAAATTCGATCGAACTTCGAATCCTTCATGTGAATTTACTAAATCTGCCCCTATGTGTATATATGTGTTGGATTATTTATTGCAGTAAATTAAACCACTGTCAATATTTAAATGTAGCAATTACATTACTAAACAATAACCAAAGTAAGTACCTGTAACATTCAGCTGCTCCTACAATGCAGTTTCTCCACAATACTACTTCCACCCAACCCCTGCAAAGGCTCAAGCACACAGCAGTTTTCAAAACACAAACAATGTTAAATAGTATAATTTAAAGAGAACATATTGAGAAGTTAGGGAATACCTATAAAGGACCATGTTTTCTAGATCGATTTCTATTTTTGCACATACAAGAAATGTTCTTGGAATCTGCACTAATAAGACCTGGGTTGCCATCATGTTTTCCTACAATGCACTGTTTTTTCCCAGAATTCCACTGTACGTTATACGATAATGGAGTGCTCCACCTGGTTATAACTCACCAATTGTGGGGGCTGGGTGCTTTAACTGGAAGGCCCTTCCCTTGCGCAGGGTCAAATGTCCATGTAACAAAAAATCCAGAAGCACACCAATATTGACTTAGTGAAATCTGTGATTTATTAAGCCCATATATATCCAAAAAACAGCAATGTTTTGGACCCCACTGGGCCCTTTATCAAGTCTCAAGGGTCCGAAACATTGCCGTTTTTTGGATATACATCGGCTTAATAAATCACAGATTTCACTTAGTCAATATTGGTGTGCTTCTGGATTTTTCATTATAAGAATTCCACTGTACAACTGGGCACAACACAGCCACTGAACCAGATAGGATTGTACTGCATCCGGCTGCATCCAATTCAAAATGGACACATCCAAAATTAGAAAAAATACTTTTGAAGTCTGTCTGCAGTCATTTCTGGCATAGATAGATTTGGAACAGAAGTGTAACCCTTTCGACACCCTTTTGTCTGTGTTCCAATCCACATGTGGCTTTTACCTGATGGCACTGGACAAACCTGAGCCACTCTGCAGTGGTATCGGGAGAGACTGGGTATATACCGAGAACTTCCCATACCAATCACAATGGCACATTGTAACGCTTCAAAGAGGTGACATCTGAATTTGATTCTGTGTAGTTACTGTGATGGGATTACCAATGTGTCATGCAACTCCTAGACACAGGTGTAAAGCTGGCCATAGACGCAATGATCCGAGCGTACGAATTCTCGATTCGTATGATTTTTGGATCGTGTGTGGAGTGTTCTGACATTTTTCGTGCCATGCCGATTGGTCGTTTGTTCAATCGGCCAGGTTAGAAAATTTCTGTCGGCTGGCGATCATATCTTTGCGTCTATTGCAGATCGTACGATTTTCAGTGGGAGACCATCACTAGGTTTTTAATCATACAACTTTTGTACGATCCCTGTCAGGGGCAGAACGTCGGCTGATCTGTGCTTTTGCTACTTTATTTGATCTGAAGGTTAGTGGCAGGTTGGGAGATGGGGAAGTCTGATCGTTCGATGATTCGAACGATCGGATCTTTGCGTCTATGGCCAGCATTACTTGTATGAGTTGCATGGATGTGTGAAGTGTTCTGAAACCACTTTGGTACTGATGTGAGAACAGCATTGTATGCAGCAGACAGGTGGTGTCGAAGGCCCCCACCTCTATTCAGGGATGGTTTTTCTACCTTGACATGAATAATTGTGGCTACAATAATTACTCAGCAAGTCCAGTTGTTTTAGAATTACTTATATCAGATATACCATGACCTGGATGAATGAAAATCTTCATAGTCACTTCATAGATATGTAATCTGACAATTTCCATTAGATGTTTGAGGGTGAAAATGTAATATTGTTACATTGAGATTTGGAAATGTTTCCTAGCTACATGTATTATTGTTGGGATTTCTTTTAACAGGAAAACGTTGGGGTTTATCGCATCTTCTGAACACTGATTTTTGTTATCAATTTAATCACAGAAAAACCTATAATAGAGACATTCTAATATAGCTAGTAGAATAGAGTGTAAACAGATCAACAGATAACATTTTAGATAGCACAAGAAAGTTCCACCTCTATTTAAGTAAACTCTTATGCAGTGATGGGCGAATCACGGCGTATCGCTTCTGCAAATTTTTCGCGAATTTCAATAATAAGGACCAAAAACCGCACTGCATATTCCAGATGAGGTCTTACTAGGGATCTATAAAGAGGCATAATTATGTTTTTATTCCTTGAGTGAATGCCCTTTTTTATGCAGGACAGAACCCTATTTGCTTTAGTAGCTACAGAATGACACTGCCCAGAATTAGATAACTTGTTATCTATAAAAACCCCAAGATAATTCTCACTTAAGGAAACTCCCAACACACTGCAATTTAGTGTATAACTTGCATTTATAAAATTTTTACCAAAGTGCATAACCTTGCATTTATCAACATTGAACCTCATTTTCCAGTTTGCTGTCCAGTTTCCCAACTTAAACAAATCACTCTGCAAAGTGGCAGCATCCTGCATGGAACCTATAGTTCTGCACAATTTAGTATCATCTGCAAAAATAGAAACCGTACTTTCAATGCCCACATCCAGGTCATTCATAAACACGTTGAAAAGCAAGGGACCCAGTACAGAGCCCTGCGGTACCCCACTAACAACACTGGTCCATTAGAAAATGTTCCATTTACCACCACTCTTTGTAGTCTATCTTTTATCTAGTTCTCTATCCAGTTACAAATACTATGTTCCAGGCCAACATTCATTAAAGAGCCACTAACACCTGAAATTACACTCTTTTTTACATCTATTATAATAACTGGCTTTGAAAGCTACTTCTAAATTTGCCATAAAGTATTTGTATGATGCTTTTTTATTACCTGTCTGATCCCCCATGTTCCTGTATGAGGGGGCTGCCATATTTGTGCAGCAGGCATCTGTTATCATTAGAAACTGTAACTAACAGACTGAGATGGGACTGTTAGGTTGGCAAAGTCAGAGTGTCAGAGTGTCAGAGAGTCAGGCTTAGGAAATCCAAGTAACAATTATATACAAAAACAAACCTCTCAGCAAAAAATGATCAGCATGACCTATAAGTAACATGTAATGTACATTCATATGTTAAAATTCATTTTTTAGTGTCAGAATCACTTTAATATAACCAGTAACCTTCCATGTAGCACTGTATAAAATGCTTTAGCGAAGTCTAAGTTATGATATTATACACTGATAATGGGGTATTGTGAACCAGCTACCCCAGAGAGATGTTTTCACCTCAATAAGAACTTGCATTTTAGATTAAAGAGCACAAAGCCAACTCTTCTAAGGTATTATCTTAAAAAATAAACATTGGCAAAGTAAGAGACATGTCCTCAAGTTACAGTACCTTTTGTCTTCTGTTCACAGAAGGGTAGCATCACACTAGAAACAATTCATTTGAGTATTTCTTAAGGGGCAGTTTGTGATTCCCCTGCAAACCTTTGTTCCCTGAAATTTCTGTTGAAAGTCTTTTATTGCTATATTTAGAGTGAAATAATGATTGAATGATGTGACTCCTAGAAATGGCACACAACTCATTTTAATTAGCTGGAAGAATTCTTCAAATATATATGTTGAAGGAAAAAAATCATAAGAGGCTATATTCTTTCTTAAGATAAAGGGGCCATAATATTTCAGAGCATTAGTTATAGTTACCGTAATGATACACATTTATTCCAAACAGAGGTTCATTCTAGCTGACAGTACATATAGAACTACCATATAACCAACAAGAGTTCTTCTCTAGTTCTTCTTGCTATTTCCATAGAAATTTTCACCTGTGTGTCCATGACATTTTTTAATTTTAAGTGTAGTTCATGGATAGAAAAGGTTGGGGACCCCCGGTGTAGGGAATGGTTCATGTACCAATAATGTACATCTGCTTATTTTGGAGTAGACCATAGCAAAATGTTCATTCACTGATACAGTATGTACCTTGGCTTCAATATTCTGCAATTTTAAAGTTATGTTACAATTCGCTTATATAATGAAAGTTGCAAATGATGTATCCTTTATAGCAATCCATAGCATCCAAACAGCAGGTTGGAAAATAAGTATGCAGTTGCTTGCTATGTGTTACAAGACCTGATGCAAACCCCGTAAATTTTACGTGTGCCAAATTCTAAATCCAGACTCAAGAAATACTATAAATTGTTTGGAAAAGCAGAGAACTGCTGTCCCTTCTTTAATGACTTACCAAATATAGGCAATAACCTATATCCATTATATTAATGTATATTAGCCCCAAAACAAAAATCATTTTGTATTTCTTCATCCTTTGATCTTAGACTTCTTCTCACCATCTTCAGCAGAACTTATAAAAAAATTACAAAAATAGATAAAAGGCCCATCATTGAAAAAATTCTGCTGACAAAGAATAATGGACCTGACCTTTCATTTATATAATATCTGATCATATTTCAACAACAGCACCATCTGGACTGAACTCCATGTTGTAGGAAAGATTGACAACCGTGGTGACTGCAGCGAACAACCTGCTTGTCGGGATTTTTTTTAGACTGATATCAATCTACAACAACACCTATATTATTATATTTAGCTGTTGAAATGATTGATATTTTCTAAAAATATTTATGAATTATAGGTCTGGTGAGCATAGATGTATTTGTTCACAGAAAATTGTCAATATACTGTACATAGCAGCCTCCTCTTTTTTTTTTTAAATAATCCTATTTAACTGTAATATTTCAATAACACTATGCTACTTAATAGAAATTAGATGTTCAAATATCAAATGTGTATATATGAACATTTGTATTTTAAAATTGTGATGGCTGTCTTTGTCCTGCCTCAGCCAGAGCGCTTTCTCTTTTTCACTTTTTTGCCACTATACAGTAGTGATATCCATGTAAATGAACCTTTCAAATAATAAGCCATCCTGCTATGTGTCTTGAGAGGCACTCCTCCTAAATCTATATCTACAGTTTATGGACTCCTGGTTTTTGCCAGAAGCAGAGTAAATTTTTCCACCGAAGCACAAATAGTGTTTTCAGGTACACATACACATTGTATATGCTGATAAGAGCATTCCTTCAAATTGTAGATTTAAATGCCTTGGTACAGATGCAGCCACTTGGAATTGTGTGTTAAATGTGTCGTGACTCAGGGTTAATTGAAGAAACTGTGTTATCTAAAGTTATCTTAACTCATTTAATGCATTTAACCTTTTCATTAGCATACCAAAGCACCATTGTTTTCAATGGTGAACTCTTTAATTGGATGGGATGCTGTGACACAATATTCTGTGTTAAGTGGGAAAAATGGGATATCTGAGTTAAGTTATTCTGTGTCAAACACACAATCCAAAGTGGCTTCATCTGTAGGTTGAGTCGATTCAGACTACAATTTTAAATCTCAAAGTAGGTTAATTTTCACTGACTGTACATTCTTTAGGGCAAAGGGCCACCAATTATCTCTCAAACCACTTTCGTGATCTTTCTTGAACTTGTATCCTTTATCTTGTTCTCTATCCCTATTGTGCTCTAGGAATAAATACAAAGGAATCATATCTATGAAGATTTTCATTTATACAGGTCATAATATACATACTGTACATACTATATACAATAGAAATTGTCAAAGGCAACTGGACATTTAGGGGGTTATTTATCAAAATCCGAATGCATCTCATTATTTTCTGAAATACAAAAAATTCCAGTTCGGGAAAAAACTTGTGAAATTGCCTGAAAACTACTAAATCATTGGATTTTTGCAAGAAACGCAGCACAGATGAGGATGTCTACAAGACTTCTCCCATTACCTTATACACAACCTTAGAAGGCCTGAGATGCCAGAATTTTCAGATGCTGAATTTTTCCATTCTCAGGGTATAATAAATCTTGAACAATTCAAGGTTTTTTTTCCACTAAAAATTCTGCTGTTGTAGTAAAAAAAACTATTTTTTTTCTAGTTTTGGGCATTTAGTCTTTTTTCTTGAAAATGTTTCTCAATTCATCCAAGTGGCTTCTTCAGTTCAACTGAAGTGGTAGGGAAATCCCCAGCATTTGAACTCTTGAGGGTAGTAAAGTCATAGTCATCCATCCTTCTAGTCACAATAATAAAATACCCTCTGAAGAGGCTGCAAACATCTGGTTGAAAGTATCGGTGGCACTAGTTAATGCTCCACCTTCCAACTTAAGTTTGCAGGAGAGGAGGGCTCTGACATCCCTCGCAAAGAACTCAAGTGTCAACTTCTTGCCAGTGGATAAAGGGAGATGTACAGTGATTTTGAACATTTCAGACTACTACTCTGAAGTGGCCACACTACTCAGCAACTCCATATGAACAACTCAAGAGAGACCCTACAAGCAGATACAAGCAAAAGGCTAAAGACTGCTGGAAAAGGACATGGTCATCATTCCAGCTTTGTATCGTTGTCACTACCCAGGTGAAGCAACTCCATGCCTATATGGACTCCCAAAAATACACAGTAGGAATCCTCTGGGACCAATTGTCAACATCATTAACTTGGTGATTTACAACATTGTGAAATATGTGGCCAACATCTTAGCTCCCTTAGTTGGCAACACAGCACACCACATTCAGAACTCAATGGACTTTGTCAACAACATGCACAAGGTTAACTGGTGACCAACAAAGTGCACAAGGTAAACTGGTGACCGATGAGACTATGGTGTCCTATGATGTTACATTTCTATTCATACGCATACCTACATCTGAAGCAATTGGAACAGTGAGAAAATGACTGAACCCAGAAAAGATTCCTTACTGGATCTGTGCCTTAATACCAGGTGCTGCAAGCCAAAGGAAGTCTTTTGTAGACAAAAACATGACTGTGTCATGGCTTTGTCTGTGTCTCAAATCATAGCAAACCTTTAAATGGAAGAAGTGGAAAAGAAAGCCCCTGAATACCTTCAAGGGAATAGCACAAAATCATTGGATATGTGGATGATACCTACAGTAGGTCGGAATGTGGTTCCAGCTTTCAATCAACACATAAACTTGATGGTTAAAACATCAAGTTCACTAATGAAGATGTGAAAGATGGCAAAGTGGCATTTTTGGCTTGTGCAATGGTTATAAAGGGGGGGGGTATTGAAGTATACAGGAAAGCCACTCACACAGATCAGTATTTGTTGTTTGATCCCCATCACCCCCTGGAACATAAACTTCAAGTTGTAAGAACTTTGTGACATTGGGCTGAAACTGTGGCAATCAGTGCATATGCAAAAGAGAAAAAATACAAACATATGAATGGAGCTCTGAAAACCTGTGGATACCTGGAATGGGCATTTATCAAAACAAAATCAAAGCTAAGAAAAAATAACAAACCAATAAATAAAAGGGAGGAGCATAGCAGGTGAAGCAATATCGTCATCCCATATGGGGCCAGAACATCAGAAAAACTTAAAAGAATTTTCAAGAAACATCACATTCCTATGTATTCCAAACCCAGCAACAACCTAAGATAGAAGTTGGTGCACCCTAAAGTCCCAACACTAACGCACACTAACGCACATGAAGAGCTGTCCAGTGTGATGATCTGATATATACATTGGGGAAACAAAACAACCCTATGTAAGAGAATGGCCCTACATACAAGGGCTAACTCCTCATGACTAGACTCAGCAGTCTATCTACATCTCAAGGAAAAGGGACACTCCTTTGAGGACAACAATGTATACATTTTGGATAGAGAGGACCGATGGTTTGAAAGAGGCATGAAAGAAGCCATTTATGCCAAAATTGAGAAACCATCCCTGAATAAAGGAGGGAGCTTGCACCACCCCTTGTCATCAACGTACAATGCCTCTTTGACATCTTTACCCCAGCGGCTTCACAAGAATTCACACTTCCAGTCATGTACATTGAAAGATTAACACCTGCCTCTAGGAAAAGCATGGTACCAATTTGACTGGATCATGCTTTCCCACATCCGTGAGTTTCAGCCAACACCTTACTGAGGTTCAATGCCTGAGATGCCAGATTTTAAAATTTTTCAGTTTTGTGCATTTGGACTTTAATATATAACTCCCTAAATGTCCAGTTGCCTTTGACTTAATTTCTACTAGGAAACATACTTTCCAACAACTCCAATCAATGGATAATTTTGGACTGTCTTATTTTGTGAGTGAGAAAATATTATAATAAATAAATAAATACAAAATTTGGCACTTGATGAACTATGCATCAGCATTGGCATTGATGCTGCTCAACTGCTCACAGCAATCAAATGCATTCTGATGCATCAGTACATGCATCAACAAATTTCCAAGTTTATGTCAGTCAAGAAAGAGTGCTAACTGCTAAAGATTCTACAGTTTGAATTCTCTTAAATCTGCCCCTAAATACCATTTTTTTTTAATACATATGCTGAATACTGCATGGAAAAATTCAGTTAAGTCAATAAAAAATGGTAAATGCTTGTTAAATGGTTATCTGTTATGTATATAAGTGTAAAAGGTTTCAGAGAGCTGTAGTTAAGTCACAAGGGGAGAGCCAGAGATTGTCAGCAAGGTTATTCGCACTTGCAATGAAAACCTCAGACTCTCAAGGGGTTAAAATCAAAGAATGCCTAGTTATCTGTAAAACAAACACTTGCTCCTTTTGAGCTCTACATCCCCAACAAATTGGTCTACAGCAAAATCCCCTGTAAAATACATCTTTCTTCTCCATGACCTTTGAATCCAGACAGTACAAAACCAGTTAAGACTGTTGTTGTATTTGCTTTGCCTCCCCAGGCCTGGATTTGTGGAAAGGCCACCTAGGCCCTGGCCTAGGGTAGCAGGATTTTAGGGGGCGGCATGCTGCCCAGCCACACCCACATTGGTTCAGAAACACTGGGGATATGCAGGAGATATGATAGTTTTTTAAATTTCCCATGCACCCATCCACATTGCTCCAGTCCTGATGATGAAAATTTGCGAATAAAGGGCAGAGTATGGGGGTGATGAACGGCAGTGGCCTATGGGCGCCGGTATGTAAATCCGGCCCTGTGCCTCCCTCAAGTGTAAGTGGTAGAAATGGACAGACTCATCACTGAACTAAGCTTGCAGAGAGCCATGCATGAGGAGATGGCATGAAATGTTCCCAGTCTGCCATATCATTCACTAGGCTATCATACATTTTAATCAGGTTTGCTGCAGCCCAATTTAAGGCAGACAACAATTGAATGTTGCTAATTAAAGGTTGAACCTAAACTATTTCTGTTTTATTGAACACATGGCAATTGGTTAAACGGCTTTATACTTGTTGACACTGTGACAAATTAACTGTACAGTGGCTGTTATTTTTCACCTGAATCTCTTAGCTAAAACAAATTACAAATGTAATTACTCCTTGCATTAATAATAATTAAATTTAATATTCTTAACATATAATGATGGAAAATGGTCCAGATTACCTACCATTTTAAATTATACAGTACAAGTTATTAATTAATTAAATGTTCAAATGAGCCGCTATTTTTATTTGATATTTTTTCCCCTTTGGGTGGTGTCCAACAGTAATTAGTGCCCTGATTCTTTCAGACAAAGAAGCAGAAGGAAATTGAAAGAGAGCAGAAGCTTTGAGCTTTCTCAGTGATGGAGGTGAGATCTTGAGACACAATAGATTGTTCAGTCATCTGTTTTTTTCTGCATATTAGGATACTATAGACACCGTTCTAAAAAAAAGGTTAAAGAAAAACTCAGGTTGAGGTACAGACAGAAGGTGTAATTTTGAACATGGGTGTAAACTTGAACTAAAAGTTATTTACCTTTATTTTTATTTATATATATATAAGCTTTTGAATACTAATTGCTCAGTTTGAATGATAATGGTCTTTACAGTGTGGATGACCAGTTGTAGTTCCCAAAAATCCCCCAAAAGCTCGCAAAAATTTTTTTAAAAAATCACTGTGACAATAATCATCATTGTTCTTATAGATATAGCTGATGCTAATTTCGCAGTGTGCTTGGCAAAGTATTCATTAGAGAATGTCAGCTGTAGGTGTATAATACAACTGTATGGTTTATTTGATTGTAGACTGTCAAGTGCTGCCCAAGAAATGCATATTCAGTGAAATAATGTGTTTGTGTGTGTCCCTATCCTCTCTAAATTTCAGCAATTACTGTACAGATAGAAGGCATTTACATGGATTTAACAGTGTGTTATCCCAAGAACGCCTTCCTGATGACAGGAGGTTCACCCTGCATTAAAATGAACTTGTGTGCAGGAAAATCTATATGGTATCCCATATTACTTTTGGTGATTTGTAAAATCTTAAAAAAGGTTGTATTTCCACAGCCAAAGGAATTCAGTTTGTTCTGGGTCTTGTGTAACATAATTTCAACACTAATTCTAAAGGCATGGTGTTCTAGTCTCTACAGCAGGGATCCCCAGTGGCTCGCAAAGCAACAAGTTCCTCACCAACCCATTGGATATTGCTCCCTAGTGTTGGCTTTTAGGTTATGAAGAAGTTCTACTTCCCAGTAGTTTCCCTTTAAATCATCTGGCTCCTTTACAGCCAGACATGGAGAGCTGTAGAATGAGCTTTTAAAACTGGAAACTCAAGCATTTTTGTTAATTCTCTTCCAAATATAGAGGCAGAGAATTGGGTATCAACACAGCCGTTAATATCTCCCAAGTCCCCCCTTGGCATTTCACAATCACTGTGTCCTGCAGAGACAATGCAGCATTTTTTTCTTCTTTTAAAACAATTGATTTCAATTCCACCTAAATAGTTTTGTGGATGACGAATATATGTGTTAAAAATAAAGGAACGTTTCACTTCTCAACTAACCACACTGAATCAACTTTGATACAAAGGCTGTGTATCCTTCACAGCTCTGCTAATATACAAATACCTGGGGGACTTGCACATATACTGGTTTGAGAACAGTCAATCAAATGTGCATTCAGATCTTTCAACATCTTAGGTCATTTTGCAATATCATCAAAAAATTTTGCAATCTGATTTTTGACAGTCTAAAATATAAATGACAGCGATGCAAGCTTTTTCCAATATATGGTTTTTCCCTAGCCACTTTACTTTATGTTTGTGAATTGAACTATAGCTGAACTGATTTGGATCTAATAGGGTGGACACAACCACACTGTCTGAACTGTATGTTATACTGTTTAAAAGGCAGCTATTACCACATAACTATGTGGTAACAAAAGGTCTAAAACCTTTAAAATGAGTTATAATAATTCTGAAACCGTACATTTTCTGCTCTTGTATAGCATTAAAAGACATTTGTTATAAATTATAGTTTGAATTAAAAAAAATCTGTAATTGTTTGTTAAGTCACCTTGCTTTAGGATATCATGCAAAAAGTTACGTTTGTGTTTTGCAATGTAATATTTATCGGTACACTGTTTTGTAATTGTTCATAGCAAACTTCACTAAACTACTCTAAGCTAAAACATGCTTGGAGGTGGAGAACATAGATACGCTCATTATAAACACTGGGCAAATTTGCACCTGGACAGTGACCCATAGCCATCAATCAGTGATCACCCTTTTTAGACAAACTGCAGGTTGAATGAAAGCAATTGTCTCATTGGTTGTCATGTGCTACTGCCCAGGAACAACTTTGCCCAGTGCCCCCAATACATTTTTCAGTATAAAGTTTACATATTACAGATTACATATATTGCCCACTGGCACAAACTATAACATTTACAATCCTTCCATGGTCGCCAAACAGTTTCTGGGTTCACAAAAATTTAGATAAAATTTGTACAAAGGCATAAATTTTTTAATTGCAATTTATTTTCCCATTAATGACTTTATTTAAATTCTCCCTTAACATTTTTTTTGAATCCCAAAGCTGAGCTCCAAATTATGAACTAGACCCAAGGGGGGCATATTTACTAAATGGTGAAAATTTTAATTTGGGGGCAGATTTACAAAATTCACGTGAATAATATGACGTTCAATTGAATTCGATTTTATCAGGTATTCAAATATGCAAATTTGGCCACATCGATAATTGATTATGTTAAATTTCAGCGTATCGAATAGATCGAATATTCTATCATTATGATTGAAGTACTTATTTTATTCGACTGCCTACTTCGCCAGATTGAACCTACCGAATAGCAATAGAAACCTATGGGAATCCCCCATAGGTTTTTTTCTATAACCTGCTCGGATAACATTCATATGATCGAATACCTCGATCGTTTGAATCGTATGAATTTTTAAAACGATCAAAGGAAATTTCATGATTTTTTTGTGAAATTGAATGATTTCTGTTCGATCGTACGATTTTTTCGAGAAATCGAATAGCGCTCAAAAAATAGCCTAAAACTATTCGATTTACATTCGACAGTCAAATTCTGCTGAGTTTCTGCCGAATTCAAGGGCTAAAAGCCCTAGAATTCATGAATAATGATAAATTTGTCCCTTGGTGTATTATTACCAAAAATGAAAATTCGCGATGACATTTGCGATTTGGGGTTGCAACACTAACCAACCTCCCCTGGACAGTCAGGGTAGTGAACCTGGCTTGGTGGGGTTTTCTACTGGTATCCTGCCAGGCCAGTTCAATCCGTAGTTCAGCCACTTGTGTCTCTCCTCTATGCTAATTTCCCCCATACATAATTTCTTCATTTCTGCTACAATTCTATAGTGATTTTACACTAGCAAATATTCACAAACAATTTACTCCAGGAATTTACTCCACAAGGTGCAGATATAAAATGATTCTGCAGGTTCTTCCAATGAGAGGACAATGTACCACCTCATCATTCCAGCCATTGAAAAAAAAAAAAAAACCTGATGCATGCCAATTCTCAATCCTCAATCCTCAAATCCTCAAATCCTCAATCCTGGGCCTTATTTAAGAGACCTAATGATGTTTCTAGTTTGAATCTAAATTCAAACCTGTTTTGTAAGCTTTTCATACAAGGAAGATCACACAGCAGTTTATTTGCTCAGCTAGTTATAGAGAAAAGTAAGAACAATGTCTAAGCATGTTATACTATAAGGTACATTTTTAATTAAGAGAAAGAGACCAATGCTGTGATGCAGCATCATAAAGTAGATAATTTTACAGCTGGATGGTCTCCCTCTGATGTACTTGAAAACCATTTTCAAGCGACATAAAGTTTAACATACCGGTACATCTGCCTACCCACTAGATTCTACATGGAACTTAAAATTTAATTATATTAAAGTATTGTTACAGTGCACATTGCAAGAATTCTAACCAAGTGGAAATTTAACTAGTTCTTTGTGCATATGAATACTAAAGGTCAGATTTGCAAATCATTTTCAGTTACTGTTTTGTAAAACTGTATATCTTACATAATTGCTATCAGCAGCAGGATATGGAGGACTGGCAGTTCGATGGCCCAAGTCAGGTCCTTTTTAGCAATGTTATCTGTTATACTGTCATCAATCCACAAATTATGTAAGCAAATGTAAGTTATGTTTTCAAGAACTTGAGTGATATTTATTCAGCAAAAAAACTAGAAAGTCTTGAATGTAAAACTTTGGCATCTAAAAGTTCATAGAGAAGTCAGAGTTGTTGTAGGAAAAATTCAAGCCATATTTCTAATTCGATATTTTCAAGCTTTGAGTTTTTCTTGAGCTATAAGGGGTTATTTATCAAAGGTGATTTGTTTTTTCCACAAACAAATTGAATTTTCGATGGTATTTTTTAGTCAAAACTCAAATTTTTTAAATATATTATACCCAAAGCTGGAAATAACTTGAGTCCAAAAATACACCTAAAACCTCTCAAGGTCATGTAAATATCAATAGCATTTGAAGATGTTTGTAGCCTTCACAAATTTTGTTCATTCAAAAATTGGATAATTTCGAGTACTCAAGTTTTTCACCCCAAATACACTGACTTAAGATTTTAAAATTCTAGTTTTTTTCATACATTAGAAATCATTTGAGTTGTTCATTCGAGGTATAAAAAAGCTCACAAAGCTCTAAAATTTGACCATTGATAAATATCCCCCCTTTAGGTCAAGTTGTGTTTGAGGTTAGTTACACTACACTAAGGGGCAGATTTACTAAATTCACATGAAATTCACATGAAGAATTCGAAGTTCGATCGAATTTGTATTAAATTCGAATTCGAATTTTCGCATATGCAAATTAGGCAAATTCGACTGTCGAATATTCAAATAAAATTTTATTTGAATATTTAAATATTCGATGGTCGAATAACTTCCCCTTTAAATTTTAATTCGACCACCTAGTTCGCTAGATCAAAGCTACCGAATTGGGTATCATTATCTTTGATCGAATATTCAATTATTTTATATTCGATTGTTCGATCTATTGAATTGCAGTAAAATCCTTCAAATTCAATAGGATGCAAGGGAAACCTTGAATTACCAGGAGCCTAGAGCTGACAGCTATTACATCATCATACATTAGCTTTCAGTTGTGTTTTTTCTTACAAAAATTTGCATTTTGAGTTGATTTTTTTTTGGTGAAAACTCACATTTTTGGGTTAAATAACTTTTCAAGATTTGATATACCTTGACCATGGAAATAGGTAGAATTGGAAAATACACGATCTAAAACCTTTTGAGATCGTGTAGGAGTCAAGGTCCCATGAACCTTTTGAAGATGTTATTAGCCTGCATGATGTTCAAGTTTTTTTCAGAGGGTTTTGCCAGAAAACTCAAATCTCAAATCTGTCTAGGTCATTTAGTCAATGGCAGATGTCCCTGAAGTTGTTTCTTGGCACTGTGAGCTGCACTGTATGATCCAATAAAGTTAGGGATTTCATCCGATAATACTAAAAAGATGAGATCTTGCAGTGAAAATTTGATAAAGTTGAGTTTTTGGACCATCGCAATATTTTGTCACTCCGATTTTTTTCGTGAAAAATTATTTATAAATGATTTCAGTAGAGGGTAATTTGTCGACTTTATTTTATTGAAAACCTGTAATTAATTTGAGGTTTAGCAAAGAACCGCCAACATGTACTTTTAATATGTCAAACATATTGCATGGCCAAATAAATAGAGAACTGGCTTATGTTCTTTCAATATTGTTACGTGTGCATCAACTTGAACACAAGATGTAAGCCACTCACGATTGTGCAAATGCTTAGTTTGATCCACAAGCTAGGAATGACTGTTACATCTAAAATATTATCATTAAAGGGCAGATTTACTAAGGGTCGAATTGCAAAGTTTAAAAACCTTGAAATTCTAATTTTTTAAAAATGTTTTTTCAATCAAAAAAGCCCTTTAAAAAAATTGGAAGGTCGAATTTCAAAGTTTTTTCACTTCGAAATTTGACCATTAGTAAATCTGCCCCTTTATGTAGAGAGAGAAAATGTGTGATATGGTAATTTTTTATCTTTTGTTTGATGTTACAGTGATTATTCTTAAGTTGCACATAGATGAATAATTGTAAGAGGTACTATTAATTAAAAAGGCAATCGTTAATAGCTGTTCACAGCTCATACATGCAGTCCTATGTTTTTTATAAGAAATACACAACTATGGAGATTTGTTATATTATAATTCCATGAAGTGCAACAAAATGTGCTTATTGTATGAGCTAAATAAATCCCTTAGGTGCTTGCTGAAAATGTCTCAATGAAAGGTAATTCATATTTTAATTAAATAATGTTCTATTACGTTTCTGAAAATCATAACAAGAAGCAGATTGCTTGAAAGAAATGTGCAACCTCTGCCTATTTCAAAGCATTGTTTAAGGAATATTTCCCTTTTTATTGTAGATTCATTATTTAGATAATATGCTGTGTTAAGGGTTAGCTTTGTTGGGAGGAAAACAAAATGCTATGCAGCACTGAACTACAGACAGGAAAGAGCTGTGGGGTATATCCCAGCAATTACTGGAAAATGGTCACTGAGGGTTTCCATCTGTCCAAGCTGCTGTCAGATCTAGAGGTTCCATTAAACAACCAAATGGAGCAGGCACTAGTGAAAATCTCGCATAGTAGTCAGGCAAAGTAAAAACAAGTGTTTAATAAAAACTTAGTAAGGTTCAAAGTCATATGCCTTTTGTTCTTCTGTGTACTTAAAATATACTTTCACATTTCGTGAGTCAAAATCATCAAAATATCTATGTTTATCAGAGAAAATATATTCAATTTGAGATTCAAATTATGGAAAGGCAATTTCCTATAGACTTCATTTTATCCAAATATATATATATATATATATATATATATATTTTTTTTTTAAATGATTACCCTTTTCTCTGTAATAAAAAAACAGTACCTTGTACTTGATCCAAACCAAGATATAGTTAATCCTTGTTGGAAGCAAAACCAGCCCATTGGGTTTCATTAATGTTTAATGATCTTTTAGTAGATTTAACATATGAAGATCCAAATCCAAATCAATTATGTGTAAAACCCCAGGTCCCAAACATTTTGGATAACAAACTCTTAAATGCTTGAAATAAACTTTACTGGAACTGCTTGGTAAAAAAAATAGCTCCATCTGCATCTGAAATTAGTCCACATTGTGGAAAGAACCTTTAGCAAAGGTCCTAAGGTATATCCCATACCTGTAACTGGTCACAATAAAGTAGTATTAGTTTTTACACTAGGGATTAGTGATGAGCGAATTTATTCGCCAGGGGCGAATTCCCGTGATTCGCCGCTGGCGAACAAATTTGCGAAACGGCAACGAAAATTCGCTTAAAAAAACAAGTCGCTCGTCGTTTTTGACGCAGCATGGCGAAAACGACGCGACATGCGTTGAAAACGACGCGACACGTCAAATTTGATGCGTTGCGCGTCAAAAAACGTGCCGCAACTTGTTTCGCAAATTTCGCTGGAAATTCCCTAATTTTTCGGCGAAGCGAAACTGGGTAGATTTGACCATCACTACTGTTTGTATTTCCAAGGTGAAACATTTCATTTGCCTCAGTATAACATTTTATGTGGTGGAAAAATACGACAGTAATTTTTGTAGACATTGACAACTCAAGCTGTAATTTGGTAAATATATTTCAAATGGATGAGGCCTGGATATTGACCAAGGCTTTCTTTTGATGTTGTGGTTAAACATCTCTGTAACCCCTGTAATAGCATAAAATGTTTATTTTCCTAAAACCTTACCCTCTTAATTTGGTTGGCCAATCTAGGCAGAAGTCAGTCCAGCCTCTGCATTGAAGATCTAGGGGCACATTTATTAATGATTGAATTTCGAATAGAAAAAAAAAAATCTAAATTGGGGGGGGGCATTTTATATCAAAAATGGACCAAACAGGTCAGTTTTCGATTGAATTGAAATCGTTCAAATTATTAGATAATCGAAGTAGCCCAAAATTACGTAGAAATTCTAATTTTAAAAATTCTCATTTTATTCGAAAATTCTCTTTGACCCTTAGTAAATGTGCCCCTTACAAGCTTTGCTTGTGAGGCAGACTGGATATATCCATTGATGAAAACCACAATTAATGTACCCAATTTTTCTACATCACTTATTTGATTTAATTTTGGTCCTACTGTGTACTGCATCTTTAAACTGATTAGCTAGTCAGTTGTTGCCATATCCTTGTAATTTATAAGCAATTTTCTCTCATTGCAGCTACATGGGATCAAGAGGTAAGGGAAATAAGTATTTAGGGACAGTAATATTAGATTGCATCTCAGTTGGATGAAGAATACATTAACTATCAAAAATCATTATTATATATTCTCGTCAAAATATTAATTAAGCATACCAATGGGATTTCCTCATCAAACTGTTCAAACAGGTGGTATTTACTAGCTAATTGTACATTTCCATAACAAATGCTGTCTATTAAAATGTTGCCAGTGGTTCAGATAATATATTAGCACCTGGTATTTTGATTAATTGCCATCATATGCAAAAACAGTAAATGTACCAGGTCCTTTGGCACCATCCTCTCCTTCTTGTCTTTGTGATAATAATTAGTGCAACACCTGATTTCAAAGAACGGAAAACAAGGTATAAGGGTTATCTTGTAGAAACTGTAGGAGAGTATCATATGCACCCAAGTGTTGTGAATGCCAGTGAAGTAGGTAAATATACATATATGCTTGTTTTATTTAATGCTATGCAAAAAATATTTAAATTGAGGTAAAAATAAAATATATATATATATTTATA
>CM044443.1:103822082-103845455 GCA_024363595.1 Xenopus borealis | reverse complement strand
TTTTTTTTTTTTTTTTAAGAAAGTATATAACATATACTCTTTGAGGCTTGACACTGGCAATTTCTTGAGTATACTTTTATCTACTGTAAATGCTTCTATCATTGTAGGTCTTTGCCGTCTTTGAATTATTATGTGTAAATGAAGTCAAGTCTTCAAACATTCTTCCTGTACATCACTGTTTCATAACCTGTTTCTTAGGGGACCCTGATTCGAGCTAGAAGAATGGTTTAATACATCATATTAATTATTTCCAGTTAATGAGAGAATTTCAACTATACTGAATGGAATTGTGTAGACCTACTCTAAACCAAATGTGAACCCATTTTTGGGTTCCAGTCCATGGGATCAGAATTCATTGTGTAAACAAAGACTGTTCTGATCCACTGCATCTGTGTGTTCAGCACAAAACAGGTGAAAGTAGAACCCATAGTCACGAATCTCGCGAGCTTGCACCTGTCAATGTTATTGGGCCTGTCTCCAAAATGTGTATGTAATATATGTATAATGTAAATATATATCTGTTGTTTTTATAACTTACTGGTACACGGAATACATACACACACTTAAGGCTAGTCTAAAATTGGGTATTTACAGTAATTATAAAATTTAGGGTGAGGTTACCAACATTTTAACATGTTGTACCCTGTAAGCAAGGCATTCAAACAATTATCAGCTATGGCACTCCTTGTGAAAGCTTCATGTTTAATATCAAATATCTAGCCAACAGGGTGTCTACTATGCCTAAGGTAATGGAAGCAACATTGGTATTGTAGCAAATGTGGTAGACTGTCAGTAGTTATATATCAAGGCATTTCCTGATGGTCTGCCTTCCTTACAGATATTTGTTTGGTTCAATAAACTGTTTGGCATTTATGTAAAAAGGGATGTTATGGGAGATAAGGGTTAGTATCTTCTGAGTGTTTATAATGTGAATCAAAGGTCTTGCTTTTATTTAAACAGTAATATAATTAGAGTTGAGTGGGCCAAGGTGCAGAATTTCCACCCAGGGCCCCCAACCCTCTGAACTGGTCCCTCCACCCTTTGGATGGCTCCCTCACGCTGTGTATGGCTGACCTCCTGGATGTGCTGGACGTGCATCTGTACTAATACCTCACTCTTTAAATGAAATGTATGTATATTTTCTGGATACATTTTACATTTCATTACATTTTCAATTGGGGCAACAATTTTTTATTTTAAAGGTCACTTCCTTAGTAAGTTGTTTCACAAGAGATTATGTTATTAGCATATTTGTAAGAAATTACTGAAATGTTGGGGAATCTAAAAAAAATGTGTTAGGTCAAAAGGAAAACAAGCAAGATATTGTTGCCTCAGTTTGTGTTGGACACAAAATCAATTCAGAGTCTGCTACCCTTCTTTTCTCCACTGAACAAGGCATCAATATTGAAAGAAGTGTCGTAGTATTATGAGTAACATGCAGAAGTAGATGTCAGACCTTTGTCCTGTTCAGAATTCAGACTACTTTCATTAAAAAATATACTATTTTACCCTTCTATAAGCTATCTGGCACACAGAAACATTCCATGGAGATGGAGAAAGATTGCCATATAACTATGCAGATTGGCTAATTATAAAGAAAAATAATTAAACATTATATAGTGTTGATAGCCTGAACTCCAGTGATACTGTCCAAACAATAAGATTTTGTGTGTTTGAAATATCTTAATTTAATCAAACAATCAAATAACAAAATAAAGAAAGAAAACACCTGCATTCAAATCCCACAAGATTCCTAATGTCTTCAAAGAACCAACTGAATGAGAAGAAAACAATGAGAAAGCTATCTGCTTCTCTCTGGTGTTATAGGTTATTGACGAGTTATACAGATGAAGCCACTTTGGATTGTGCATTTGACACAGAAAAACTTAACTCATCTATCCCATTTATCCCACTTAGCACAGAATATTGTGTCACAGCATCCCATCCAATTAAAGAGTTCACCATTGAAAACAATGGTGCTTTGGTATGCTAATGAAAAGGTTAAAGGCATTAAATGAGTGAAGATGACTTTAGATAACACAGTTTCTTCAATTAACCCTGAGTGATGACGCATTTAACTCACGCATTTAAATCCCAGTGGCTGCATCTGTAGTAGTTTATGTATCCTATCATCTGCTTACTGAGGATTACATAGTTACATAGTTAAATTGGGTTGAAAAAAGACAAAGTCCATCAAGTTCAACCCCTCCAAATTAAAACCTAGCATACACACACCCCTACACACTTTCGCACACACCATTTATGCCCATAGCTATACTAACTGTAGAGTTTAGTAACACAATAGCCTTTGATATTATGTCTGTCCAAAAAATCCCTAAGTCCCTCTTAAAAGCATCAACAGAATCAGCCATCACAACATCACCCGGCAGTGCATTCCACATCCTCACTATGTTGTTCAACTTTTCCTCTAGTCTGAAGCGGTGGCCTCTGGTGCAGTGATCTTTATGGGTAAAAAGGTCCCCTGATATTTGTCTATAATGTCCTCTTATATACTTGTAAAGTGTAATCATGTCCCCTTGCAAGTGCCTTTTTTCCAGAGAAAACAACCCCAACCTGGACAGTCTACCCTCATAATTTAAATCTTCCATCCCTCTAACAAGTTTAGTTGCACGTCTCTGCACTCTCTCCTGCTCATTTATATCTTTCTTAAGGACTGGAGTCCAAAACTGCACTGCATACTCCATAACAGCACTTGCCGTTCTGCAACAATAGTGATCAACATAGGGGAGATCAGTGCACTAGTAGTGAAAAAGCCTGAACCTTAGAATACTGTAGATCTGGGTTGTTACCTGATTTTCAGCTCAGTTAGCATGTGAAAGTAATACAGCCCATGTATGATAGTTAATGTTTGTGTACACATCATTCTTGTGACAGTATTTGATGACAACACAGCAGGCATCTTGGCTAAAATTTATTTTAAAAATCCCATTTATCTTGCTTAGACTCATATTAAAGGGAGATTTATGAATCCCTTTCTTCTAATATTTTTGGCCCTATTTGAACAGGGTGCTCCCTTTATAATGAAATTCCATTGTCTGAAAAGTTTAAGGCAAAAATGGAACGGCATTATTGTTCCACCTGTATTGCAGTGATATGTATGGAGCAATTCTCTTTTTACATATGGGTTCACTATGTTTAGTAAACACAATGGCAAAACAGATATCTTCAGGGATATTACCAAATAGGGAATTCCAAGTGAGATAGATATTACCCAGCATGAGAGAAGTTGGATGTTTTACACCCACTGATGTTGGAGCTGTTCTTAGAATTTTCCCCTTGGCATCTGCTTTTTTCTCTACAGTTCTTTGCTGGTAGAAAACATGTATATGATATCTTGTGGTGTAGATCATAGGTTGTGATCCCTATAAAGTTTCCTGTTGGGTATGCATTTGTATTATGTGTAATGCCTCAATATCCCTGTTTATTTTCATACATATGTGCACATAATGGTTCATTATCCATTTTGTACCTACCCATGCATCCAACAAGTATGAGAATGTATCCATTGCAATACAATAGGGTGCATGTCTGAACAAAAATCTAATGGAAGCATTGTGCTTTGAACTAAAATCATAATTACTTTTTATCACAGCTAATTTCATACCATGCTTAGGACAAAAAGGATTTCCTTCACCGAGGCCAGCAGAAAATTTAATTGCCAGAAGACTACATCTAGCCATGGAGGTAGTCTACAACTGTGGTCTACTCAGTGCTAGTTTTCCCTAGTACATAAAAGGTAGGGGCAACCATGTTTAGGTTTGGGCCATGGAAACTGAGGTAGAAGCCTTCAGTAAGGAGAACAAGTCTCTGAGGTAGGAGAGCACCTCCATGGACCCCTCAAATAATTAATAGTTGGTAAAAGCCCCTGTTACAGTGGAGGGACTTGTTTGTTTTAGACATTATTGTGTTAGAGAGGGTACAGTGAAGGGCAACTAAGCTGGTAAAAGGTATGGAAAATCTTAGCTATGAGGGAAGACTGGCCAAAATGGGGATGTTCACACTGGAGAAGAGGCACTTAATATATAAAGAGATCATATAATAATTTCTTTGATGCTTTATTTACCAGTAGGTCTTTCCAGCTGACACAAGGTTACCCATTCCAATTAGAAAAAAAGAGGTTCCACCATTTTTTTTCAGGGTTTTTTTACAGTGAGAACTGTGAATATGTGGAATTCTCTCCTTGGATCAGTTGTACTGGCTGATACATTAGATAGCTTTAAGAAGGGGTTACACGGATAGCTTTTTAGCAAGTGAGGGAATACTGGGACTACAGGGACTAGTCCGATTGCCATTTTGGTCTCAGGAAGGAATTTATTCCCCCTCTGAGGCAAATTGGAGAGGTTTCAGATGTTTTTTTTTTTGCCTTCCTCTGAATCAACTAGCAGTTAGGCAGGTAAAAAAAAAGGCTGAACTTGATGAACGTTTGTCTTTTTTCAGCCTAACTTACTATGTTACTATGTTACCTCAGACAATCCACCAATAGAATAAATTAAAAAGAGAAATTCTTAAATCTGCAATGACATGTATGCTGAAGCTAGGCACTGTAGGAAGTCTGTAGGGAAAATTTATAAATGCAAGTGCAGTGTGCAAAGTGCAAAGTTTTAATGCATTTTGGGTTGAAAAAAATGTGTCACCTATTGACTTCAATGTGTTTGGCTGATTAGCTCATCACCAGTTTCATGAAGTAGTCAAAGTAACTGATATGACATGTTAATGGGAATTCCTTTTCCCCATTGTCTTAGATGGGGAAAGTGATACTAGTATTTCAGAAAGGCCGGGTACAAATACTATGATATATTGTTTTAGGTTGGAGAGCAAATTAAAACATTTATAAAACAGAATGTATTTCTTTTTTTCCATTTATTTGAGTCTGTAGTTTGTTCAAATTTTAATTAATGACAGGTATGATTCCAACAGACTTTTTCATGTACAGTATAATAATATGAACTGGAAGAAGAAGGATTTGAGAAGTTAAAAGTGAACTCACCACAAGTGCATGTGCATCTGTTTTATTTTTGGTCAATTAAATGACCACACCAGACTGTAATTTCTATAGGCAAGCGACTACACAACGGACTCTATGCAAGGACTTATTTTCAGTTAAAAAGCCATATAAATTAAAAGATTTAGTTATGAATATAAAAACCCCAAAACATTTAAAATTTGCCAGGTTTTTAGTCACAATGCAATAGTTTCCTGCAGAATTCCAGTGTAATGGTAGATGCCTATTAGAGTCTGCTGTAACTTGAGTTCAACTTACCAGTGTGGATACAAATTGTCCTTACTTAATCTGTATTTGAATGGTATCACTTACTGCACATGGAGTAAATAATGGTATCACCATGATTCACATAGTACACATCAGTTGTCTGCATAGGCAAATGGAATGGCCATCACCTCAAAGGCTCTCTAGCACCTGTGTGTTCTGTATTTGACATGTGTACACAATTCATCAAAGCAGAATAGACAAGCACATTGATGATATAAACAAAGCTGTAAAGAGTGTATTTAGTAGCACCCAAATGTGCCACTTTATCTCAATGCCCTTTTGCTTGCATCACAGTTGGAATTTTTTGCATTACAGATGGAATATTTTCTGCCTCTGAGGTGATCAGTGAATCCTCAAAATATTTTGAATTAAAACCTGACATTGATATATTATCTTTAAACCACAAAATGATCTCCAAATACACAGTAATCATTTATTTATTAAGTACTCTGCAGGCTACAGACACTGACAATTAACCTTCCAAAAATGTTAATACAAAATATTATTGCAAAAAAAAAGGGCACCACTCCAAGGAGATTGCAATCTGATGGAAATGAAGACATGGTATCTGTTTTAGAGGCTATAGGTTATCTGCTAGAAGTGTGCAGTGTTGCTATTTGGGCTTGGCAAACTTTCAAAATTTTTAAATTTGCATGTAAATTAACTAAACTACTATTTGGACCATTAATTCCTGGAATAGTTAAATTGACTCATTTCTCTGTTAATGACAAAAGTCTTAAAATAGTATATGTCGGCACAATTCATTAAAATATGTTTTTAAAACATTTCAGTACACACACAAACCTTGAAGGGTGATACTTTATATGTAAAGAGGATAAATATGTATTGTTTATGTGTGAAGGAGAAAATGAAGTCTCCTTAACTGCCAAACAAGGCCAGGTAACAGCTAATTAAAAATGCTGGCTCCAATTAACAAATGAGGCAAGTGATCTGAACATTAAAGCAGACAGAATGTTAAATAGGGCTCTTGACTGCAGAGTGTTCACTAGGGGAAGATGATTGAGAAATTGAGTTCTGCCATCAATGCTCTTGCTTTTCATTTAAAGGTTTGTTTTGGTAAGTGTATTTACCCTAACTTTATCATGTTGTTTTTGTTCATTTTGATTTGAGATAGCATGTTAATATACAGTTGTAGGGATCTGGTAAATTAGCTACCCTTAGTAAATACTGGAAGGCAAATAGATGCCTAAATGGATCCTAATGGGGACCTACAGTATTTCATTATTATGCCCCTTGGTGTTCACCCAGTGACCAGTAGATAGCACTATGCTCTAGTATAAAGGACTGATTAACCATGTACTCAGGATCAATTGCTATAGTCATTACCAAGCAGTAGTGGGTAGTGGAACCTAAGTACTTTGGCCTTAGTAATGGATAAGCTATACTTTGTAATAGGTCACTCTAAGAGTTTATTTAGCTAAGCAGCCTAAGGCTCAGATGAGGAGAGTCAGAGGGATTAAGATCCCAGGTAATAATTGCCCAGAAGTAGGGACTAAGTCCAATGATTTAGGCATGTAGAGATTCCCCTGGGTTCCACTTAGGGAAAAGGCTGAAAGCTGGGTGTACCTTCATTTGCTGATCTGTTGTATATAGCCCATTGCCTGATGGGACCAAGCTGTTCTATGGTGCTATGAGTATACTCTATCATGTGCTGCTCTATCTTCCTGTAATTGTTATAAACTCCTATGGGGATTGAGTTAAAGTTATCTGGTTAAGCATAAAGAACCACTGGTGCACAATTATTGTACATAGCACTCTATTACAGTTGTAATGCACCCTGCCTCCACACCATTGTGAGGACTTACACCTTAAGCGAAAGATCTCATCCGGAGCACAAATATATTTGAAAGTAAGCTCATAGTAGAGGTGGTGCCACTCAAGTTTACGACACACAGGAATCTGTCTATATGTTAGACTGGCCTATTGTTATATGAAATGCATATTGGTTTTTAAAGTCAAATAGATCACTGTCACATTTTACACTGGAAACATTTTTTGGTGAACTTTGAAAGTGGCTGGGCAAAACTGTCTCTCTATGTACTGGATTAAGAAAACACCTGAAGGAGTCACCATGAGGAGCACCAAGAACATCATACTCCTAACACAATCCCTACAGTAAAGCAAGGTGTCACCAACACTAAGGGGCAGATTTACTAAATTCACACGAAGGATTTGAAGTTCGATCAAATTTTCAAAAATATTCAAATTCGAATTTTCGAATGTTTTTGAAGACCACTTCGAACAGTGAATTTTGAAAATTCAATCGAATCTAATGATTCGAATAAATATTTATTCGACAGTCAAAGTACTTTTAAATTTAACCTTTAAATTTTTATTCAACTACCTAGTTCACCATATTCAATTATTTTTGATTGAATAAAAATATTCGACCGAATGGTTAAAATCGTTCCAATCAATCGATTCTAACGATTTTATCGATCAATCAAATATTTGCTATTCGATTTTTAGACTAATTGAATTGCGATTTTTATTCCCCAGCTATTCACATGGTCGAATTCGAGGGTTTTTTTAACCCTCAAATTTGACCAATAGTAAATCTGCCCCTAAGGTTTTTATATATATAGGGAACATCCAGAAAAAGATGAACAGTGCCTATACAGGCAAATCACTTAGAAACCCCAATCCACTATACTAAAGATGTGAGACTGTGGAGAAGAGTCATCTTTTGTCCAAGCAATGACACCAAGCACATAAAAAAGGCAATAGTGGAAAGGCTTAGTAAGAAGAATGTAAACATCCCTGAATTATCTATTGAAAACCTATTCATGAATCTAAAGTAAAATATTTTAAGACTTGGAAACGGCACAGTACTACATGTCCTTTCCATCCAACTTGTGTGAATAACCAAAAAAACATTGTCAAATAGGGTGCCAACCAATATTGTTTAACACTTGCTGTAAATTACTCTTGAAAAATATTGAAAGAAAAGGATGTTATTGTCCTTAAACAAGTGAATGTAAAATTAATGAGGTTGCTATTCTAAGCACTTTTGTAATCTCCATTCGTTATTTATTTATTTTTCATTCCAAGATATTAAGGGATACATGTAGGGCAGATTTATCAGGGGTCGAATTTTGAGGTGATGGGAGTTTTTTTAAATTCCATCAACTCAAACTCAAAAAAAAAAAAGACCAACTGAAATTTATTTAAAAAATAACATTTTGTAACTTCAAGTGAATAGGTTGTATTTGATCGTTCAAACACATTTGAATAGTTACATAGTTACATAGTTAAATTGGGTTGAAAAAAGACAAAGTCCATCAAGTTCAACCCCTCCAAATAAAAAAACCCAGCACACACACATCTCCACTCTTTCACACAAACCATATATGCCCATAGCTATACTAGCTGTAGAGTTTAGTATCAAAATAGCCTTTGATATCATGTCTATTGTATTCAATCAAATTCTGTTCAATGTATATAAAAAATTCCACCAAATGACTCCAATTAGGTTCTAGGAGGTCCCCCATAGGCTAAACCATTAATTCAGCAGTGTAACCTGCTGGTCAGTTTACAGCCATCCTCACCACCAAGAAGTCAAGGAAGTTGTCAGGAGAAAGAAAGAGGTTGCTCTAATGTTCTACTGCTTAGAAAATGTTTGAGAAAGGTTTCTATTTTTTTCCTAAGCAGAAGAACATCAGAGCAGCCTCTTTCTTTCTCCTGACAACTTCCTTGACTACTTGGTCGTCAGACTGGTTGAACTGGCCAGCAGGCAGCACTGTTGCACAAAATTAATTTATATTAACATTACATGTATCCCTTAATATATTGGAATTAAAAATAAATAAATAGTTAATGTAAAGAACAAAAATTTGCAGAATATCACCCTCATCAATTTTACATGCACTTATTTTAAGGATTTACTTATTTTTTAATGCATAGCACTATGCAAAGTGTAACAAAGTATTTATTTGATGCATATTACATTTTATCATTTAGGAAAAGACTGGGAAGAGTCTTACAACATATCATGGTATGTACATACTTGTTCCGCTACATGTTAGGGCCTGATAGCTGCTAGACCTTTTTGTGTATGCCCATTTTATCTGGAAATTCAGTACCAGGTTCATCTGTCTACAGCAGCTGAGACAATGGACATACATTAAGCTAAATTAAAAGCAAAATCACAAGAATTTATTACTGGGAATTAGACTTGCTAAATAACAGCTTTCTAAAATACAAGGAATTTATAATGAAAAAAAAAGCAGAAACAAAATAAGCAAAATGTGAGCCTGGTGGGAACATGAAGAATTCCAGGTCATCTTTCATGGACTGTTGTAATGCGCTTCATTTCCCACATGGTTTGAGTTGTGCAAACTCGATTATTCATCTTAATACTTTAAATACACATGGATTATGTACCAAAACGAAGACTTTATGCTAGAATTATGTTATTATTATGTTTTGAAAAATGATAATGCAACATCATTAAGTGGGCTATCATTAAACACACACACACACAAAAAATAGAACTAGCAAAAAGAATCTTGATATAGGTCTTTCTAGCTTTCCTTAATTAAGAAGTTTATTAGCCATAATTCATATGTTTACAAGCCACAAGACATCTTGTGTTTAATTGAGAACTGGTCTAATTATACTGTTCTGCACAGATTCCCACTTATATTTTTAGATGCATTCTGTATAGTTATATCTCCTTGCATTCTCCAGAAGCAAACAATTGTTTTCTTGTATTCCACTATTCTCTTCTTCCTATACCACTACTCAATGTCTTATCCATCTTTCAACCTGTTCCAGTTCCATACATCCCCTTCTCTTTCTATCCATCTTTCCTTCCTTATACCATATTTTAAGGCCTTCTCTCAATATCTCTGTTTATAGCCTTATTTCTTTTTCATTCTCCTCCTCCTCTTGTAATGTGTATATAACTCCTTAACTTCTTCAGTGGTCCAGTCCACAGTTCTTTCCCCTTTTTCCTGTTTATTTGGCCATTTTTTCCAGCATATGCTCCTATGGACAGGTCATATGATCATTATGATGTTGTCACTATCAACAACCATGCTGCATATTCTATATATATATATATGTATGTATATACATTTGTTTTGGGAATATCTCTCCTTTAAAAGCCTGATTGCTGGCTGGGGAGGATTTAGCCTGCAGGGAAAAAACAACGTTCAACGGACATTGAATACAGGTAATGCTAGAATGCATGTAACAAATAAAACACGTTAGGGACCGCCATTCGGGGTTTACCTTGACGTGGTATGGTGGCTTATCAATTTTATGATCATAACTTTGTAACAAAATAACCCCTGTTTTGGGTGTATATGCATTAGCATTTATAATACTTATATATATACTTTAAAGCCTTTAGAGTGCTCCCACAACCCCCCTGTTTTTGATATATATATATAAAATGAAAAAAAATGAACGTACTTAAAAAAAACGGCATGCTGGTAATTCAGAAATGTACAGGTTCTGCATCCCTATAGTTTGTGCCAAAGGGCATTTAAATCTTGACACACACCAGAGCTGAACTAAATCCCACATATTATAACACTGCCTATCCATTCAGTTGCTGTCTCACAGTCCAATAAATGTTTAATAAGCAATTCGGTATTATCATTTGATTGAATTTACTATTCATTATAAAGACAGTTCCTTAGCTTAACAAAAATTAATTCTCTTATCCAAAAAAAGGTTTTGGCTGCTAAGGCACTCGCACACAGGGAAGGTCAGATGTTTGTTCCACAGAAAGGATTTCTTTTGCTAGCTCTCACTAGATACTTCTATTATTATACTGTAGTGTCTGTTTGAGACTTGCTGAGTATTAAATTGTTCTGTAGATCAGGAATGTAAAACTCTCTCAGCTAGTGCAAAATACAGAAGGAGCATGGTATATTACAATATAACACCCTCTTCACTTCATGCCACATGGTCTTGTCATGTCACTGACCTTGAACTACAATACCTGACATCTGAATCCCATAAATGTAATTGGATGTACTCTGCATCCAATGTATAAATCAGGTATGGGACCGGGAAACCTGCCATGCAAACAGGTGGAATATCACAATGCCACTTCCCATAGTGTCCTGTTTAAACAAAAAAATCTGAGGAGCACATTTACCAATGGTCAAAGTGAATATTCGAATAAAACTTAAATTCCAAAAATTTAAATTTCGTTGTAATGTTGGGCTACTTCGACTATCGAATAGTATTGGCCCTTTAGAACCCTTCCACTTCGACACTTCACCACCTTAAAGCTGCTGAATTGCCATTTTAGCCTATGGGGGACCTCATAGAACCTTAAAAACTTTCTAAGTTCCAAGAATTTGAAGGATTTTGCACAAAAAGATCGGTTAGAACGATTTTTATTCGATCAAAAATGGACCTATTCAACTGAAATACGTAGGTCCATTTTTTTGATCGAAAAAGCCCTTTGAACTTCAAAGTTTTTTGACTTGCATGCAATCACATTCATAAAAGGCCACTTTTTGCACTTCAACATAATTTTGCATGGCACAGTGCACATAGTAACACTTTTAACTGCTTTGAGAAAGGCTGGTGTTCCAGCCAAAACATAAGTTTTTTGTGCCCATATTAAATATCCTTTTGACTCTCCTTAAGACCTGTGATTGCACCTTCTAAGGACTATATACATATAATTATATATATATATATATATATATATCCATGGTCACCCTAAACAAACTTTCCATACTAATAATCAAGAACACAGGAGTAGTGATGGGCGAATTTATTCAACAGGCGCGAGTTCACGGCGAATTCCCGCGATTCGGCGCCGGCGAATAAATTAGTGAAACGCCACCGAAAATTCACTGGCAAAAAAAAAAAACCGAGTCGCGCGCCGAAAACAACACGACACGTGTGGAAAACGACGCGACGCACGTCAAAAACGTGCTGCGACTCGTTTTGTGAATTTTTTGCCAATTCGCGAATTTCGCTGGAAATTCGTAAATTTTTCGGCAAAGTGAATCAGGATAGATTCACCCATCACTACACTGGAGGGGAATGAAAGAACATTAATATTATTAAGGCTTTTTATTGTAATGTTTCTAGCAGAATAACAATTCTACATTATTTTTTTGGACTGCATGGTAAAGTAAAATGCAATCATTGTATTGCAGAAGTTACTTAACATAAGCAGAGTCCTGGCTCCAAAATATTGGCCTACCTTCATTATGTATTTAAAATAGATGAAAGATAAATCTAATTAATATTTTCAGTATGTATATTTATAAAAAAAATTATAAATTTCTGACAGACATTGACTAAGTCGTAAAAAAACACATACCATTTAATGTGCCACTGAGACAAAGTACTATAGTGGTGCCCCCCCCCCACCCCAGGTTTCTCATTTATACAGGTCATGATATACAGTATTTAGTAGAATTAAGTCAAAGGCAAATGGACATTTAATAATTTAATGTTAATAATAAAAGTAATCCTGATGAAGGCATGTCTGTTTCTATCTATTTCTGGGTGGATCTGAGGCCGGGCTGGTTGCACTGTTGTTTTCAGAAATGTTTGTAACAGACAGCACTTCAGTTAAATTGTATTTAAAAAAACATTTATTTGGACTTTGACTGTAACCCAGATAGCAGCAATGCTTCAAACCAGCTAGTCTTTTTCAAGAAGCTTGAAAATGTTACTGCTATGCAGTCAAAGTCCAAATAAAGGCTTTTTAAAGAACATTGGACTGGAATGAATTCTAATGCAAACATTTCTGAAGGACTAGGAGGACATGGCCACTGTGTAATAATAAGTCCTGATATATTCTGGGTGAGTGCTGTTATTTAATTTTCTGAACTGTTGGGTTCAGAAAAAGGATCCTGCTCACTTTCAAGGCTCAGAACCACAACAGACAGAACACAATAGACTCATCTGCCTCTGAAACACTTTATTTTAGAACCTGCTTAGTAATCTTAACTACTGTAATGCAATAACCCAACTATTTAACCTTTTTATTGTATTTTGATGTCACTGAGCACCCTACATCTATCTTCAGAGCCTTTATCTTTACTCAGGAAACAAACTATTTTTTTTACATGCAACAGTTTTAATATGAATAGCCGACAGCAAAACCGATAAGACCACAGGTTTGACAGCTGTCACATGCAGAATAAACAGTGGGATGTATGCAATGTCATAACATTTTATGTCATCTTATTCATTTGGGAAATTATAATATTTTATAACATTTTATAATGACCAAAAACTCATAAACGTGTTTTTTTTGAAGATGAAGAATAAGCAAGAATACATTTACTGTTATTACACAAAATCCTTTTGATGTACTGTCATGTTTTAATATGATTTGACTGAGAGACAAGGGAGCTGATATATTAGTAAGTGGAGAGTTCCATATTGATCCTAGAGTGCTTTAGCTTTGTCACAAACTGTTATATCTTTTAATGGCTTTCCCCTGGTGTTCTTATTATTTTAAAGTGATACTGCAGTGTGCCTAGCTTAATCATATGAACCCTTTGTCTAAACCAAGAAAAATGTGGCCATAGGACTGCCAAACCCTAAGCTGCATCACTCATGATGGTCATGAATAGGTATACAGGTATAGGACGTGTTATCCAGAATGCTTGTGAGCTGGAGTTTTCTTTTACTTGGATCCCCTTGGCTTAGCTCTTCTAAACATAATTCAAACAATAAATGAACCCAAAATTACAGTTTTTTCCTGTTTTTTATTCAATAAGCAATCATTATTTATTAACTGGGATAAAGTACAAGGTACTTTTCCTAATCACAGAGAAAAAGGATTCTTTAAACAAAATTCCAGATTATAATGGAGTCTATAGGAGATGACCTTTCCATAATTCAGAGCTTTCTAGATAATGGATAATGGGGTTTGAAATAACAGATCCCATACGTGTACTTTCATCATTGTTCAGTTTAGCTTAACGTTACATAGTTACTTAGTTATATTGGGTTGCAAAAAGACAAAGTCCATCAAGTTCAACACCTCCAAATTAAAACCCAGCACACACGCACCCCTCCACACTTTCACACAAACCATATACGCTCATAGCTATACTAACTAGATTTTAAAATCACAATAGCCTTTAATTTTTTGTCTGTTCAAAAAATCATCCAAGCCCCACTTAAAAGTATCAAAGAATCAGCCATCAAAGCATCAACCGGTAGTGCATTCCACAACCTCACTGACCTCACTGTGAAGAACCCCCTACACTGCTTCAAATGAAAATCCTTTTCTTCTAGTCTAAAGGGGTGGCCTCTGGTGCGTTGATCCTCTTTATGGGTAAAAAGGTCCCCTGATATTTGTCTATAATGTCCTCTAATGTACTTGTAAAGTGTAATCATGTCCCCTCGCAAGCACTTGTGAGAGAAAACAACCCCAACCTGGATAGTCTACCCTCATAATTTAAATCTTCCATCCCTCTAACCAGTTTAGTTGCACATATCTGCACTCTCTCCAGCTCATTTACTGTATATCCTTCTTCAGGACTGGAGTCTAAAACTACACTGCATACTCCAGATGAGGTCTTACTAGGGATTTATAAAGAGGTATAACTACATTTTCATCCCTTGAGTGTATGCCCTTTTTTATTCAAGACAGAACTTTATTTGCTTTAGTAGCTACAGAATGGCACTGCCCAGAATTAGACAACTTGTTATCTATGAAAACCCCAAGATCCTTCTAATTTAAGGAAACTCCCAACACACTGCCATTTAGTGTATACCTTGCGTTTATTTTATTTTTGCCAAAGTGCATAACCTTGCATTTATCAACATTGAACCTCATTTTCCAGTTTGCTGCCCAGTTTCCCAACTTAGGCAAATCATTTTGCAAAGTGGCAGCATCCTGCATGGAACCTATAGTTCTGGACAATTTAATATTATCTGCAAACAATAGAAACCATATTTTCAATGCCCACATCCAGATTATTAATAAACAAGTTGAAAAGCAAGGGACGCAGTACAGAGCCCTGCTGTATCCACTAACAACTGGTCCAATTATAAAATGTTCCATTTACCACCACTCTTTGTAGTCTATCTTTTAGCCAGTTCTCTATCCAGGTACATGCTATGTTCCAGGCCAACATTCCTTAATCTAACCAGTAACCTTCTGTGTGGCACTGTATTGAATGCTTTAGCAAAGTAAATCACATCCACTGCCATCCCAGAATCGAGGTCCTTGCTTATCTTCTCAGAAAAAGAAATTGTTACTCTGGCAAAATCTATTACACATAAAACCATGCTGGGACAAACTCATAGTATTGTTATTTGCTATGAAGTCCAGTATCCTATCCTTTATTAACCCTATCCTTTATTAATCTTTCGAAAAAAGCTTTACAACCACTGACGTCAGACTAATTGACCTATAGTTTTGAGAACTGGATACCTTTTTGAATAGCAGCACCACATTAGCAATTTGCCATTCTCTCTGCACCATGCTATAAAACGAATCCTTAAAAATTCATGCAACGAATCCTTAAAAATTAAGTAGAGGTTTGACAATCACAGAGCTAAGCTTGCTAAGTACCCTGGGATGAATCCCATCTGGCCCTCGACCTATGTTTATCTTAACATGTTCTAGTTTCTTTTGAATTTCATCATGTGTGAACCATGCAGCATTAGATGTATTACTATAATTCATCAGCTGTAGACAGACGAAAAGTGTGCTTTCAGAATTTGAGCTTTTTGCTTGTTCTCATCAACCAGCTAACCCCACTCTCATACTAAAGGTCCCATCCCTTCCTGCTTCATTTTTTTACTATTAACATATTTAAAAATTATTTTGGATTCTTTTTACTGCTTACTGTATATCCATTTCCATATCTATTTTAGCTTGCCTGATAGCTTTTTTGCATGATTTATTGGCCTCCTTGTACCTTATAAATGATTTGGCTGTCCCAGCTAACTTGAAAGCCTTAAAAACAGGTCTTATTTTACCCACCTCAATACCCACACTTCTATTGAACCAAAAAGGTTTTGCTTTGCAACGATGTTCCTTGCTTACAAGGGGAATATACTGACATGTATATTTAATAAGTAGCGTTTTAAAGACTTCCCATTTTTGTTCTGTGTTTAACCCGGTGAAAAGCATTTCCCATTTAATATGTTGCAAAGATGCCCTTATACTGTCAAAGTTTGCACGCCTGAAATTCACTTTTTTAGTTACTCCCTTGCCCTAGAATTGCCTCTGCAACAGAATCTCAAAGGAGACCATGTTATGATCAATATTCCCTAAATGCTCACCCACACAAATGCTAGAGATGAGTTCAGTATTGTTAGTTATTACAAGATCCAAAAGAGAGTTATTCCTAGGAGGTTCTTGAACGAACTGGGATAAAAAGTTGTCATTTAGCATATTTACAAATCTACTAGCTTTATCTGTCTTTGCAACGCCATTACCCCTGTCAATGTCCAGATAATTGAAGTCACCCATAATAATAACTTGACCTAGTTGTGAAGTCACTTCTATTTGTAAAAGTAGCTGGGCTTCATACTCGTCACTTATACGAAGTGGTTTATAGCATAACCAATGATAATTTTCTTTGTAACCTTTTGCCCAGTCAATATCTCTACCCAGAGGGATGGCTTTAATTCAGGCTTTACATACAAACACACTCCTCCCCCCTTTTAAATCCCTCTGTCCCTCCTAAATAGGGTGTAACCATTTACAGTCACAGTCATGTTTCATCCCACCATGTCTCCTTGATACCAATTATAGCATAATTTTTAGAGTATGCAATTAATTCTAGGTCTCCCATTTTACCTGACACAGTTCGTGCATTTGCCAGCATACAGTGGAGATTACTACTTTTAATTTTTAAATGTGCATTATTTTGAGGAGAATTATATGTTTTTAGTATTAGTCTGTTTTCCTTGAAACAGAGGGACCTCCTTAGCTGGTAAACTGTATGCCCCCTCACTCCTCCCCCATGACCCCTTACTACTACCCTTGTACATAACATAGGCAAAATTTCCAAAAAAATTACATTGGAAGACCTTCCCTTAATCTTAGAGCCTAGATCCCTGAATTCACTCTTTAAGGTCTTCCATCTACCATTTATCTTGTCATTAGTACCAATATGTACCAAGACTGTTGGGTCATGCCCAGCCCCACCCAATAATTTGTCTACCCGATCAACCACATGCCGAACCTTGGCACCAGCAAACTGTTTGGTTGTAGCGATCAGGATGACAGATTACCCTATCCACTTTCCTAATAATCTGTTTAGGCCTGACTCTGCTCTCCTCCCTACCACTACTAGAGAAACTGGACTCCCGGCTGTTAGAGAGATCAGCCCCATCTAGAATAGCCAATCCAGTGTTCACACTCCCATCATCTTCACATAATCTGGCAAAGTTGTTGGGATCTATAAACCCAGGATCAGTCTCCCTTTTCCTTTTGCCCATTTTAGATTTTCTAACTGTCACGCAGCTAGCTGCCTCAACATCTTGGTGCTGTTCTGTTCCCTTGAAACTATCTGACCCCACTAGATCCTTCTCAGTGAGCAAAATACTCCTTTCAAGATTGTCAATTGACCGCAGTGTTGCAATTTGTTCCTCTAGTGCTCTAACTCAAGCTTCAAGTGGCAATTTGCTCACATCCACCACAGAGATAAGTATTTTGGATTAGTGATGGGTACATTTATTCACCGGGGCGAATTTGTGACTGGCGAAAATTCTCCAGCGTCTCATTTTGGACGTCGGCGCCTGTTGCCGACATCCATTTTTTTGACGCTGGCAATGGGCGCTGGTTTCCAAAAATGGACACGCCGGCGTTTCACGAATTTTTAGCCATTTGAAATTCGCTAAATTTCAGAGAAGCAAAATGCCCCATATTCACCCATCACTATTTTGGATCTCTTTTTCCAAATCTGCATATTATGGCACTGGGTCAGACCTTCAATCTTGCTAGAACTCATTATCCCAGTTACAGATGAAAACAGGAATAAAAAAAATTAGGGTTTAGAACAAACTTTTGATCTAGTTTGAACCTCCTTCAGTTGAAACTCCTGTGATAAACTTGCTGTAAGCACAATAGCACACCAAAGTTTGCTATTTAGCACCAAATACAGAAAAAAAACAGAAAAAAATTAAACCACAGTATTTAAATATACCACCTTACTGTAAAATAACAACAAATACTTATCCTTTTCAATTGATTTGTTTTGTTGTGAGTTGCTTTTTCCAGTCAGCAGCCTGTTTGAAGTTATATTGAACTGAATACAGGATTTAGGGAACCTTGTGAACTAAGGTATGAGTGACTGGGTTTTTATATATATACTGTATATATATTTATTGAGAAAGGCTAGGGACCTAGCCGAAACGTCAGTTGTTTTAGTTTTTTCCAATAAAACCTTTTTTCCACTATAAGCCCTGCGAGTGCAAGCTCCTATTGAATTCATGTATATATTAATACATAGCTCTGCACCCAGGCACTATATACATTTATATGTGTTGTGCCAGCAGCTTTCGGTCTATATATATATATATATATATATATATATATATATATATATATATATATAATTTAAAGTACATTAGGACAAGGCTGGAATGAGTGGAAGTTCAATAGTAATTTTTGTGTTGAATGTTTTTCTCTCTCTCTCACTGAAGCATATTATTACAGTGACAAGACAGCTTATAATTAGGACTTATGCAATAATGCTTATGTCCTCCCTGACTTTTACTGTAGTACTGATATATTCAGCTAATAATGCTGAGCTTTGCTCTGTGACCCTATTGTACCCAAATGATTATGTTACTCCATGCATTATAAATTAGCTTAGCATCCCTCCTGTATGAAACTTACTATGGTTGGGATCAAGCACTAAACATCTTGTTGGAGAGAAGGTACCGAGTGACATTGTAGAAACCATTAAAGGCACACAACACTGACTTGTTGTGGAATCTGAAAGCAAGAAATGTTTGGATGAACTTGTTGTTGATATGAGTTACTGATCCTGGGCAAACAGAGTTCCTTTTTTTATTAGTTCAAAAACTAGCTGGTAAACATACTTTTGAATGCCATTGCATGAAGTCTTGAAGAACAAGCTGAATGGCAGGTGAATCACAGTAATGTGCCTATGACACCGCACAGGGGATGTATGTTTCTACGGCTAATATTTTAAAGATATTGCCTACTGGCAATTATAGTTATTATTTAGCAATAACTTACTTATATAGACTTATATTCCCTCTACAACATCTCTAGGCTGAATATAGTCAACTGCAACTGGAATACCATGAGTTAACAATGTCCTGCAATGATTCATCTGGGAGGTAAAAAGGAGAATTGGTGAACATTTTCATTCTTTCTACTGATTTGAGGGAATAAAAAAGCTTAAAATGAAATGCTAATAATGTGGCATAAGTCTGAAGTGTTCAGACATTATCAATAAAAAGGATTATGACAAAAAGCTATGGATGGATCTCTTTCCACTCACTGAAGTGTATAATAGGACAGCGCATTGACACCTGCTGCATTCTCGGGCCATTACAGCCATATGGGGCTTTTAAGAATTGCTGCCTGTCCAGCTGAAGTTATATACTATATGAACCTTTCTATGGCACATGGCTGCAAGCAATAAATTCTTTGGAGTGAAGCAAAATACTTTCTGAACAAGATTGCTTCTGAACCTGAAGTATTTCATCTTAAAGATCAGTGAGTGCATGCAGTCCTTGTGAATATGCAGCAAAGTGGTAATGCTATTACTAACATAGTGCAACCATACAGCATTTTGCTGTTTGAATCCAGTTAGATGCTAGGGTTTCTAGACTTGGAGTCTAGAGAATGCATGAGGAGCTCCTTGTTACTGAGCTCCATCTTCAGCATAAAAAATGATGTGTAAGCCCAACAACAATCCAAAATTTAGGAAGAAAACTAGAAGCCCCATCAGTTAATACTGTAATTTTCCATACTATTTTAAAGATAGGTGATATGTGGAAGAAGCCATAGGGGGTTATTTATTAAAATCCAAATGTAAAAATTGTTTGAGATTTATTATACCCAGATGCTGCAAAAAACCCAAATCCGAAAATCTGCCATCTCAGACCTAATCACAACATAAAAGACAAATTGCTGCTTCAGCACAAGCCCGCTCACTGTAAAGATGGTCATACATGCAAGCACCTTTGTCCAACTCATCCCCCCATCAATAGGCCATATATACATTTTTACTATATTTATCTTCTTCAGACAATGCTTGGTTTATCTTATCCTTGGTCAAAGTTGCACAGACAATAACAACGAGAGCAGATTAAGGGACTCTTGTAGCAAGATCCATTGTATATTTACAAGTTCTTTCAAGAGTTCATACAAATACATGTGTATAAGTGTAATAGCTAACTTAGATCAACCATTTATCACAGCCACTTGCCTTTAAGGGTACAATTAAAGAGGGAACTATAGGTGATTTTGAGGGAAAGCCTTTAGTTAATACATCTCATCCTAAAAGTTGCATGCAGTTGCATATGTCTAAAGATTATGGAATTTTCAGACGAGTTGAAGACTTCTGAGAACAACCACAGAAGTCCTCCCTTGCTTCCAGAAAATATACATAACCTCCCAGAGAATGACACAAATCTTTTTGTGATTATTTCAAATCATGGAACTCCATATTGGTGGCAAAACTAATGGGTTTAAAACTAATGGCAAAACTAATGTATTTATTTATCTTTAAGGGGGTGTTTATTAAAGGTAGAGTTGATTTTTGAGTTGAATTTGCATGGATATACTCAATACTGACAATATATGTCAATACTCAAATTGTCAGGTTAAAAATCTAAATATTTTGTTTATTTATTTTTATTTTTTTAAAGTACCCTGAAGACGGGTAAATACTCCAAATAAAACCTGTCTAGGACATGTAGAAGCTAATGGAGGAGGTCCCTTGAGCCATTTAAATTTGTTTGTAACCTTCATGATGATCAATTTTTTTTTCCAATGGGTTTCGCTCAAAAACATGAACAATTTGAGAGTTTCACTGATTTTAGTTTTTCCCATTCAAGTTTTTTTCTTAATTCAGAAAACATTTGAGTCGTGAGTTCATGCACAATATAAAAAAAAACTTCACAAACCACTAAAACTTAACCTTTGATAAATAACACACTATATGTGCTTAGTAGATTTAAATTCGATAAACCTTATCTTATTGAAATAATAGACATAATACATATACTGTATATAGTATACAAGTGCTATTTATTTTGCTCATGTTGCAGGTGTGTGTTGAGGACTTAAAAGCCATATCAAATGTGGTAAGTGTTGAGCTTCAGAAAAAAAACTATACAAGTATCAGTATGTGTTCTTCCTATTATTATTGCTAGAAGATACTGTTAGAAGATACTATTAGTTAAAATGTTCAGGGGTAATGCCATCTACCGCCAGATAAAGTAGCCAGTGTAATTGTGGATAAGTGTAATTTGTTCTTCTAAAAACATATGAGGAATTTTAAAATAAACAGAAAGAAAAACAAAAAAGAAAAAACCTTAAAGCCTGCCATCAAAAATCAACTAACATACAGATCTTTGAGCCCTGAAACTCACTCTTTCATGAAACAGAAATTTGTGTTTTACTTACTGCCTCCTTCTAACACTCTGAGAAAGCGAGGAAATAAACTGTAACCAGAATGTAAAGTGCTCAGTTTATCCTCTTCAGACATTCAAGCTCAGACAACCGGACTGAATAAAAGGAGACAATCCACCACTGACCTGGTTTTCTACATCAAAACCATTGTGAAGCTCCACAGGGGGATTTCCCACCGTCAGTTGGAGAATTACCTGCTTCTGAGGCTGGCTACCAGATAACTCCAGAAATAAATAAGTAAACTCAGGCCTCTGAGGACAGACTAAAGATTTTTATGAAAGCACCTATAAACAAATGGATTATGCTCCCTGTAGATTTAAAGGCAAATATACTCAGCTTATAGCATTTTCAATTATTTTCCTTTCATAAGAGATGTTGTTACCTTTTTAACTAAAGATTACATGAGCTTACATAAATTACATAATTTTTCTATACTTTTGATACACTTGTGTATTATAAATGTTAGCTCCTGTTTTATACCCCTGTTAAAGTAATGTATACAGTGATTGGTGGTAAGAGGGGTTTTTTTTAGGAATTTTGTGGTGGATGGTACAACTTGGGTGAGTTCTGCATGTCATTAAAAATGGTGATTGGACATTAATACATTTGTACAGGTATAGGAACTGTTATCCAGAATGCTCAGAACCTGGGGTTTTCCAGATAATGAGTTTTTCCTAATTTGGATACTAATACCTTAAAGGACTGATTTAACAAAAATCTAGTTCCAGAAAACAATTCCAGAAAAAATGCAGTGGAAAAAATGAGTATGAATATACTTGAGAATATTCTTTGAAACCTTGAACAGTGCCATTTTAAAGAATAAAACCACAAAAAGTCACCCGAGAAAACTTGGCAAGTAAAAGCTGGCAAGATTGTATAGAAGTCAATGGGAATGTTCTCTGACAATTGTATTTATTCATTCATTGATTTTCCCAGTTTATAAAAACAATCTAAATGTTCAGCCTCATTGAAAATGAATGGGATTATGACATTCTCACTGGCGTTCAACTTTTTTTTTTCCATTTTTTCTGAAATTAGCTAGCACTTGAAAAAAAATTGCCTGAGTTTTGTGAGCGTTTTTTTTTATGTTTTACAAACTCGGATTTTCATAACGCTGCCCCTAAGTCTACTAGAAAATAACGTAAACATTAAATAAACACAATATGCTGGTTTTGCTTCCATTAAGGATTCATTATATCTTAGTTGGGATCAATACAAGATGTTGTTAGTTATTAATACAAGGAAAAAGGAAATGATTTTTTTTTAAAAAAATGTAAAAGACAGCATTTCCATATTTTGGAGCTTTCTGGATAATGGATTTCCGGTTAATGGATTCTTCACCTACATACATTTTAGAATAATTTTTTTTTTAGATTGTGAGATGATTTTTAATATTACCGTTTAGTATAGGCCCTTCTTTCAGCTCTGTTCCATGATTGCTCCTGGTACCCATTACCATTCCTTAAACAACACCATGGGGCAA
>CM044443.1:103790634-103820498 GCA_024363595.1 Xenopus borealis | reverse complement strand
AGTATATTAGTATTTCATATACATATGACTTTAATATGGTGATAGTTTAGACAGGCTGAATTTCTGTATTTGCCATTGAAGCTGTAATAGCATTAAAAGCTAATGATGTTGTAATGCAGTAGTATGAGAAGTAACTCTATTTACAATTCAGTCGTTTAAGCGTTTTACTTATGAAAAACATGGGTCAAACAGCATTCATCACTTTTCATACGGCCATGGGAAAAAACTTTATTAAATAATAAAGGACTGAGGAAGCACAACACAGATTTATGTACAAATATGAGGTAGAAGTAGTTAGGATGGTATCAGGTGGTATTGCAAATGCAGCGCTTAACATTTTATAATAGGTCCATGGGGTCCAAATTTCACAGCATTGACCCAGGCTATTTATTGCTCAAATCTTGTTTAGCGTATGCTGCCAGGGTATATGTGATATAAGCCAGATGAGAGACAATGTCCATTTTGTCCAATTCTTTTACTTCAACTGTAAACACAATGTTTGGCATTGACTGCTCAACTGGAAGTATGGATGTTACCCAGTATTAACTGGACCCCCACTACCTTACAGGCTCCTTACACCCTTTAATAGACCTTGTGCTCCTGCCCCCATGCACCTCTACCCCATTACTGTCCCCCTCATCCCCACTCAACAAAAATAAGGGCCCCATAGCCTAAGGATCTGCTCCCCCTGTAGTGACCTCACTGGATTGAGGGCTACAGTTTGGACAATACTGATCTGTCTCCTTGAAATATCTAATAATTTCTGCTCAATATATATATATATATCTATTCTTTGTACTTATGCATTTTTTTCTCCATATGGGGGCTCTTAGGCGGGGGGGTCATGAATTTTCCAAATTATCAAGCTAAACCCAGCGAAAACCACAATATCTTCAAATTGGAATAGGGACATCTCCTATTGACTTATACGTGACCTCGACAAGTCTTAGATGGTGGATTTTCAAATCCAGGCTTTTTGCAGCATCGAGGTATAATATATCTTGGAAAATTCTAGGTTGTTTTCCAATGAAAAATTTAAGTTTTGCCCCAAAACCCAAAGATAAATGTGAGCTTTAGTAAATAAACCCCCTAATGTTTACATAGAGCAAACTGTAATTGTACTACTTGAGTACAGGTAATTACTTTTTATATGATTTTATACTTTGTCCTATAGGATACTGCTGGGCTTTGATTTGCCATCATATTTTTCCTCCCAGACATCATCCTCATATTAAGACTGCAGCCAAAATAGCAGATCTTCAATACCGTTTTGCAGGATTGTGTTACATGCAAAGACAGCTATTACTTGCCCAGTTTATGTAATTTCAGACCAGGGGATTGAATATTGTTATATAGATCTAAACTGACATGCCTGTCATGCTAACGCTGTAAATTGATTCAAAATGACAATTGTTTTCGGTTTTCTGTGTAAAGCCATTTTGCTTAATCCAACTCTAATGACACAGGAAATGGAAATGTTCTTAATAAAAAAAAGTTATGAATATTTATCACCATATCATATCTGGAAATTGAATGCTTCATCAATTATCTTCACTATTAATTATTTAATGCCTAAAGTGTAAATGCGTATTTCCTAAGTATCTAATCTGGTACATGCTTGTGTGCATGTGTGTACAGAATATATATACATATAGATATACTGTAAGGGCACAATTAATATGATTAAACAGAAACTACATAAATAAATTTGTGTATCTCTGCTCTATAATATTCATAGGGGGCAACCTTAAGCATCCTCACTCCTTGAAGCCCTTAGTATACAAAGTTTTCTTGTATAGAATACCTATGCCCTCTTCAACATGGCTTTTCTGACATTTTGTTTGAGGCTTGATGTTGTTGTGTCAGATGGAATAGAGATTTTCTCCTGATCTTCAGTGGGGCTGGCACTAGTATCAGTACACAGGTTGTCAGAAGTATATCCAAAGTGAAATATTGCACATTTTTCAGAAGGGAAAATGCTGTAGGGGTTCTTAACCTTTTTTTTACCAAGGCCTCACATATATATCATGGGCAACTCTGCCCTAATCTGTAAGATTTTCACCAAAATGCTGGTGGAGAATGTTCGCAGTTGCAAATAATTACTAGTAAGGCATAAGAGCATTGAATATGAATCTATGAGTTTGTGCATGTGCCTGTGTTTGCAGAAATTTTGGTCAGATGACTAGGACTATATTGTAATGAGTCTTGCTTTGCTCTCACACTCCTCTTGTATTCTTAGAATTTGGCAATTAACTATTCCTTATTATTCAAGTATCATTCCTCTTGCATGCAGTCTGAGGCCAGACTTAATTCTACAGCTAGAATATGTGGTTCCCATGTGCCTTTACATTTTACATTACTGTTGTGTTGTTGTTGCATTGGACTATTAGCATTGCATTTTGTCCTTAGTAAACCAAGCATTGTGATTTTGTAGGTAACCCTGAAAAACACTGGGAAATAAACATTGCTTTAAAAAACTATATTAGCTATGTTGACGAAGACAGCCTTCAATATTACATTTCTGTAAAGGTACATCAACTGTGCACAATTCTGTTACAACACAATCTTTAATAAGAAAAAGCTACATCTGTGAGTCCATGATTGTTCCTTTAACATATTCCTATTTATTTTCCAGTGTGCATGAAGGTTAAGAATTTTGTATTAGAGTCTTCAATTGTGTCCATTTGTCTCTAGTATTTCCACAGTCTATCTCTCTTCCCTGTGCTCTTTCCCAAAGATGCAGACACACACTGCAATGGAGATGTGATTCAGAATTACTTTACATGATTAAAACACACTTGAATGTGACATTGTTTTTCTATGCATTTCAGTTCTTCCTGGTCTCTGGAGCTTTGATGTAGCTGCAAAAATTCAATTTGAATTGTAACATGATAGGGATATAGCCTTGGATGAGATGTCAGGTAAGGCAGGCCACAATATGATTTAGAGGATGCATGTCAGTATAATATTCTAATAAAATTATTGTTTAGACAAAACTGCAGGTAATAACTTAAAGATAGAACTATTTGTTGTCGAAAATATCCATAGCATAAAATGGAAAGAGAGATATGGGCAATTATTTGTCAAGTTAAAGGAAGAGCGATATCAAATTCTGGTGGAAATAAATGACTGGAATATTTAATATATAATTGACAGGAAATATAGTTGTCTATGGTCATTTTCTTCTTCAAATACATTGCTGCTAACACTGTTATGCCTGTATTTTGGAGCTGTCAGAGGAACCCAGAGATTTATTTTAAGAAGTTACAAGGATTTTTATTCAGTGGAGAAAAAAATCCTTAAAATTTGGGGGTAAGTTCCATATTAGTATTAGTAATATGCAATTGCAAGATATTTTCCTTTTAGATAAAGTTGTTTTTTAGAATTGATGAGCTGCACCAAAAAAGCAGCAAAGCCTTGGACTTCACCAGGCTGGTATTTTTGAAAATCACCTTGATTTAATCCTGCCTCAATCTAACACCAACAGTACCTGCCCAGTCACCTGATGGGTGTGTCAAAATGTACCTGGCTCCCTTTAGGACTGGAATGGAGACTCTGCATATGTTGTAGCTGTGTCAGGAACTCCCTCTAGAACTAGGTACCTGAGGTGTACTTGCTGCTGCTCCTCCAAGTTGAGCCACAGGAGGCAGTGTGGTTTGGGTCTAGTGGAAAATATCAATACCCGCCTGTCAGTGTTCCCTGGTAACTGCCTACAATCCAGCAGCAGAAAGTAGCCAATTTAAGGGGCTTTTTCAGCCTGTCTCCAATAACCTGGACTAGATCATCAGTCTTGCTGCTGTAATGTAAGTTAGTCTGTGCCCTTGTCTGTATTCTGACTTTTGGGTTTTGAGCTTGGTCTGTTATCTGAATTCCTGATTGTTAGCTTCCTTCCCTGGCCCTGTGCCTGTTTTTGGATTGTTTTCTTCTCCTGTCACCAGCATAGACCTTGTGACTGAACGTGGACTTTGGTACTGTGTGCTCCATGTATGCATTTCTGCTAAAGCAAGCCCATGTTTTTTCAGGTTTTTATTAAATCTTTTGTTAAAACCATTTTGGTCAGTTCTTTGTCTTCTAGATGTTATATGCCAATTAACCTCAGTACAAACAGTACAGCCAGCATTTCTGACAAGCTGTTTGAGATGTGCAATAGTCATTTACCATTTGGCCTGCAAGAAACCACTGCATTTCTTTGCTGTGACTGGACTATGATGGAAAGTTATAAGTGAAGCAGACACCATAGCAGCCCTAGCAAAGTGTCACTGAATGCAAATATGCAGATAAGGCAGTTTAATCATTATTATTATGCCTTTATATTTAATTTTTTTGTATATTTAAGATGTATCCATAAACAAAGCGAGTACAATAAAATTCCAGTCCTTTAGAGACATTAAGGTATTCCTGTTACCTATACTAAAAAGACTGGCTTCCAGTTGTGAACAAAAAAATCATACAGTATGTACCAAAGACTTTGTCAATTGTTAGAGATAAAGATCTCACAATAAATCCATTCAGAACATGAAAGCTGTTTTTTTCTTGCTTAGCCAACCAACCTTTACCTTTATTGCATGCGTATTTAGAGCACAATAAGTTGAAACTACTTTTGATAAAGAAACACTTCTGTCATTCTTACTGGAAATTCATTTTATTAGCCCTATAACAGAGCACTTTGCACTCCTACAAATGAAGTTCCCATTCTAGGTGCTGTTGTTTGCAACATAGAGATATTATTTCACTCATTCTCTATTCTCTCATACTGCATCCAGTTCAGAGGCTCTTCCACATCCCAGGACACATTGTTTGCTTTTAGATGCAGCTATCTTGGAAGATAGGAATTGTGGGAGCACATTCCTTGCACAGTTCCCTTGTTGAGCTGGGGTTAGGTTTATTTTCAGCCAGGCAAGGAGATTTGATGCTCTACCTGAGCTTGACTGGGTTTCTTCTGTGTGTTTCTGTTTCCTTCTGTGCTCCAGAAACTATCATAAAATTGACTCTAGTGTGGTTTGTTATAGGGTCTTTAGACTGTAAGCTCCATTGGGGCGGCATTGATGCAAATGTCAAATAATCTATGTAAATCAACACTATATAAATAAAATCAGTAAATGTTGCATCCAAAACATTCGTTTCTAAGATTTTTTAGGAGTACTGAATGTCAGTAGGATCATAGGTTCTGGTAAGTTAAAGTTTGATGTTTTATTCAGCTAAGAGATGATTTTTCTGAGGTTATCTGGTCTTCTGTGTCTTCCATAGACTTCCTCCCCAGTGGCATAAAAATGTCAGCACATATTCTTAAGGGTATGCTATATGGAGCATACTAATTAAAGATGCTACACACCATGGGCCATCTCCTCATCACTGATATGAAGCAATACATACAACCCCTGCCCATGATTATCACTCTAAAGGAGCATCTTTATCACTATTAACCTGCAGCCAGTGCTTTCATAGTTATCATTGAGAATCAATAACTAATATCGATCCTAATACATTATCATGTGGAAATACAAAGATCTTGTAAGCCTGGCCATTTCTTAGAGTACAAAATAGTTTCATGTATTAGAATCCCTACTCTACTGTATAATAACTCAAGCATCTTGTTATTAAAAATATGCAGCTATTTCTCCATAGGATTCTTTCACAATTAAACTAGGAGCATTAGACAATTAATTTAGCAGTAATATCATTAAAGACATAACCTGTGATATGTGTCAACTGCACTTTTAACTCAAATAGCAACATCATTATGTGAGCTGATTAAAATGAATCATGTACAAATGATTCCACTCTCACACTGTATCACTTCATTAAAAAAACTTTATAAATCTCAGTGTGACAATTCCTTTTTATTAATTTCTCCAAAGCAGAATTAGTGCAACTCTCAGGCATAAGCATAAATAAGGAAGGTTTCAGTTTGCTATAATATTAATGTCAGTAATTTTTTAAATGATATGTTTAAAAACATCTCTAATATCATATTAGCATCAAAAAAACTAATACAACAATTCATTTTGAATAATTTATTAATAATCTTAAACTATTATTAACTGCAGAATGTTTTGGCTCACCATCTGAATAAGTTAAGAGGAGGTAGACAATATGGTAGCAACTGTCTTTTTTATTCCCTTCTCCAAATTTAACTTAAAATGCATCAACACATTTAGAAAAATGGAAACAATCAGGTTTTTTGGTTTTTTTTTTTCAAATTTAAGTTTTCCAAACTTAACTGTTTGAGAATTACCAATTAAAAATCTTGAAAATTTTAATGAAAAAATTGTGGCAGCTAAAATCTTCTATCATCAACAGAAGGTGTATTTTTATCATTCAATCTATTTTATTTTTCCTACTGTATGTCTTTGATTTTTTCATTATCTTTTTCATTTCAATATTTTAATTATTTAGCTACACTGTTTTCAAAAATATATATAATATACATGTGTATGTATGTATATATCTATATATATCTATATCTATATATATATATATACATCTATATATATCTATATATATATATATCTATATATATATCTATATATATATCTATATATATATCTATATATATATATATATCTATATATAGATATATATATCTATATATAGAAGGTCCTCTGTAGTGATGGGCGAATCTCCCGAGATTCGCTTCGCCGAAAAATTCGCGAAACGAGTCGCGGGACGCTTTTGACGCGCGTTGCGTCACGTCAAATCGCGTCGCATCATTTTCGTCGCGTCGCGTCAAAAAACGTCGCACGACTCGTTTTTTCGGCGAATTTTCGCCAAGCGAAATTTCGCTGGTGATTCGCGAATTTATTCGCCAGCGGCGAATCGCGGGAATTCGCCGCGAATTCGGCCCTGGCGAATAAATTCGCCCATCACTAGTCCTCTGCAATTTGAGAGTAGGACTGGCCAGATAAGGGATGACTTTGACGTAGTTGGCCAGCTTAAATATATTGCAATATATAGACAAACAATCCCTGTTTTGTTTAAAGGGTAAGGGATTTTTTAGTAGCTGTATGCACAGAATGTCTCAATGTCTTAAATTTATTGATAATGGGTTGAGTGCAGAGGACAATTTGTATTTTGTGGTCACAGCCTTGGGTATGCACAGCCTCAGGTATGCAATCAGTTATCCAGAAACCTGCTATCCAGAAAGCTCTGAATTACATAAATGTGTATGGCAAATGATATGTACATACATTTTAATAAGTCTCACCTAACCGGCATGTAAGAAAGCTTACTTTACACTGTATATTCTTCAAAGAAGCCCAGCAATCCTCGGTCATATGTAATATATTCACTTCAAGCCAAGTGGTGTTAAATATAAAAGAATGTAATGGCCACTTAGGGACTAAGAGCTTGTTTTGTTCTTCCCGTCTTTAAAAACTTTTGGCTTGGCACTTTCCCATCCCACAATGTTAAAAGCTCAACATGTTCTCTTATGAGTTCAAATATGCAGTGTGGTTTTTTGATCTGAAGGTGCTGATCTTTTTTATGTCACATCTGTAGAATAAATCTTTTTAAGTGAAGATATGTTAAGAGAATCCTGACTGATCTTTTTTTTTGAAGTCTGAGTGCCCAAGTTTTGCCTTTAAGACTTGTCAAAACTATCACAACAAAATGGTTCCCAATATTATGTAGTTACTTTCAGGTAGATTTTTGTTCTGTAACTTGAATTTGTTCTCTCTAGCCAAAGGCTTATCATTCAATCTATCACAACATTTTACCATTGCGCTTTTCTGTAATGTCCAACTTAATGCTGTGTATATAAAGGTGGGCAATCAAATGCAGGCTCACACAAAGTCATGTTACTCAGCAGCTTGGGTGGCATTTGTTGTTGATTCAAAGTAAACCTTGGGGGCAGATTTACTAAATTCACATGAAGGATTCAAAGTTCGATCAAATTTTCAAAAAGATTCGAATTCGAATAATTTGAATAATTCGAATAAAAATCTATTAGAATATTCGACTATTCAACAGTCAAATTACTTCCCCTTTAAATTGACTGCCTAGTTCGCCAGATCAAAGCTACCGAATTGGGTTTCATTATTTTTGATCAAATAAAAAATGGTTAAAATCGTTTGAATTGATTGATTCGAACAATTTTTTCAATTTGATCGAATTTTTTCTATTCGATCGTTCGACCAATGGAATTGCGGTAAAATCCTTCAAATTCGCATATCGATTTTACTTCCCACACTATTCCAAAGTATTCCCATGGTCAAATTTGAGGGGTTTTTATCCCTTGAATTCGACCCTTAGTAAAGCTGCCCCTTAGTGTAGCTAAACATTTTACAATCTCCAGACAGTTTTCCTGTGCAAACAAGCACCAGTTTGACATATTGTGAATACAAATGGGCAAAGACAGCATTAAAGGAAAAACTATACCCCCAATTAATGTACGTCTCTATAAACATATATTGCATAAAACAACCCTGCTTCATCTAAATCATTTTTATAAAAATATACTTTATGTACTGTATGTGCCATTGGATATTTCTAAATAGATAATTGCCATTGTTATACTAAGGGATAATGATGGTTAGTCTGGCTCCAGCACAAAATCTTCAACCTAGCACTGCTTGCATCCGGCCCTTAATTGTATAGACTCATGTCCGACCAATCCTGCCCCTTTTGTGATATCACAGTTGGATGGGACAGGTTAGGGTTGGATGCGGGTAGAGAATTTTTCAGGACGCACACCACTACTAAGGGCCAACCCCTTGGATTGTATGTTCACAGTACACACAAACCAAGGTCATACATACAAGTTAGGTCACATGAGCCAATTACTGGTCCACACTTCTTCCTGTTACAGAAAGAGCTGCAGTATTTCTGGTTAGTTGATCTCTGAGGCAGCACAGAGAATTTCAGAAAATGGTGATTCATGGAAAGAGATGTAAAAGGGAAATATTTACTGACATGCATATTCCAGTTTGGCAAAAGTCTTTAATATGCCACAATATGATATAAACTATTAGATGGTTAAGTAATTCATTTTGAGGGCAAAGTTCTCCTTTAAGTGGATCCTTGGGAAATCTGTGTAGATGGCTATGCAGTACACAGAGGAAATTAGCCTGGACTAGTGTGTATAGAGCACCTAAAAAATTGACACTCAAAGTGAATTTCACTTTCCTTGCCCTTCATACTTTTAAAAAGACCTACAAGGTTTGTTTTGCTATCAACACGGATTTATGCCAGCTTAGTAAACATCAAGTACAAGGTGCTGTGTTAATATTACAGGGAAAAACAAAGAAGTCAAAACAAAGAATTGCAAGTTTTAATTAGACACCGTGGGAAATGGCATCACCATAGTTAACATATAGTTACAAAGTTAATTCGGGTTGAACAAAGACAAAAGTCCATCAAATTCAACCTCTCCAAATGTGTATATAAAATGTATAGGATCTGTTATCTGGAAACCTGTTATTCCATCTCCCATAGACACCATTTTAATAAAACGATTTGAATTTTGAAAAATTATTTCGTTTTTTCTCTGTATAACAATTTCTCTATATAATAGCAAAACAGTAACTTGTACTTGATCCTAACTAGTACTAGTAATTAATCCTTATTGGAGGCAGAATAATCCTATTGGGTTTATTTAATATTTAAATATTTTTTTCATCTATCCATCTATCTATTTATCTATCTATAAATACTATCTATCTATCGATCTATAATCTATCTATCTATTTATCTATCTATCTGTATACATACATAACTAACTAGAGATCCATAGTTTGCATCTTTCTAGAAAATGGGTTTTTGAATAATAATTTCCATGCATGTACTGTATACTGGATAAAATACCCCCACTTAAACTAATAATACAAATAATTCAGAAATGGATGACTGCAACAATGTATTTTTATGCAAGTATGTTCCTGGCTGCTTTGCTTTCTGCTAGGTATGGCAGAATGGCAAGTCCCACAATCCCTGCTGCAATCCTACATCCTTGGTACAACCTTAACAAGCCCAGTTGATATATAATGTATAACAAAGTGGGTTGTATTATCAGTGTCCCATATTCTCATTTGACTGTTCTCTGCATCTATTTTTTATATTTTTCCTGTTCACATAGCACTGTCTTATAATATGTTGCTGCATTGTGCATTGGAAGGCTTGCAGGAGCAAAGAAGTCAGAAGCACGGAGCTTCCACATACAAATAAATGAACAGTTTTTTATTGGCTTCTTATTTTATGCTTTGGCATATGGGTATAATATATACAAGTGCAGAATTTAATGGGACACTTCTTCATATAGCTCTTAAAGCAGATGCATGAGGCACAGATGGACCAAGATGCTTTAACTGTATCTATCTTTTTTCTCTTTTGGTATATAAAATATAAAATAATCAGGACCAGAACTAGATATGTAGAAGTCTTTACACATATAACAAAAAAGAAGGTACTGCCATTGAGAAAAGCTAATTTCACTTATCTGTCCACACTTTCTTGGAGATTGAGATCTTTTGCTCTTTAAAGAATTTGCAGAGCAATAGTAGGGATTAAGAGTTCTCTTCAAAAAGCTCCTGCTTAATGTCCCTTAAAGTTGTTCCACCAAGCTGCTCTTAAACCTTTGCATTTATGAAACATAAGGTCTTGCTTTCCTCATATTGAATGCCATTACTATTGATTTTTATTTACTGAATGTATTTATTTATTAGATATAAATAATTCTCCTGTAACACCACAACTGCTAAAAAAATGTCCCAGTGCATAACAACAAGTAAACAAAAAATGATTTCTCTAATCTTTTTTTTGTTCATTTTAAAGAAGTCTAAATCTATGACCAAAATTAATATCTTACACAATAAAGAATAATTTTTCTGTGAAGGTTGTTGTGGGACTTTGGCAAGTGCCTTCTATAATATGGCATATAAATATGTTGTCAGCTAATGTTAACATTTATGAATTTGGACATTATCTAGATTAATATTAACTCTTTTGAGTCAGTCATGGCTTAAGTAAGAAAATATACTTCAGTTACCAGAGAAAGAGGGAATAAGAGCGTTTTCATTAAAATACAATTATAATGGTACTCAAACTCATTTAAATGGAAGGGCCCTGGCTGTGTGAAGAAAGGTAGGCAGTGAAAGAATGGTGGGAAAAATGAGAGGTTAAGGTTGAGGCAGCTAGAGAGAAAGCTTTCCTGGGAGAGCAGAGGAAGAGCAACATCCCACTCACCCACCCTGTTTTTCAGGTTACGTAATGGGGGGAACAAAGATCACTGAGGGTCAAGTTCTTTGTTACAGCTGGGATGGAATGCTTGCCATGTGGTGGACGTACGATCATCTATGTTAGACTTTTCTTATTCTAAAATAGCTATTTGGTAAAATGCAATGTTTAATAACAATATCTAATATAAGTAATTGAAAAAATCTTCATAGTTACGTTTAATAGCAATGTTGTTAATAAAGCTATGGCCTGTTACATTTCAACCAGGTTTTCCTCATTGTCTGTGGATCTTGGGGAATGGTTTGCAGGTTAAGAAAGCGTCAGCCTACCAATCATATTGTTTATAAACCTAATAACTGTCCTAAAATTTGCAGGTAGCAACAAGACTCTTTATAAGTAAAACACTTGAAATTTCTTACCAGTTAACTTACAAAAGGGACAACAGTAATTAGCTTTGATGAGACTAAACATCTCATTGGTTGTTATGGGTTGTAACTGGCCAAAGTAGAAAATTCAACTAATTAACCTAAGAAAATGAAAACATAGGGAAGAGCTATAAAATTAGTTTAAAGGTTCTAAGAGGACATTGGGAGCTTCAATAAGTGTCCTTGCCTTATACCCACTGGAGTTTATGAAAAGCTTTAGCTGGCACCCTGAAGGTAAATGGTGTTTTATGATATTGTGTGAATCTTAGATTAAGCCTCATTTCTCACTGTGTATTGTAGTAAGATGAATAACAGTCAGAGGCAGTGTTGTGCTGTTACTTGTCACATACTGTGAAATATTAAATACAAAGATGCAATTCTTCAGTTTTCTTCAAATGTGATATTATACAAGGTCAAATCATGTCATCCAGTTATGTGATTTGTCAGGTGAAAAAAAATAGAAGAGGGTTATCGCTCCTGAAAAATAACAGCACATTTACCTGCTAGTATATCGATCAGTATATTTTTGTGCAATTGGGAAAACCAGGAAATCTTTCACTGTATTTTTATGAAGTATTTGAAATGAGAACAGTGTCTATTGGGAAGGTAACATAAAACTTATATCCTGTGTATAATTAAGGCTTATTTATCATGTATTTTCCCTTACAGATGATAAAGAAGGAATAGGCAACCTGTGGCCCTGCTCACATTTTTGTTGATCCTCTGATCAGTCTCCAAGACTTATACTTTCACAGCTGGATAGCTGTTGGTTGCTCATTTAGGTGATAAAGCATGTGGACATTATCCAAGTGATGAAGATTCTTGCCTATCATATATCGGCATAGAAATATGCAGAATAGCAAGAACACATGGTGGGGGCCCAACAAGCAAGTATTAGCCTAAGTAGGATTGGATCCATATTCTGGAACTGCTAGGTATATACACTTCCCTCTGTAACTGGATCCTTGATTTTATGACTGATAGACCCCAATATGTCTCAATAGGTGAGAACACCTCTGAGGTTCTAAAACTGAGTATAGGCTCGCTTAGCCTACTTCTATTCACCCTGCTGACACATGATTGTACTGCTCAGTACAATGCAAACCACATCATCAAGTTTGCAGATGACACAACAGTAGTAGGCCCTGTTAGGAAAAATTATGAGTCTGAATTCAGAGAAGAAGTAAGGCATTTGGTAGACTGGTGCCAAAACAACAACCTGACTCTAAATGTCGAAAAGACTAAAGAAATGGTTGTTGACTTTTTGGAAAAACTCTGCTACTCATCAACCACTACTCATCGATGGCTCCCCAGTTGAGATAGTTAACAATGTGAAGTTCTTAGGAGTGCATATGGCAAACGACCTTTCCTGGACCCTGAACATGAACTCTATCACAAAGAAAGATCAACAACACCTTCATTTTCCAAGGAAGATAAAGAAAGCCAATCTTCCCCCTCCCATTCTCAAAACATTTTATCAATGCACCATCGAGAGATTTCTCTGCAGAGAGAACGGATTGTGAAAACTGCAGAAAGGATCATAGGAGAACCACTCCCACCCATCTCCCAAATCCACCAGAAACACATGATACGCCAGGCAAATATTATAGCAAAAGACTATTCTCACCCATCTCATTCTCTGTTCACTCTCTTGCCATCTGGAAGGAGGTTCCGCAGCATTCAAACTAGAACTGGTAGACACTGCAAAAGCTTCTTTCCACAAGCAATTAGAGTGCTTAACAAGTTAACATTATAAAATCTGTCTGTTACCTGCACCTACCACCCTATGTGCATCCACAAATGCTCCTTCTCTTTCTTAATGCAAAGGCACTATGGTGAGGGGGCCTGAGTGAAATGTGATTTCCATACGCTGTATAACTATATAGTCTGTATTGATAAATAAAGTGATCTTGTATCTTGTATGCTCTAGGAGCATTAGACAATCATGTGCTGCAGAGACTTCAACTGTGCAGATGGGGGGGACCAAGGTGCTTGGGACCTAGGTTTTTCTGGATAATGGATCTTTTGATAATTTGGACCTTCATACCTTAAGTCTAATAGAAAATCTAACACAAAAGGCTGGGTTTGCTTCCAATAAGGACTAATTATATCTTAGTTGGGATCAAGTACAACTGTTTTATTATTACAGAGAAAAAAAATTAATTATTTTTTAAATTTTATTTATTAGATTATAATGGAGCCTATGGGAGATGGCACTTGTACTTTCCAGAAATATATTATTTTGGGGGGGGTTGTCAATGTATTATTTTGTGTTTTTACCTTCTGACAAATCTTTATTCACTGGTTTACAGTGCACAAGCAACCAATGAATTACTAGGAGGAGGGCAGTATCAATGTCCAATAGGAAACAAGTAAGGGCATGATGATGTCATCATATAGGAAGTTCTTGGTGTGTCAGATTCAAAATAGGCCACTCCCATCCCTTCAGAGAACTGGCCATAGTGCCATGGAAAAGGTCTGAGTTAACAGGTATAAAAATGAGCTTTTACATTGGCAGTTTTACTTTTTGTTATGGAAATGGTTTTTCTAACAAATTGAGAGATCATAATATTTGTACATTGAAGGTGAACAACTCCTTTAAGTAGTGCCAGTAAACCTTCATATACTAGACTCTGAACAAGCCACTTCTAATTATTTCCAGTAGAGTGACTTCATGTTTACATTCAGAAAAGCTAATCATTCCAACCATAAATCTAATCTATCTGTGCAACTTTGGCCAATGCCATCCAAGCCCTGCAGTGCAATCACATGTGCAGTAATATTGTAATTGTATTATTGCAATTTAAGGCCGGAGTGCCAGAGGTTTCATTTGTTTTGAGAAAGTAAGGGGTATATTTGACAAATGCCCTTTTTTGTGGGAAGCAGCAGGACTTGGTGAGGGACAGATTGTAGGTGATAAATGAATACGGTTAAAAATTACCCTTAGGGCTAGGCCAGACGGGGAGATTCGGGGGCAATTTGGAGCAATTTCAAAAAGCGCGCTGCTCCGTGTGGATACGCGCCGGCGTTTTCAAGCAACGCCGGTGCGCTTGGGTAAGTGGCTATTCGGGGAGGTTCGGGGGCTACAAGTCGCGGCAAGAAGTCGCCAGGCGACAAAATGCCCCCGAATCTCCCCGTCTGGCCTAGCCCTTAGGCACCAGGCTTGTGTAGCTTGGAATAATGGGAAGTTGTTAACAGTGAAGCAGAAAGGAGGACTGGAGGCAATGATGGACAAGATGGGGAGACATAACAAGTTCAGTTTAAGAAATGGGAGTTGCTTTGAGGCATAGAGCATCACACTTTATAAGAACAGGCAAAATAACAGAATATTTCTTAATGGAAAAATATGTTTCCCTTGTCCACTGCTAACTTTTGTATGCGGTTTACATATATCCATAAACAAGGGGCCTATGTCCTTGAAAAGGAGAACCACAAACAGATCCAGGCATTGGCTTTGAGATCTTTTTTGATACTTTTACAATAAACTTATATTAGATACCTACAACTTTAGGTACACTAAGCATTTTGACCACTGGTGCTTGATTGCACGGCTACACAAATCACTTTCCTTCCATGTTAATGGGAATGGTGAATCATCAGCTTGTGATCACTGCTACAAGTAGTATCAATTAAAACACATAGGGGCAAATTCACTAAGCTGCGGAAATTCGCTAGCGTTGCCTTCACTAACGTTCACCACACTTCGCCAGGCGAATTTTCGCCAGTGCTACGCAAATTCACTAAAGTGCGAAGTTACGATAAGGTCGGCGAACAGTAGCGTAATTACGCTAGTGTTACTTCGCCAGGCAAAGCACATTTATGCTAGCGATGCCTAATTTGCATATATGGTGCAAATTTGAATTTTTGTTGGGAAATGTACGGGGGAAGGAGGGTAACCCCCCCAAAAAAAGTTGGCTCTTTTTCACCCTAGAAAGGTAAAACATGCCTGTGTTTTTTTCGGACTTAGAAAAATTTCCATTTTTTTTCAAGCTCCTATCTATTGTATTGAACTTTGCCAGGTCTGACCTGGCAAAGTAACGTCTAGCGTAAGTGATAACGTTCAGTAAAATGGTCATCTTAGTGAATTTGCGTAATTGCGATCCTTCGTCAGTGCACAACTTTGTCTGGCGTCGTTGCGCAAGTCTATCTACTTTGCTAGCAAAAATTTGCCAGAGTCGGTGTTAGTGAAATTGCGAAGTTACGATTTGAAGTCAGGCTGGCAAATTAGCGCTAGCGTTAGACGCTTCGCACTTTAGTGAATTTCCCCCAGAGTGTGCTACAGCCTAGAGAAAAATGAGCGTGCATCGTGGAAGAGGAAAATGAATACTCAATCATCATTTTATATGCTTTCGTTCACATGCTCTGAAACAGAAATTACTGAACCCACATTGCAAGGGCCTAAAGGCATGTAATTTTACTGTAAAATAATGGTTTTGCCATGTTATATGTTGAAAGGATATTGTTACATGACGTGTGATTAACATCAGAGATGAAGAAAATGATTCAGCAAGTTGGGAAGAACATGCAGAGCATGTTCAAAATCAGCTAATGTTGGTTCAATAATTTCTTGTGATCGTATCAGTTCATTAATCTTTCTATATATATATATATATATATATTCTCTATGAAAATAATTGGAATTTTAATTGATTTTAGTAGAATTACTCTCTGAAAAGTAATATGGAGTTGTTTTAAAAATTAGAGCGATGTTAAAAAACTTACATTTTAGTGATATCTTCCCTTGCTTTTATTTTTTTACTTTAACTGCCTCTCTCTCTCTGAGAATCAGCCTACAAAGATATTTATGATACATTTAAATACTTTTTAAGAACTCTGAGTTGTTTGTGGGGAGGGCTTCTGTTGAGAAATATCACTGGTCTATAGCACATACTTTAGGGACCGGTACATTGGTTAATGTAAAACAAAGGGACAATATGAGGATGAGAACAAGGAGAATTGGTAGAAGGGTGACACTGACTGCACTGCTTTCATTTCAAGTACAAAAATAGCAATTGGTAGCACTGTAGAGCAGACTAAAAAAGAAATGAACTCTATTCACCTTGTACTGCTTGGCATCTTTAGGTTTATATAATATAGGAGAGACTTTTTAGAATGTCAACAAAAGCACATATTCCTATTTTCTGAATAATTTAGCAATATAGGTATGGGATACCTTATCCTGAAACCTGTTATCCAGAATGCTACAAATTATGGAAAGGCCGTCTCCCATAGACTCAATTTTATCAGAATAATTTTAATTTTTACAATTTTTTTTCTCTGTAATAATAAAACAGTAACTTGTACTTGAGCCAAACTAAGATATAATTAATCCTTACTGGAAGTAATCTATTGGGGTTATTTAATGTTTACATGATTTTCTAGAAGACTTAAGTTATTTGAAGATCCAAATTACAGAAAGATCAATTATCAGGAAAGGAAACCGCAAGTGTCGAACATTCTGGATAACAGATCCCATACCTGTAATCGTTTTAGTGAAATGAATTACAGGTAATTGAATACTTTGTACTTTAGCTTTATGGACACCTTCTTTACAGCAGTCTACATATATTGGTGGTCTTGTAAAAAGCTGCAACTGTGGTTGCGATTACTTACTACATTTTGTGAGAGAACAAAGAGGTTTTTCTAGAGCATCATCCCTCATATCCAAGCTATAATTAAAGGGATTCTGGTTGTTATGGTGTAGTTTTTATTTCTAAAATACACTGTTTACACTGCAAATAATTCACTCTACAAAATATTGTATTTTGTGTATTTTTTTTGTTGTAATATTGATGTGTAGGCAGCCATCTCTGGTCATTTTGCCTGGTCATGTGCTTTCAGAAAGAGCCAATACTTTAAGATAGAACCGTTTTCTGGCAGGCTTTTGTTTCTCTTACTCAATGTAACTGAATGTGTAGCAGTGGGACTTGGATTTTACTATTGAGTGCTGTTTTATACCTACCAGGGAGCTGGTTCCCTTTCCATTTTTCTCTGATGGATTGCTAGGTTGGAGGGATTGGAGTGATATCACTCCAACTTTCAGTACATCATTAAAGAGTGGCTGAAGTTTATCAAAGCACAAGTCACATGACTGGGGCAGCTGGGAAACTGACAATATGTCTAGCCCCATGTCATATTTCAAAATGAAATATAAAAAAAATCTGTTTGCTCTTTTATGAAATGGATTTCAGTGCTGAGCAGCACTATTAACTGATGCATTTTGAAAAAATTAATTTCAATGACAGTATCCCTATAAGCTGATTGACACACAAGATAGTTACATGGGATATATACCTTGCAGTTACACAGCCTGTATCTTCAAGCATTTCATGAAAGTTCTAGTGTATGGGGTTCAAGGTATTCAACAGTAATGATATTAGTATGCCTTGAAATATAAGAAACCAGTCTGCTTGATAATAGAGAAATATGCCTTCTTCATAATCTTATTTTAGTATTGAGTTCATCAGCCTCAAAACAAAATGACTTACTGACAGGACTGGTTAGAGGGTAGGGAAAAGATGGTACTTGCTCTGGATTTCTCCCATGGTCAGGGAACATAAATACAAATGCAAAGAACATAAACCCCCTTCAGCATTACAACTCCCAGCAAGGCTATTTTGTCTCCTTCAGATGAGGGGCTGCAGCATTGCTGCCTTGCTGCATTGCCAGGGGCCTCTATTTCACTAACTCCAGCCTGGATAAAACTGAGGGAATTAGTGAAGGTCATAATGTTCAAATCATTTTACAAAATGAACTACACATTATGTAACATGGTTTTATACCTTTACTAACTAAATGTCTAAATAATTCTTAAGTATCAGAAAAATACTGCAGAAAAATATTGAAACAGAGATCATTTTGTTTTTTCTTTCTTTTTTTTCTTGGAAATGAATGAATATCAATGCTGAAGCCAGAACTGTGTTATTAAGGATGCCATAACTAAAAGGTACAGCACAGTCTTCAGTGAAACTGATAGATTTCTCTGGGGCACCAAAAGCTGACCCGCTTCTCCCAGGATAACATGCAAACAAAGCACTCTACCAGCGCATCCATTTGTCACTCAGTTGGATGTTCCCGTTATTCAATAAATCTCTTCAGACAAGTTATTAAAAGTTATCCTAACGGTACATTATATTTACTCAAGGTATTGGGCTTTTAAACATGCACCGTGAACCAACAAATCTTCTACTCTGGAAGAGATATGTGACTGCTTAATTGATTTGGGGTTTGGATTCACCTACTCCTCTTCTATCACTCCTAATAAGCCATGCTGAATTATAGCACATGTATGCGCACATGCCCAGATATAGCAAATGGTAGGAAAATTCCTCTGTCAGCAAAAGTCCTGCACATCGTCCTGTACATTAAAAAAGGAGGAATTTTTTAAGGTTAAAATGGGCCTGTCACCCAGACACAAAAATCTGTATAATAAAAGTCCTTTTCAAATTAAACATAAAATCCAATTTAAAATTTGTATTAAACATTCATAGCTGTTTTAAGCTCATTTAAAAATCTCAGCTGTCAATCAAATATTGTCTGCCACTCCTCTATGCCTTAGGCATAGAGGCGGGGCAGATAATTACTTTCACTTTCCATTCAGCACTTCCTAGATACCACTGCTCCCCACACATTCCCCCAGATCTCTTAACCATTTAATTGTGTAGCCAGGGCATGGGGACAGACATTGGGTCCCCCATTCTGGTGCACAAACAAGATTCTGAGATGATACAAGGCTTGCCTTAATAACAGTGTCCACAAAATGGCTCCTGCCTGCTTGCTATAATTATGAATTCCCAGACTAAAGAAAACAAGATTAAAATAATTTAAATAGTGTAATTAATGTTCATTTTGCCTGACTAATGTGGTAAAATATGATTTTGAATATTTTTGTGGGGTGACGGGTCCACTTTAAGTAACATTATTCAAAGGAAGAGAAAGGCTTTCCTAATACAAATACACTATACATCTAATGCAAATTAGATTTTAGGGTTAAGTTATAAAGGGGCATCATGGTGCCCCAAATAGCATCCAGGCCTCCTTCTTTGCATCACACTTGCTGCTCTCACATGCCCCCATAGTGAGAATAAGAAGAGTCCAGAGGGCAATAAAATATTTCCACCCACTGCTCCTCCAAGTTGAGATAAGTGAACTTTATTTGTTCATCATTTGATTCAAGTTATAAAAATTGCTAATGAAATTGGAAAAAGAGCTGTTCCCAAAGTTGTTTAGTGTTTTGGGCCATTATGGATGATTATAGGACTGTATATCAGCATGCAGAGGGACTTTTTCCCATATAAGATGGAGTAAGTCATCCCTTTAAAGCCAAGTACAGCAAAAACATAACCAGGCACTATACGTTAGAGGGGTGGATTCTGAGGCTTTGGACAATTCCTAGGGAATTAACCCAGAGGACACTGGCCTGTAGTGTTTAAAAGCAGAGAAACATCAGTACAAAGAAAAAAGAAAGATAATAGAAAAAATGCTCAGCACCTTGCTCACAATTGCTTCCATTTAAGGGTGTTCATTTGTCTTTTATTTTCTCCTGTTTCCTTCTAGATTCCATTTTCTCTTTCTTTATTGTTAACATGGCAGCAAGATCGCTCTCGGAAATCTTAGTACAGTCACGTTTTATATTATACCTGCTGATTGTTTTCCCAGGGGTCATATGTATGGCAGGAAATTTCATAAGAACTGCTACTAACAATGAGATCACAGAGCTATGCACACATGTCCCCATCTGTACCTTTCTTGGTGATGTGAATCTAAGGTTATGATTTGAAGTATTTGGGGCAGACATTCATTGAAACGCAATGCAAGTCTATGGGTCGCCTAACTTATCAATACTCTTCTTTGATTATTATTTTTAAATCAAAAATAATACTGGAAAAGCACAGTATATTCAGAGCAACAATTCTTTCTTTCTTTTCAGCTGTGACTATCATTACCACTAGTATGTACTGTATGCATGTATATTGTTATTTGAAAAGCGGTCCTTGAGGGCAAAGCACTGCTAAGCAAAACAATAAATTAGTAGTAACAAACAAGGGGCCATTGAAATAAAAATTTTAAATAAGTACATTATTAGAAATACAATTCACATAAATATAAGGTTTAATTACGATAGAGATTAAAAAGGGGCAAGTTTACTAAGATTGGAAATAAATATCTGGAGATATTTCTGGAGATGTTGCCCATAGCAACCAATCAGATCTTTGCTAGCTTATAGGTGGCTGTTTAAATCTAATTGCTGATTGGTTGCCATGGGCAACATCTCCAGAAATCTCTCCAAATATTTATCTCCAATCTTAGTAAACATGCCCGTTCGTGCTCAGTGTCAGGGAGACAAAAGGGTGAAGGACCCTACCCGGTAGGGCTTACAGTCTAAATGGGAGCGTAACATACAGTCACAATTCAGAGGGGTATTTCAGTGCTGTAGGTTACAGTTTGTTACACTGTCATATAAGTGCCACTTGGAAAAAAGAAAAATGGATAATAAATAAACTACGTAATAGCACACAGTAGCATACAGTTCTGTTGCCATAGAACCAATAGAGAGAATTTTTACAGAGTTTTCCCAGCCTGGGACTCTATAAATACATTCTAGGCTTCTGTATCTTCAGTCTGAATTTATAAAACTGTTATTATTATTATCATTATTATTAACATTTATTTCTATAGCGCCAACTTATTTTGTAGCGCTGTAAAGTGAATGTGATTATACAACTAAATCACATGAGTTACATACAATCTCTTAGGTTTAATGCACCTTATCTTCCTTTTGCATATAGCATCTGATAAATCTAGCTCATTGATTTTCTCTGACCCCTACCTTCACGATCTCTGTGCATATGCTGTGCATTTACTTAATGCTTACCAGACATCATCTTGCACTATGCCCAGTATTTATATATCCTCTCACAGAAAAGACATGATAATCACTATGGAATTTTGTTACATATAACCTGTTCTGGTTTTGAAGAACCGACTGATTCAAAAGATTCACACAAGGCATATCACAGCTGATTCTGCAGTATAAGTCGATCTTGAGAAATGTTTATAACCTACAGCTCTAAACAGCAACTTCAGAGATTGCTCAACCTTCTCCTCCCAACCTTTTCCTTTATAGTTCTGGGTTGTCTGTCAGGACTCTTAGAAGAATTGCAGTGAATTTCCACTGAAGTAAGGATTCAAAGTTCCAAATGGTTCCTTCACAATTCACCCCTTTCCTTAGAACAAATACCTCTGACTGAGAAAGTGAGGTGCCATCTCTGAGTCTAAACTTGCCTGACAAGTCTTTTACAACTGACAAACCCACAAAGGGATAAAAATATAAAAGTTCAATATGTCTCGAAGCTTTCCAAAAATGCCTAAAACACAGTCCTGAAAAAAATTACAAGTATGAAAGGGAAAAATATGGAAAAAAGATCTAAAAAGAAGAAATATCAAGTATTATTCTTTCCATACATGTGGCATGTTCTTATTAATTTTCTAAAATGCACAAACAGCATCGCATTTTCAGTTGGAACTGTACTTAAAAACAGATAGGTTCCTGTCATGCATATCCTGATCATTTTTGTGCTTGCTTCACCATTCCTGTCTCAGGTTCAACAGAATTTAACACTTTACATGTAAAGGTACAGTAGCAGATGATAGAGCAGATATCACCTTTGTAATAACTAGCTCTCTGAAATGATGGCAGACATCAAAATCATCATTTCATTCAACTGGATTGTTTTGCATTGCTTCTAATCAGATAGGTTCACATTGGTCAGTAGGGGATGAGCAAATTTACTCATGTAGCACATGAAGAAAAACTTGACGCCCATAGACTTGATTGCATTTCGGCAAATTTTCGCCAGCGGCAAATTGTTGGAGAAGCAAAACGTGTCAAATTCGACCTTAAAAAAATGTTGCACTTCAAAAATAATTTGATGCACAAAAGCCACTTTTTTTGGAGGAAAACTCAATTTGAATTCACACTATTTGATTGAATTATTAATTAATATCTTAGTTTGGATCAAGTAGAAACCTTTATTATTACAGAGAAAAAGGAAATCATTTTTTTAAAATGTCAATTATTTGGATGAAATGGAGTCTACAACAGATGGCCTTTCTGTAGTTTGGATCTTTCTGGATAATGGGTTTCCAGATAATAAATCCCCTACCTGTAGAACTGTTCTCTCACTAACTGGTTCCCATTTTGGCCATCCTTCAGCAGTTATCTGTAGTCAGCAATTGTGATGTGATACAGAACCTTTTCTAGATACTAAAGTAGAAGAGGTTACCCCTCTTATGGCCTAATAGAACGCCTTAGAACGAATTACAATCACACTAATTCATTGATAGTGAATAATTAATTCTTAAAGTGCAGTGCATTTAGTTAATAAGTACCAATTCATAAAAATATAAATAAAAGGAAAAGGTTTGTAGCAGGCTAATAGCAATTAATTTAAAATCAATAATAACAGCCGTTTAAAGTGCTAAGTGCCTATAATTAATTAATTAAGTTTATATGAATATTCGGATTCACAAAATAATGGACTTCTAAAAATCCCACCAAGTGATATGCAGTGCAAATAATTAATAAGTGCTAGATTAATTGATAAAAATTCAATTGAATGAATTCGTTAATAAATAGAGAAATTCGTAAAATCAATCTTAAATACGAGAAAACTCAATAGACCGGTCTGTGTACTTGCAAAAAGAGAGAAAAGGAAAAATTAGGTAGGTGGATTAGGTAGGTAAGCTATTGGATTTTCCAATTAGATACAATTTCCCCCAAAGGAATTAATGAGAATAATCTGTTTACAGCATTTAAATAAGTAAGTGAATTTAGCTCAATAAATTTGATAATTTAAGATTTGGTTTTAATTAGCCAATTGGGTTAGCCGAATTTTAATTTCGTCCCCTTAGGAAGTATATTTAATTTCTTAAAGTTTCAAATAAAGTATTCATTTTAACAATGATAACCTGAGATAAATATGGAATCTTACTTTAGGCTAACCCTATTATAAGGACCAGCCATTGAATGCACAGCGCTTTAGAATCTGCCTGTGGGGGCATGATTTATTCCATATACGATGATATATAAGTGAGATCGATGTAACCAGGGCAACAGTCAAGCCTGGTATAGAGTAGGCGTGTATACGCTGAGACGTAATCACGCCCTGCCCCCTAAACAATAGAGGTGGAATATTGGATGCGCTTCTTCCATTGACAGGCTCCCGCAAGATGATACTTGATGTTAGGTTCCCGCTAGATGATACTTGATGACGCAGATCGCAGAAGTAATTTAATTGCGCTGGCTGGCAGAGTTAAATATTTCACCTTGAGAAAGCAATTTGGCGAAACGCGCGTTGGCGAAAACCTTTTATTTATGGTTGTAACCATTTTTAAGAATTAGTCATTGGTGGTTGGGTCTGAAATCAGGTGGATTTATTTAAGACTGGTCTGGTTTTTACTTCAATTCCTACAATCTATTTCCTTTACTGCGACTGACGATTTTGGTTTTTTTGGTTATAATAGTTCTCTGGAGTATATAGGGCAAGGTAAAATCCGAGACCACAGTCCCAGTGTCCTTGCCTTCTCCATCTTTGGGGCGTCCCAGCCATAGAAACATATTAGGCAGTTAACCCTTGGGACGACTCCACCTACTTAATTTTTGCTTTTCTCTCTTTTTGCAAGTACACAGACCGGTCTATTGAGTTTTCTTCTATTTAAGATTGATTTTACAAATTGCTCTATTTATTAATGAATTCATTAAATTTAATTTTTATCAATCAATCTAGCACTAATTAATCATTTGCACTGCATATCACTTGGTGGGATTTTTAGAAGTCCCAAGCCCCAAGCGAATAAGTTCGCGAAACGCCAGCGAAAATTCGCCTGCCGAAAAATCGCTGGCGTTGAAAAAAAACGACGCGCATCAAAAAACATGCCGTTTTGAAAAATTTTCGCCAATTCACGAATTGTCGTCGGAGCGAAACGGGATAGATTCGCCCATCACTATTAGCCTGCTACAAACCTTTTCCTTTTATTTATATTTTTATGAATTGGTATTTATTAACTAAATGCACTACACTTTAACAATTAATTATTCACTATCAATGAATTAGTGTGATTGTAATTCGTTCTAAGGAGTTCTATTAGACCACAAGCGGGGTAACCTCTTCTACTTTAGTAGCTATTGAACCATTACTGACTGTGTCAGTTCTCCGCTGTAGCCATTGGGAGAATATATCCTCACCTATTATATAGGGCAATCTTTTTATTTTTTACGGAACCTTTTCTAGTCATGACTTCCTTTTACATTTGACACTTGTGAATCTGGATGCCGCCACACATTCAATATTTTAGATACTTTCATAAGGATTTTCTGCAGTGAGGATATCTTTTGCTTGGTTATCAGTCAAAGAATTAGTTATTTGAGAGCTCTTTTTTCATATCTTTGTCCCACATTGTTACTAAATTTCTTTCAAGTGTCACAATCATTATTACTCTTACTCATTGCATCTTTTAAATTCCAGCGAATCTGCAATATTATAAAGACAGTAAAAATATCTGCATAATACCATATAATCTGGTTTAATTTGGGTTAACATCCTCTACATAGAGTTAAGCAACACCAAACTGTAATTTGCATATTCATACTTATTTTCAATGAATAAAAATGTGTCACCTTCAGCCATCTAGAGTTTTAGAATCCCATTGCTCTTGTCACATCACATGGGATGTATTGTCCGTCATTGTTTTTCAACAGAATCTGTTACTGCAGCTTCCTATAAAAAGGAACAGTGGGACAGTGCTGCAATTGGAGCTTGTTCCAGCTTTGTTATGCATTTCCCATTCAAACAAATGGAAGATTATGGTGTTAGGTGCTTCCTTGTTGACTGAAAGATGACTTGTGTGTCATGGCTCTTAGGGGGGTATTTATTAAAACTTGTTTTTTTTCGTTTTTATTAAAAAAAATTGACCAAACTCCCAAAGACCAATGGCCTTAATTTGCAAAAAAAAAAAATCAAAATGAAAAAGCACGTGTGGGAAAAGTCCAGACAAAATTGTGCAACAGTTTGAAAAGATTGCCGCTGGAAAGCCACAACTTTTTCTGATTGTCGCACAAAGACCACAAAGATCAAAATGGCCAAAACCTTTGAAGATAATAAAAGCAAAAAAACATTGTCTCTTGTAAAAGAGACCTCTGCCATTGACTTCTACATGACTTCAACAGGTTTTAGCTGTAGTATTTGTGCATTCAGGTTTGTCGCAGTTTTGTCGTATAATAGATCCTGAAAAAGTCACACTTTTTCCTGCAATATTTTTGGATTTTTTGAGATAAAAATCCCACCAGAAAAATTTGACCTTTAATAAATGTGCTTGGATTGAAATTCACTAGGGTAATTTATCAAAGATCGAGTTTGTGAAGTTTGTGAGTTTTTTCTACCTAAAATAAACTCACAACTCAAATCTTATTATATCAAAGCTTATTTATGAAAAAACCTGAATGTAAAAAATTTGATTGGATGCAATCGAGAGGAAAAATCTTGAATATTCAAATTGATAGAGTTTTCAAGAGCAAACCACCATGAAAAAACAAAAATCATGAAGGCAGAAAACATCTTCAAATGGTTCAAATGCCATTGACATCTACATGACCTTGAAAGGTTTTAGTTGGAGTCATTTCAGATTTGGGCTTTTAGCATCTTCGAGGCATAATAACTCTCAAAAAATTGGAGTTTTTACCTTCAAAAAACTCAAACAAATTTTGGGAATAACACAACTCGACCTTTAATAAATAACCCCCCTAATATTAAAAATTAGGCTCAGTCATACAAAAAGCTATTTACCCAAACGACAAACTAGACAGATCATGGATACATCTAGTAATGAAATATTCAAAATTATACTTTGCTCTCTATTCAGATGACATCCTCTTCCATTAGTGCGTACAAGGCAATGTACAAGAGCGATAAATTTCCCTAGCTATGACTCTCCCAAAGCACAAGCTAAAGAGCTTGGTATAATTATGACTATCTCATAACTAAATCTCAGAGCCCAGCGCTTAAAAGGAACCAAAAGAACTGAGCCAACTATATCACTTAGGAGCAAGAACGTTAATTGCTTCAAAATGGTTTACAATTAATATTTCTTGGAAAAACAATAGTAGGAATAATAAATAGTTTATCCAAGATATGGAAAGCACAGGCAATCCAGTATGGGGAACTGGATAGATTTACATTTGCGCTGAAATTGTCTAATTTAGATATGATAAATGTGTAACATTGGTTAATATTGTTTTGGACAGTGTTCTTATTCCCATGATTCTTTCTTTATACAATAATAAAATAGTATAATCTAATCCCTATAATTAATCTTTAATGTTGTAAGATTACAGTTCATTCATACTTTGGGGTGAGCTGTTAACCAGTATTTGTGTGGGCAATTAAGTCCTTTTCCAAACTGTTTCCAACAAGTAGGAAATTATCAAGAAAATTAATTTAAGACTAAACCATTAAAACAGCCTCTATATATTCTAAATTATATCATTATAAATGAAGTTTAGTAATGTAAATGATTTTAAGTGATTTAAATGGGTGGTTCCCCTTTAAATTTAATTTTAGTATGTTATAGAATGACTCATTCTAAGCAACTTTACAATCATCTGAAAAACGAATGCCTGTAAAGCTACAAATGTATTGTTATTGCTACTTTTCATTACTCATCTTCCTATTCAAGCCTCTCCTATTCATATCCCAGTCTCTTAGTCAAATCAATGTATGGTTGCTAGGGTCATTTGGACCAGATTGCTGCAATTGCAAACTTGAGAGCTGCTTATTAAAAAGCTAAATAATTCAGAACCCAAATGAAAATGAATTGCAAAGTGGTGAGCTTTGGTCCAGGTTTTTGCTCTATGGCAACTTAAGCAAAGTCTTGCCAAATCCTTTACCTTTGCTGAAACAGGAATGGCCTAAAAACAGTCACTAAGTGGCACTTAAGGAATGAGGTGCACCATTAGTTCTGCTGGAGTTATATTTCTTTCAATTTCATGTCAATTTTAAAAAAAAAAGGAAAATTTTACTACTGAGATTTCACAGCTTTCACTACATTTCTTCTTAAATTCTAGCAATGTCAGTTGTGAGCCAAAAAATCTTTCTTCCCATTTTCTGTGTTCTTAAGATTAATAAACAACTAAATGGGAGAATTGGTAAAAAGTGTTAACAATAATCCATTTTTCAGCACAGCTCTGATTTCCAACAACTTCTCAGTACACAGCACACATTAGAGTACCAAATGGCACAACACACATCAGGGGTGTAGCTAACAGATTACAGACTACACATGGGCCCTAGGATCTTAGAGGCCACATTTACTGTAGCACATATACTGTATATATTTTCCACTTAGATTATAAATTCTACGGGGGACCCCTTTTCTTATATGGATTTCACATGGCATTTAATTTTTGTATCTATTATGTATTGCAATGTTTCTTCTCCCTACTTGTGCTTTCCTTTAAATACAAAAAAAAAATCACCAATAGGGGTGCGAGGTCGGCCCAAACATGCCTGATCCATGGGTAAACCCATGGTATCGGGCTGGCTCACACATCACTACTGTAGGGGGTTATTTTCTAAAATCCGATTTTCATCTCATTATTAGTAAAATAAAAACCCAACCAAAACTCTAATACCTGATTTTTACCTTATTTATTATTATTAATATTAATTAAAAAGGATGATTTAAACAATTCGGGTAAAAACCCGATAAAATCAAGCAAAAACCCAAAATGTTTTTTCAGGTTTTTCCCAAATAGCTAATTTTTTTCTGCCTCTTTCCCTGAAAAGCTAGATTTTTTTTGGATTTTTGCCCAAAAAACCCCATAATGATCAGATTTTTGGGCTAATTCCAGAGCAGACCACTGAAACTTCCAAATAGGATAGGGACTTTGCAAACTCGGCAGGCCTGATGTGGCAGCATTAGGCTTTAATAAATCTTTTAAAATTTTTAAAAATAGTAAAAATTTGAGTTTTGGACCAAAAATCCTTACCAGATGAATTTGAGGTTTAGTAAATAACCCCCTTTGTGTTAAGGGTTTAAGGGAGAAGTGCTTAAAAATTTTTGTACCCTACCTTCATGTTTGCCCTGTTACTTAAATTAGATACATTCTAATGAGCACTAATTGAATTCCCAAAGACAGTGTTTCTAATGGCTGGTTGCCTGAGCTGTATAAGCATTTAAAGCCTTCCAGAACAATATATTTACAACAAAACCTAAATGCAAGGGGTTAAAGAAAATTAACATCTCCGAGAAACCATTTGGAAAATGAAATATAAATCATAGAAACTGATTCTTGTGCTTGGCAATAAGCTGGCCTTGCAGTAAAGAGCAAAACATTAACAGTAACAGCCATGTGTTTAATTAATACATTTCATACAAAATTCTTAATTTCTTGGTTTAAAGTCCCCATTTCCCATTAAACATACGACAAATTGTTACCAAAAGCACAATTCTAGGTAGGGGAGTACAAGAGGAAAGGGCTCATTAATGTGCAAACACTTTGTTTTGTCAGCAAGCACAGACGAGAAGGTTGCAAGAAGTAACCATTATTAAGAATAGAAAAAAATTTGATCTGTCAGTCCTTTATAATATAAGATCAATTTGTTTTAAAACAAAAAAAAAAACTGGCAGCATAATTACATTTTCTATTGCAAAGGGTAATGCAGTCATATACTCAGTTATCACATATTTCCACTGGTTGGCTTTGAATAGCACAATTAATGTTAATTAGGCAAAAAGCGGTTTGAAAATGTGTACTTACCTTGTTTTAGGGGAGGTCGTTAGCCATTCTTCGTGTTTTTCAAACGTTATTAAATAAGCTGCAATTTCCTGAAAGACAAAAATATGCCAACTGTCACAAACACAGGAAGAATTCTTTGAAAAAGTAACAAAATCAAATAACCTTGGATTTCAATCAGACGTTGTAATAGCTGCCGGGCCTTTCAAATACCCAGAAGGGATCACAAAATACACAGGAGTTGTTGTGGGATGGCCGGTCACAGACGGCCGTGGCTCATTGAGTTGGATTGTGCTGAGTTAAACCTTCTGTCTCCTATTTGGCAGACATTGCTGAGTGTTTGTCAGTGATATATTTTTTGACAATCTGGTGAACGTTAATGTTGTTCATATGAGTACCACAGTGCTCAAGTGCATCACCAATGATCCTGCAAAGTATTTAACTGTACAACCTTTCAAAGTTAGCATACAAAAATGCTC
>CM044443.1:103763758-103789469 GCA_024363595.1 Xenopus borealis | reverse complement strand
GCAATTCGGCAGGTTTTAGGTGGCGTCTAGTACAAATTTGAGTTCTTAAAGGGCCAGCATACGATAGATCTCAAAAATCTAATTCGAATTTTTTAAAAACTCAAATCAAATTTGAATAAATCCCTAGTCAAATTCAACAGTTTTAACAAAAAAAAAGTGAAAATTAAATTTTCAATTCAACCCATGATAAATCTGCCCCTAAGAATTACAACAGATTTCTGTGGCCAAAACAACATGCATTATCCTGCATATTTCTCCAGAATACAGTGACACTGAAACATGTAAGTGCCAGTTAGGGAACCCCATATGGCGCAACAGGAGATAAGGACCTGCTTCCTTGCACATGCAGCAGGAGCAGTTCTCTGCACCCATGCTGAATTTTTTTTATCTACCAAGAGATGCCCATATGTGTTATTTACAAACACTTAACAAATTTGCACATGGGCAGTAACCCATGACAACCAATCAAATACTTTCATTGTTCAACCTGCAGCTGCCTGTAAATAGCCAGGCACTGATTGGTTGTTTTCGTTTACTGCCCAGGTACAAATTTGGCCAGACCCTGGATGCAAGTACTAAGGGCTGAACTTGCACCCCTCTAAGTGTGTGTATTTATGTCTGGAGTTTCAATAAATGACCCCCAATCCTTTATAAATATGATACAGATGAAGCCACTTGGATTTGTGTGTGAAATGCGTCATAACTCTGGGCTAACTGAAGAAGCTGTGTTATCTAAAGTCATCTTAACTCATTTAACCTTTTCATTAGCATAACAGAGCACCATTGTTCACTATGGTGATCACGTTAATCAAATGGGATACTGTGATGCAATTTTCTGTGTTAAATGGGATAACTGGGATATCTGGGTTTAGTTATTCTGTGTCAAACACACAAACCAAAGTGGTTTCATCAGTAAGTGAAAACTTAGATTAGGTGGAGGAGTCTTTGTGAGGAAACTGACCTATTAAATATTTATTTGCCAGCTGAGTTGTCTATGCACTTTCTGCATCTTTAGCAGTTTGTTTGTGGGGTTTTCTTTCATGAAACACCTTTTTTTATTTCAATGTCATTCAATGGGAATGAGAACAAAGTCTGCTGTAGTAAGCAAGCAGGCCTTACCTGCTTATTTGTTGATGTAGGTTACATGCTGGAGCAAAAAGAGTGGATATTACTGCTTTTACTTTAAGTTCAATATATAAATAATTAATCTAATAACTGCCAAATGTTGCTATACCTTCTGTGTAGCAGCTGAAATAATTTGTCTGTATAAGTAGGAGGTTCAGTGAAATTGCACTGTGATGAACCCTTTGTTGTCAGCTATAACTAAATCTGTGACAATGTCTAATTAAAATTTTACAAAACACTATACTGATGCACTTTGGTAAGTCCAGAGATATATATGGGGCAATCCAGCAGAGATCCCTGGTCTTACTTGCACCTGGCTAATAAATTGAAAGGAGTGTAGGCCAATTTACACAGTTACATAGTTACATGTAAAATTGGGTTGAAAAAAGAAAAAGTCCATCAAGTTCAACCCCTCCAATTTAAAACCCAGCATACATACACACACACACACATCTCCACTCTTTCAAACACAAACCATATATGCCCATAGCTATACTAACTGTACAGTTCAGTATCAAACTAGCCTTTAATATTATGTCTGTCCAAAAAAATCATTAAAAAGCATCAACTAAATCAGCCATTACAACATCACCCGGCAGTGCATTCCACAACCTCACCGTCCTGACTGTGAAGAACCACCTACGCTGCTTCAAATGAAAGTCCTTTTCTTCTAGTCTGAAGGGGTGGCCTCTGGTGCGGTGATCCTCTTTATGGGTAAAAAGGTCCCCTGATATTTGTCTATAATGTCCTCTAATGTATAGACAAATATCAGGAGACCTTTTTACCCATAAAGTTGTTAATACGCTAGAATTCAACACTAACATTAAAATGAGATTGGTGTATTGGCACATACAGAGTTGGAGCAATTTTCTGTTTCACGACAACTGAACTCTGAAGTGCTAAAACTCACAAAAATTACCAAAGCACTGCTCTCATTCCAAAGATTACTGAATTGGCTGCAGATGGTTCCCGTGAAGTCCAATGGCTGAATCTGCACCGTCGGATAAGTAAAACATTAGGCGCATTTGCCCGGGGTAACACTTAGGGCAGAACTACATGGACAATTCACGTTCATTTTCGGCAGATGCAACGCTGTGTGCAAAAACGGATGAAAATGCTGCAAGCTGCATCTTCATCCAACAACTGTGTCACATTGGATCAACCCTGCAACACCATCTGACTTTTCTATTACTTACCTTGTTTTCCTTTGCATGCGATGAGTCGCATGTGTTTTCATGCACAGTGAATCGTCCATGTAGTTCTGCCCTTAAGGCCAATAAAAGCTGCTGACAGACCGAGTTGGCAGCTTATTGGCCCATGTGTGGTGCCATCCGATTGGCTTCCCCAATCAAAATCTGTCCGAAAGTCAGCCAGATCTCGATCGGGCAGGTTAAAAAATCCCTTTGGATCACAGCCGCATCTGTGTGTGTATGCGGTTCTGTGATCTGACCGCCTGTTTCGGATGCATTATGATCCAAATATTGGGCCCTAGGGCCCACGATCGAATCAGCCCGATATCACCTAATTCATTGTGGGCATATCAGGGAGAGATCCGCTCGTTTGACGATGGCCATCTTTAGTCTGGGGGGGGAGGAGGGAGGGGTGTCTTGGTGGGGATGGGAGGAAGGGGTTTTTTAATGTTAGAGTTGAACTCTCCTTTAAGGTAATGTTAGATGGGTTGAGAGCAGAAGATTTGTTTCACAAGACTACTGCACAGTGAACACATACAGCAGCTACATAAACACAATATGGGATCTGTTATCTGGAAACCATTTATACAGACAGCTCTGAATTACAGAAAGGTTGTTTCCCATAGACTCCATTTTATCCAGATAATTAAATTTTTAAAAATGATTTCCTCTGTTAAAGTATGTAGAACAAAATTACGGAAATAGAAAACCCCAGGTCCAGAGCATTCTGGATAACAGGTTTCATACCTGTATTTTCAAAATTAGTATGTTTTGGTGATGCATATGTGTACAGATTGGGAACTCCTATGACTTGGGTTACTACAATAAATTACAAGATAATAAGAAATATTTAAATATTTACACATCTGACTGTAGTTCACCTTTGTCACTGTTATCGCTGTAATGATACATTTTCAAAAGGTATGGATTCCATTATCCAGTATGCTTGGGATCTTGGTTTTTTTTTTTGGAGAACCATTTCATAAGGCTAATGAAAACCAATAAGATTGTTTTGCCGATATGGAATTAGGGATCTTAGTTACCATCAAGTGCAAGGTTCTGTTATTATAACAGAGAAAAGGGAATATCTCAAAGAATAATAATTCTTTGCTTAAACAGGACATTCTGGAAAATGGTATCTTCATCTTTTGGAGCTTCTGAATTATGGGTTACCAGACCTCTTGCTTCATCATATTGTAATGAAAATGTATTTACAATGTTGATGTGGGCAAAGAACATTTTTGTTAAATGTACTCATTGGCCTCTGAAAATGAACCCAGGGAGTTCATGAATATCAAATAACAGTCTCCCATTCAGAAAGAAATTGGCTTTACTTTTAACGGAACAAATATAAATGTGTTGTGCCCTATTTAAATGCTAGGCTAGCTTTGTTGACACATCTACATCCTCTTACTCCATTGTAACTCTCTCAAGACTATTCCGCAAAGATAAATGAACAGACAAAACAAGGTTCCTCCTTCATGAAATGAACCGTTTGTTAACCTTTTTCCCATACTCTTATAACTTTATACATTTTGCTGTTCTGCTGAGCAGATAGCAAAGTCATCAAGCTTTGGGGAAAAAAATTGTGGACACCTGAAGGTAAATTAAATATTTATAAACACAACAACATCTTTGCAGATGGAATTACTGATTTATTAATAATTTCCATAAAAAGCCAGTGGGTGACATCAACATAAGTCATCTCTTCTGCTTTCGGGCATGATTCAGCCCATTACTTGCAGATCTGGAGAGGGCGCCTGTGATTCGCTACCAGTAAATTGGCAGTGTATGTCATTTAAATTAACATGGTGCTGGTATATATGTTTTAATGATCTTTTAGTAAAGAAAAAAGAAAAGACAAAGACTTTTCATAGTGAAGGCCCAGTGGAGTGAAATTACACATTGCAACAAGATGAAAATTGTACAAAGACTCCCAGTATAATTTGCCTTTATTTCTTTGCAATTACATTAACATACTCATGAGTTGCTGGTCACATTAGAATGAAATAGTGATTTCAGTTCATTGATAATCTGGCTAATAGTCAGTTTCAGAGGAAATTTGGCAGGTTTGTGATTATCATAAACCTGAATGGGTTCCTTAAAGCTGATAATGTTTTGTTTAATAGCTTTTGGGTAATACAGCATCAAAGAAACAATACTTCTGGTAAAGTTTAGATTTTTTTTATTTGTTCAACCCCTTAGTGACTAGTGTGAAAAAACAGATGGCTTTGTGGTCATTTTTACAGGATGTACCAATGTAATTACAATGTACAACAAAAGAAAAAAACAGAAACTACCACAGTTAATAAGGGTTCCATTGGCTGGCTGTATTTCTGGTTCACTTTATTAGGACAATTGCAGAGCACTTGAAACTTCTGCTGGTATCTCTACTTCCTCCCATGTGCATTTGTGGCCTGAATCAGGGACGGTTCTATATGGTGTGATATGATTTATGACACACTTACATGCTACATGAAGCTTGACTTCTGTGTTTGTACTTGAATGTTGGAGAGCTATGGGGCTATAAACATTAATGTTACATCTATATGCAGAAGTAATCATCATTACAACATAAGTACAGTCATAACCACAGTATGAATTGTCCTGCATAGACTGTTACTTCGTAAGGACGTTTCCATAATAAAGGGCTGCAGTCCAAGCTTTACAGCCTATTGACTGTAGTATACTGTTTTCTCCCAGACCCCCAAAATAACTAGTATATTTTAAGGATTTGTGAATATTTATAATATCTTTACAGTAGATTAGCCACAAAATACATACAAAATATATGTACAGATGCAGCCACTTGGATTTGTGTGTTAAATGCGTTGTGACTCAGGGTTAATTGAAGAAACTGTGTTATCTAAAGTCATCTTAACTCATTAATGCATTTAACCTTTTCATTAGCATACCAAAGCACCATTGTTTTCAATGGTGAACTCTTTAATTGGATGGGATGCTGTGACACAATATTCTGTGATAAGTGAGTTAAATGGGATATCTGAGTTAAGTTATTCTGTGTCAAACGCACAATCCAAAGTGGCTTCATCTGTATAAGTATAAAAGAACAAGTTTTGAATTAAGTCAAAGATTGCTTAAAGTTAATAAAGCAAATCTGAAATGCAAATTCAAATGAAATGCAGAAGACAGATAAAGAATTTTTTCAGATATATTGACTACCCAGTAAGGTTTAGGCTCAAGCTTTCACTGAGAATCCTTCAAAAGTTTTAGTTCCGTTTTGTTCCATCAGATTATTGGCCTAAAATTGTGTGTTTTAGGGTTGGATTTGACAAGGTCCTACAAATGTAACTACTATGGGGCAAATTCAAGGGTTAATTGTAAATATTGACCTCAATGACACTTCCCCAAGAGGAAATTCTTTGCCACTACACTAATTCACTAAACTACAAAGTCGCATCCTGGGCGACGGACACTGGCAACTTTTTGCTAGCATTACTTTGTCAGTGGGAGCATTTCAAAATTAACCGATGCTAACTTTAATTTTTTCCTAGCAAAATTTTACCAGCACTTTTCTGGGCTTAGGTTAATTTGGATAGGGCTGGTATATTAAAGTTGAATGAATGCCTTTAAAAGTAAATACTTGAAGTGGCCACTTTTTCAAATGTATGTCCAATGAGCCATATTAATAGTTTGGACATTTAAAAATGAAAAGTTGTTTACAACTTTAATGCATTTCTGGCATATAGGAAATGATGACATGAAATTGAGGAAGATTTAGCTTAGATTTATCAGTTGGCTTGGTCTGAGGTGGCGAAGTAAACTCTGGTGAAAGAGGTAACATTCAGTACAATTTACATCTTAGTGAATTTGTGGCGTTCAACCTTTCGCCAGAGCAAAAAGTCACCTGACTATAACGTGCAACAAATGCAGGTGACTGTCTCTTTTGCTAGTGAATTGCATTATATATAAGAGCGTTGCACTATTTATCAACCAGTAGTGATGGGCGAATCTCCCGCGATTCGCTTCGCCGAAAAATTCGCGGAACGAGTCGCGGGACACTTTTGTGTCATTTTCGGCGCGTCAAAAACTCGTTCTTTTGGCGAAAATTCGCCGCAAATTCGGCCCTGGCGAATGAATTCGCCCATCACTATCAACCAGCCCACGTTAGCTGGATTACCACAAACAAGAAGTGCACGTGTTAATATTGGTGTGATATTGTGTTTGGAATTGCAAGGGGACAACACAACACTTTTTCCCTTTGGACTGTTTAAGAAGGAGATACTGTAAATTGATGGAACAGTGTTTTAAAATGTGGCTAGATACTGTATATTATAGACAAGTAATTTCTAACGTGTACTAACACTGATTTTAAGGGCCTATATGAAAACCAAACCCATGAAAGATCCAGGAACAAAATAATAAATATCTCTTCTAGATGTTAGATTTTCATTTTGTCAATCTCCTACAGTATATGTTGGTAGTAGGTGTGGCCAGGGCATTATGTACAGGTATAAGAATTCCAATTTACAGTTTTGGGCCACATGTCTAAGTAGGATAGGAAAGACGTTGTCAACAACTAAACAGCATTAATGATATCAGTGGCTTCAGAAAGCAACACATTCCTCATGTGCAGTGCAAACTCTAAGAGATGTTTTGTATTGACATGGCTTGGATCACAACAGCTTTGTCAGTTGCTGAACTGGAGGAACTTGAATATGTATGGTATATAGAGAGAGTGTGCAAGGGATTTTTGTATAAGGTTATATGATGTCATAATAAGAGGTTCATCTGTTTGACTGAAAAGAAAAAAGACATTCAAGCTACTAGGGAGCCCATAGAAGAGCAGAGACCATTATCTTTAGATAACAGAAGCATCTAGGTTGGTACATGCACACTGTATTCATATATTTCCTCTATTTTCTTTTTTTGGAAGGTTGAGAGTACAAAAGTGTATTCTGTGCAAATGCACATGCACAAACACAAAGGCCTAGGGAACATTTCCTATAATTAAGGTCTAAACATCTGCTACTGTACCATTTTAAATCTGGTTAGTTGCCCTTTACAAAATAAAAAGTAGAAACCAAATAATTTATAGTGGAACAGACAGATTTCAGTACTGTACTAGAAGATTATTTTCTAATATCAAAGTCTATATTTCTCAATGCTCATAATACTAGAAAAGTACTAGTTTCATTTTTTTGTATGAATAATTTTCCCAGCATATCTCACTTCTTGATAATTAAGACCACTGTGAAAAGTATGCATTAGAGAAGTGGGACAGCATCCGTCTCCTCCGTGTCATTGTATAAATTCATCAACACCATGCTGAGTTTGGAGCACCAAAGAAATCAGTATCAAAGAGGTATCTCTTATGTCCCTGCCCTGCTCTAGATATTGAACTTCCTTCCCCTCTATCATGCTATTATTATCTTATTTATATGATTATTCCGGACAGAAATTGTCACACCAGGGATAACTGATGCTTGCTCAGCATGGCAATTATAACAAGCATTAACTGCCTGCAAACTGTTTGCCTTAGGCCACCAAAATCCAATTCCCACCAAAGACTCTTCAATTTTCTAGCAACTCAAACACCAGTGCGCTAATTGTATCTTTCCAAGTGTCTGTGCCCTATTTTGGTGCTTCAAGTAAACCAGAGCAAGAACATCTTTGTCAGAGGCTTGAATCACAGCATATATATGGGCTCTAAAACTAAGATTTTCCTACCCTCTCTTTAAGATAATGCCTATATTTTACTTATACAATGGAACCTACATGTTTGTAAATAGTGATGGGTGAATTTATCGCCAGGGGCGAATAAATTCGCGAAACGCCAGCGAAAATTAGCCGAGTAGTTTTTGACGCGACGTGACGAATTTTTCGGCAAAGCGAAATGGGGTAGATTCGCCCATCACTATTTGTAAATGATCACATCATTTGTCTGCATTTCCAGATATGTATGTTCACTACGACAACTTATCTTTAGTAATGGAGCTGTGTTGGTATATGTTGCTAAATTATGCTGGATTACAAAAACAGTAGGAACACATAAGACAAATGGGAAATACAGTGATACAATATTTTTAGATTTTAGCAGTATTTAGGAAAATCAAGCATCATTTCAGCAATTACCCTTTTCATAGAAAGTTAAATAACTGAGTCTAACTGACACTTAGAGGCCTACTTACTAACATTTTGAATTCCCTTTCTTTAACAAATGGTATTTTTTCTCAAAAAAAAAAGTTTTCATGTCTCTTAAAAGCTATAAAAATTGAGATTTAAGAGTAAAAACCATAAAAAACATTCTAATATAAAACTTCAAGTAAAATCAGTCAAGGTGCCATATAAATCAATGAAAGCTGCATTGGTCCAATTTGAGCTTTTTTTTAGCCATTCAGTCTTTCAGAAGTTTGCAGATTTTTTGTTGCTTGTAATTGTCCAAAATGTTGAGAGGTTTTAGAGATATTCGTAATCTTTTAGAACATTCGGCACTGTTTGTACTTTTTATATTTATATCTTTTAATAACTTTCATGGCATTCAGAATTTTAATGAAATAGGGTTTAATAGTGGTTTCAAAAAAACTCTAATACCACTAAAATTTTACCTTTAATAAATGGGCCTATACATGTTCATAAAACCTTTAATAATACATCTCTATTGCAAAAAAACTGCCAAGATTCAAAAATCAGACTGCAAGCTCTGTGTGATTAATATAATTAAACTTTCTTATATGCCTTTTGTTTTAATTAAAATAAACAGTTTAATGGCTTGACTAATCTGCAAGCACATAGGGAGTTAACTATTAAAGATCAAGTTCCCGAGAAATTTGAGTTTTTGGAGGGTAGTTTCGCTAAAGAACTTGACTTTTTCTGGATAAAAAAACCTAACATTTTTTAGATCTAATATGCCCCAAAACTGCTAAAAGCCCAAAAACACTCCAGCTAAAACCTCGGTCATGTAGAAGTCAATGAAAGAGGGCCCTTTAACCATTTGAAGATGTTTTTTGCCTTGATGATATTCAATTTTTTTACAGTGCCTTGTACTCAAACACTTGATAAATTCAGGGTATTTGAGGTTGTTTAGCCTACAACTCAATACATTCTAGGTACTTGAGGTTTTTTTTCCCCAATTATATTTAATTGAGTTTTTTTACAGTCAGGTTTTTGCATAAATAAGCAAACATTAACTTGATTTTATTCAACATAGAAAAAACCTCACAAACCTCACAAACCAATAAATAATACCATAGAGTAGAAGGCACATCAAAATGCTCATTGTCACCTACAGCTTGCCTATCCCCCTTCCTTAATAGGAAAACTGCATTTCATAATCTAAGCATTTCACCTACAGATTATTATAATTACTAGTAAATATAACCATTATTGTTGAAATTAGTAGCAATACTTTTATGCTAAAGATCTGAGAGCTGGTAGAAGATATTCAACATATCCACAATTATCATCAAATCAATGCAACTGTGCACCAGTACTTTAACTAACAACAACCAATCCAGTTTATTTTTTTCTATTATTATTATTATTATTATTATTAAGTGCACTGGAACAAACCAAAGCTATTTTTTTAAATGGTTTATGACTAAGGTGCAATCCAAACCTCCGTTACTAAATCAGATCTAGCATCCAAATAGCCAAGGTTGTAAAATCACTGAAGTCCATCAAGTTTAACTATAAAGATGGCTTTCTGTCAGATCAATACAGTAGAAGCAACACCATTGTGGCATTGCCAGTCAAAGCTGACCTAATGCCTTGCTTATGTAAATGCATGTTTATTTAAATACATCTAACCATTAGAATGCTATTAGGGGCTGAAGGATATTATAGAGCAATTAATTAGAAATACATAAAAGATTGCAGAGTCATTTAATGGCCCGATACCTACTTGCATGTTGTGCTATCATTTCACGGCCCAATAAACATATAGCAAAGTACCTAGAATATTTAAGCTGTGCAAAAAAACATTGGGCTAACTTTTCAAGTTAAGTACTTTCTTAAATAAGATCTTCTGCATAGCTCTCTAAAGGGTAATATTCATAATACACTTATAGTGTTAATCAATAATTGTCCTACTTGTAAATGAGCATGTTGCGGCTAAACTCCTTTCCCTCCTAACTTAGTTCACAGACTATAATTTTAAGTGCCAATTATAGGACTTTTAAAAGCAAAGTCGCAAAAAGACTAAGAGGATCTTGTTTTATGTGAAAACCAACATCAATTTACTCTTGTTATGCAACCTGTTCAATTGGCTGCCTTAGATTTTTGCCTTAACTCAATTCTCAAGAGGAACGGTAACTAAAAAAGAGAGAAAACAAAAGATGCCTTGATTACAGAAAACTGTTATGTTGCAACTGGAATGGCTCTTTCCTTTCAGAGGCTAGCGTAATATTCATTGAGACGTTAACGAAGAAAATGCATGCATCTGTGGGTTACGGCAAATGTCAGAGGGGCAGCTGTAAAATGCCATAGAAACTTACTATTTATTGGACTGGTGGGGGGCTGTTTGGGCATCTGTGTCTCTGTGTATACTTGAATTGCCAGGGACTATATATATAAATCTGTTTAGAGGATACCAGCACTCAAACAACAAACAACAAAAAAGTTAGTTACTGATTGCCTGGGTGCACAACTCAAAGTCATACAGATCATGGAGAAAAGAAGGCACTCACAGGTCTTACCAGTCAAAGAAAAGTGTTTATTATGGGCACATAGTTTCTTTTGTGCCCATAGTAAACACTTTTCTTTGACTGGTAAGACTTGTGAGTGCATTCTTTTCTCCATGATCTATATATATATATATATATATATATATATATATATATATATATATATATATATATATATATATATAACATACACCATCAGCTTTCCATCCTCCCCACCACAATTCTAGCATGAATTTGCTGTCCTATTATAGAATAACTAAAGAATCCAGGAAAATGTAGGGCACTCTGGGCTAAAATAGTCTTGCATATACATATATTTATGCTTTCAAACAAGGAACTGATTACTGCCAATATAATATAATTCTGTTTTTCACTGGAACATTGGAGTTATTCTCTAGCCTGAAGTATATGCTTTCAAACCTTTATGCTATTAATGCTGGGTGGTATGTATATGATTTTTTTGTGAAAATGTCACTGATATGTGTTTATAACGTAGTTGCTGATTTGTACAACATAATCTTTTTTACTGCAGTACCAGTGCAGTGTGTAGCGTATGTTAATTAAATTCTATTAAAGAATAACTGAAAAGGGCTTTTATATGCACCTGCAACCACCAAACACCAACCAAAACAGCTTATTGGGTTTATTTAATGTTTACATGATTTTCTAGTAGACTTAAGGTATGAAGATCTAAACTATGGAAAGATCAATTCTCCAGAAACACCCAGGTCTTGAGCATTCTGGATAATAGGTCTCATACCTGTACAATCAAAAATGCTATAGAAATACTATTTTTTAGAAAAATGAGAATCAAGGACAAGAGAGACATCTAGAAATTGGAACATACCCTATTATGCTATTATGCTACAAGACACATACAGATGAAGCCACTTTGGATTGTGTGTTTGACACAGAATAACTGAACTCAGATTTCCCATTTATCTCACTTAACACAGAATATTGTGTCACAGCATCCCATCCAATTAAAGAGTTCACCATTGAAAACAATGGTGCTTTGGTATGCTAATGAAAAGGTTAAAGAGTTAAGATAACTTTAGATAACAGTTTCTACAATTAACCCTGAGTCACAATGCATTTAACACACAAATCCAAGTGGCTGCATCTGTAGTTATGTATTATAGTGATATAATATAGTATAGCGACCCTATTATGTATTATGTTACAGAACACATAATAGGGGTCAGGGTTAGCATAAAAAAAGGGAGGAACATTTATCAAGGGTGGATTTTCAAAATTCAAAATTTAAATATATTATAAAAATTGAATTTTCTAAACTCGGGTGAATAGGATCGATCGGAAAACTTGAATTGAATCGAGTTTTAAAAACTGATGTTTGCAGCCTTCCTGAAATTTGAGAAAATCGAATGTCAGAAAGGCTGCAAACATCATTGAATTGATCCTTGGACTTCTCCCATTGACTTATACAGCAACTCAGCAGTTTTTAGGTGGCAAATAGTTGAATTTGAGTTGATAAAATTTTTTAAAAGGACTTGAATCGAATTTGGACAACTCCCTTGTCAAATTTGACAGTTTTGGCCATAAAAAAACTAAATTTGATAAGTCTGCTCCATAGTGTAAAAACAACTACAGTAAGGGTACACAGACAAATGATTATCAGAACAGATGCTTGAAATAGCAACTACAAAAGTTGGTTGATACTCTCACTTTATATATTATCAATTTCTCTATAAAGTTTATGTTGCATTTGTGTATGGGAGTAGATACAGATGCAGTCACTTGGATTTGTAAGCTAAATGCGTCGTGACTCAGGGCTAATTGAAGAAACTGTGTTATCCAAAGTTATCTTAACTCATTTAATGCATTTAACCTTTTCATTAGCATACCAAAGCATCATTGGTTTCAATGGTGAACTCTTTAATTGGATGGGATGCTGTGACACAATATTCTGTGATAAGTGGGATAAATGGGATATCTGAGTTAAGTCACTACGCATTTAACTTACAAATCCAAGTGACTGCATCTGTAGCTGGATAGCCTCCCCAAAAACAAATCAAAAGGGACAATATCATATAATAATCAATCTTTAGCATAAAGCATTTACTGGTTTGCTTTTTGTAATCAAACATTTGTGATGACCAAAGAGGTCCAGTTGGGTTACTAGAGCTGGATCTTTTCTAACATGACACATTTTGCTCGCTTTGCATTGGTTCAAACCTTAGATTAAGCATTAATATCACATATTGGAACAAATAAGCCCCAACTTATGAATGGTTGCAAATTTTCACGGCAATGCTTGTGGGATTCCGAGAATTCCAGTTCAGCAAGATCTGAAAAACTACCAATTATAGGTCACTGCTATGTGTTTAATCTCTGAAGCTGTGAGAGAGCTATAGATTATAAAATCTAATCTGGATCTGGCTGTAACAAAAAAGAAAGAAGCTGCAGTTATCCTTACACTTCTGCATATGAACCATATGAATATTCCTAACATTTATGGGAAATCATATCAAATATGACATATGCAATTACTAAACTATCACCAGCTAGCATTGAAATCCCAATAAGCGCTCATCCTGAGCAGCAGGCGGCAGCCAATGTGCCAACTCGCATCACTAACAGATTGAATGATCTTTGTGCTTTCTCCGGTTTGTCCATAATGCGATGGACGTTTATTGTTATAAAGCACAAAGATTTGTATTCTTTGGGACTGATACACTTACAAGAATTTGTTTCTCAGGGTTTTACTATTTTTGTGCTGGCTGTTTTTACGTTTCAAATATTTAGTTTGTGCTTGCAGTCATCAAAATGACAAATTACACCATTTTATTCTACACCGTTTCTGTACATAAAATTGATTTTTGCAAGCTATATTTACCTTAAAGCTATCCTTTAAATTTGCCTTTATTTTCTATAATCGGGGATTTGAGCACTGCAAATACAGCATACATTGTTATTGCTGATGAGGATGATTTATGTGTTCAGCAAAAAGTCCATATAATGCACTTTTATTTAAAATAAAAAAATTAGATAAATCTTATGATAGTACTACAAGTTCTTCATCCTGAATATATTGTAAACTACAGATCCCAGAATTCACAAGAACCAAAGAAGACTATGCTGTAGTGACTATGCTGTAGTTTAAGTATTTTTTATTTGGCCCCACTTAATTGTTAGTAAACTGCAATCCCCAACACCCTCTTCCAAAGCATTTCAGTAGTGATGTGAAGGTCAGTGATTGAGTTCTGATATTGCTTCTTAAACTAAAGGTACTTTTGTCCTACGTCTGCTAATGAAGTCTGAATCCTTTGGTCATCCCTTCTCTTGGGTCCTCTATCAATAAGGATAACGTTCAAACAGTGCAAAGAGCACATGTAGGTTTTTTAAGACGAAGCCTCGTGAGTTGTGTAAAAAAAGTGTATCTAGTCTAAAGGCCAAGGCACATAAGCACAATGGATCAGTCCCAAGCCAAGAAAATGTTAGGATATATGTACAGTATATTATTCTGTGGTGTATTATATCACTAGTCACCTTGTGAAAGTGTAATTGAGAGGACCAGATGTCCAGGCTTTCTGAACAATTGACCTTATGACCACATAAGTTATCCAATGACTTTACAGCAGTGTGCACCTTTAGATTGTTCTGTTCACATTTTGGCTAAATATACATCAATTTCCTAAATGAGTGTGTATTTGATAGACATGGCTCCATTGCCCATGATTAACATGCAGTCAATGAAGGCGTACATTAGACAGTGTCAAAGGGATATGCAGAGGACCTACTGGATATGGGAAATTGGACAGCAGCTGACATGCAGTGCTCCAACATTAAACAACATAATTTATGGCATCAGTTGCCCTTTAATATTATTTGACATGTTCTTTTTTTGAAGATTATATGTATAATCCCTATGCATAAAAAAGCCTATTCTACTTTTGTATTCTTTATAGGTGAAATTTTGTAATCAAAACATTTTGAAAACTGAACCTTACACCTGATTAAACAAAGATAAAGGTCACATTTTCCTAATAATATACTTTACGCTTGCAAAATATTAGCTGATCCGGGAGTATAGCAACTGAGCTACAACATTTTTTAACAAGATCGCCCTGCTTTGCATACAAAATAAACCACAACAGCTCAATAATGTTCTTGTCACTCTTTTATAAAGCTTCTGTCTTACTATCATTGATGCCCTTATTAGTGCTGCCATGAATGTATATTTTAAGTAATTTCTTTTTAAATATTCTAAGGAAATGGGAAGCATTTTAGACTTTGTAATAATTGCATCTACATTTGCATAAATGAAAAGAGCTGAGCTGTATGGGAGCATGCAAAACTCATCCCTTTCTTATTATTGGTCAATAAGAAATACTGCCATGTTATTTTTAGTAAATGATCCAGTGACTGTTTAATAGCAGATCTGTTTGATTTTTCAGAGGTGATATAAGCAATATGGCAGAGGTCCCCAACCTTCTATATCCATGAGTAGCGATGGGTGAATTCGCGGCGAATTACCACGATTCGCGGCTGGCGAATAAATTAGCGGATCGGCAGCGAAATTTCGCTTGGCAAAAATTCGCCGGAAAAATGAGTCGCGCGTCGTTTTTGACGCGGCACGCCAAAGTTGATGCGACGCGTGTCAAAAGCGTGCCGCGAGTCGCTTCGCAAATTTTTCGCCAAACTAAAATGTGTTAGGGAAAAACACAAGCATGAAAAATATTCTAGGCATTGCCAAATAAGGCTTGCAATTGGCTATTATATAACTAATTGCACTGACAAGCTGTAGGAAGCATTGTTTGGAGTAAATCTGCATCTTTTCTGTCTCCAAAATATTCCTCCTGGTCAGGAATCTAAACACCAGCAGCTACTTCAAGGAAATTGGGAGAAACATGAAGGGGTGTTGCTCATGAGTCACTGGTTGGGGATCACTACCTTAGGGCAATGGCATATTGGGTTTCCTGATGAGAATGGCCTGGTGTATTTAGAAGTTACTGGATCCAAAAGCTAAATCATTTCAGGACATTCTAACCTTTGGAATTTAAATGTGTCATGGGACAGTTTTTTATTTAGTACCCCATTGGACCTCTATACCGCCTAACCCTTACCTTAGATCAGTGGTCCCCAACCATTAGCTTATGAGCAACATGTTGCCTGCCAACCACTTGGTTTTGTTCCCAGTGGACTTTAAGGCAAGTGCTTATTTTTTAGTTCCTGGCTTGGAGACAAATTTTGGCTGCATACAACCAGGTTTACAGCCAAAAAGAGCCTCTTGTTTCCTGCCAGTTCACATAGGGGTCTGCTTCTTCTTTAGTCACATCCCTGCATTCATATGAAAGTGAAATGGCTTGTACATGGTGACAGATAAAAAGGATCTCTCCCTTTCTGCCATTCTTTCTTGTTTTTGACCACAAGGTAAACATCTCACTCCATCAGCACTCCAACACTGCTACATCTGGCAAACAGCTAAACTTCTTTTATTACAGGTGGGAGCAAAATTAAAGGTTGTACCCTGACATTATGCAGGGAGCAAGGAAGAGAAGCAGCATGTAGCCAGTCAAACACAAAAACAAATGAACAGACTAGAACCAACCAATCTTTACAAACTGTAATATTTGCTGTTTCTATATATTTTCTGCAAACTCATTTGAGTGATCATTAACCATCTCAAAACTGTGCATCAAATTCTACAGAAACACAGCAAAAAAATCTGCTTGTTTATGTTGTCAGTACACGATCGGGTGGCTGCATACTGCTAGGCAAGAAAATATTTTGACACAGCATGGATATTTCTCCTAGTTCTTTAGTCAAATGTAATAATCTCACAGTTTGACTATTATGAAACACCATAAACTGAATAATTTACTTTAAAAAAAATCAAGTGAAGTGATTAAGAAAAACTAGTATGAGCAAATGTAACCATTAAATTATACAGAATAAAATGAACATATTACTTCATTCAGTTTGGGCCTAATTAAAAGCGTTTTATTTTCTGTTACTGCCTTTAAGGTAGATGCTATTTATAAAATAATCACTTTTTTTATATAAAAGTAGCCTTTACTGTTTCTAAAGCATCAGTAGAAGTTACTTAATAAGATGTCAAGTACTTAAATGGTATGATGTTCCATGATTTAGCACCCCTATGATTAAAGTAATAATAAATACTGAATAAATAGGAATAAATGATGATGATGATGATGATGAAGATGATGAAGATGATGATGATGATGATGATGAAGTTGATGATGATGACGATGTTGATGAAAGAGGCATATTTCTACACTGGAGAGTGACCCAATTGCCTGGGCACCTGGGGAGAGAGGGTGTGCCTGTCTGTGAAGCCTTGTGTGCAGGGCCTGTGACAGAGTGGAACACAGGCTGTGTAGTGAAAAATCCAGCCCGAACCAAGTCCTGTAAAGCTGTGCAAGCTGTTAAATCAGTGGAAGTACAGAAAGAGGCCATCCTGTTCCCTGCCAAGCTGCTAGAGACTGAGAAGGAGAAAGGTGCAACTGGTGAGATTGATTGTGCTGAAGAGCTGCCTGTAATCTCTAGTGTGACTGCCTCTGAGAGCACCCAAGGGAGTATATACTGGCAAGGATATGTGGGAGAGCTGCTAAAGGAAGAGGTACTTTTGGGAAATGGTAGCACTACCTGCGGAATAAGAGATCTGGGGAAGGGACATTGCATTTGAAATGTGTGGTTATTTACCGCTTCCAGAGGATTGGGACTTTGATAATAAAAAGGACTGTGTTGGAGAAACAAGTCAAGGTACCTAATAGTGATTATGGTAGTGTCCCATGTATCCCCAGTGAAGAAGTGAATTGTGTATTAGATTGCCAAGTTCTTTATTACTGTTTTATATAAAGGCTATATTTGTTTAATCTGCAAACTCTGAAGTGGTCCTTTGTGTTCCCTAGGTGGAGGTATTGCCCTGTAATTCCCAGTCCCCAGTACTTTTCATATGCAAAAGGACTCAGGGCCCCTGGATTGCCAAGGGTAAGTTGCTATTTAAAGAGACAGTAACCTAATTAGGGTTATAAATGTTATTGCATTTATTTAATGTTTAAATTATTTTTTTGGTCGACATAGGTATGGAGGTAAAAATTATAGAAAACCCCGCTATCCAGAAAAGCTAGTGTCCCAAGTCTCATACTTTAATACATTTACTCTATAAATGGCTAATTATGCCTAGATTTAGCTTTGGGTACTCTTTTCTCCTCCGTATGTACATATAAACACATTTCATCTCCACACATTCAGATTGGAACTGTAAGTCAATACATATGGCAACAGCAAAGTACACAAGAAAAACTGACAGAAACAACCGATAAATCAAAGACCAAAATTGAATGAAGCCACATAGGGTTGCACAAGAGAGTAAAGCAATTTTACAGATAATATACATCATTCCCTTCAGCCCCTACCCCATTGTCCCTACCATTTAAGGTCACATTCACATACACTATGGCCAGTTTTAGAAGGAGTAAATTCACATGGACAAACTATCACCTAAGACCCCCAACTCTGCAAGACAGCAATTCTAACCTCTGTTACACAATTCTGGCCAGGTAATGGAGGAGAACATAATAGTATCTGACAGAATATGAAAGCAACTAAGGGAAAGAAATAAAACCAGAAACAAAGATGGAACCTAAAAGTAAAGTTTTAAAAGAAAGGTAGAGACAGCAGACCAGTAGTGGAAGAAAGGAGAAGAGGAAAGAATGAATTAGAATTACAGTAGAAAACAGAGAAAGATCAAATGTGAAATTCAAGATAATATTCTATTAGCCTATTTTCAATTCAACATAGAACTGCCATTTACTACTATTAATTAAATGAAGTCTGAAGAACACAAACATAGCCATTTTAAGAAATGTCAGTATCTTGCAGTTACATAAAAATTCAGATTTAATTTAAATACCTCAGACTTTAACATATTAGTCTGGGGCAGGTTTTTTTAAAAGATTCCCAGCCATTAGATCTTCTTCTGATATATAAAAACTTCCTTGGGAGTGTGGAAAGTTTTTAATGAACTGAGACATTTATAAAATCTGAAACTGATACTATCTCTTAAGACATTATAAAAAAAGATTTTTGGTTTGAGAAATGGAACACTATTTTGTTTAATGTAGTGGGAATTGAATGCTACTCAGTTCCAGTACTTCCAGTAGTTCCAGAGTTTTATCACTCACCCCCATGCAAAAGGACTTACACAAAGTAGGCATTGTTTTTCCTCACATTTTTTCTTGCATTTTTTTCAGTAAAATTAATAAACCACTACAATGTACTGATGATTAGTGACTTGATTAGTGATGATTGCCCTGCATCTCTTTACTGAATAATTTACCAAAAACTCAGGGAAAAATTTGACATATAAATTATATACATAGATGATAAATTAATAGCCAGAGAGAGAGAGATAATAGATAGATAAATAGATGATGATAGACGATAGATAGATGATAGATAGATAGATAGATAGATAGATAGATAGATAGCCAAGAGAATAAAAGCTACAGCAGACATACAGTAATAAACAGATTAAAAGACCAGCTAAAAATAATGTAATGAAAAAAGAACATAGAAAAAATATAATATTTAAGATTAAACTCTAAATGGTTGCCATGAATGTGTTAGAGGGAGCACTCGTGTTAAGAATACAGAAAAGTAATTAAATGCTGGCTATATATTTAATGTTATCTGAAAAACTGAATTTTAAGTAGACTAACAAAAACACCCATATGGAAGAGAAAAAAGAAGCAGTATTATTCTGAGAAATGGATCTGCTGTTCCTCATTTACCAAATGACAGATTCTGCTACATGCAATAGCAAGCATAGGGGGAGGCTGCTTGTAAAAGATTGCTACGGTTCAGACTTGTCAGTTTAAGAATCTGGAAAGCGTGATAGAAAGAGTACTTTAAGGGCCCTTATGCAGGAATAACAGTGATGAAGGAGACAGTTATGCATTGAAATGTACAAGTAATATTGCATTGCTTTAACTGTAAGAGCATCTCAGATGCTGGATTTAACACCCATAGCATTCAAAAAAATCTGACCTTTACTGTTCAATGAATATTTAAGATGGAGAGCTATATAGAATCCTGCATGAAAATGTATGAAAAAGTTTCAGAATTATGTTAAGTAGAAGTTTGTTTTTCATTTTTTTTTTGTCTAGATGATATTTTATGCTGTAGGCTGCACATTGTTTTTGTGAATCATGTAATTGTACAGTTAAACAGCAAGGTGCATAGAGTTCTAGTTACAAGGTGTATTATATTTATACTTACTGATTCGTGTTAGATCAGAAAACTTGACTAGATGGTAGTGATTGGCGAATCTATCCCATTTCGCTTCGCTGGAAAATGCAAGAATTTCCAGGGAAATTCGCAAAACGAGTACAACACTTTTTTGACGTGCTGTGCGTCATTTTCGGCGTGTTGCTTTTTTTTAAGCACGTCTCATCTTATTTTGGCGTCAGCGAATTTTTGGAAGGCAGAAATTCGACGGAAATTCGCGCCTAGCGAATAAATTAGCCCATCACTGCTAGATGGCCCAAAACAAACACAAATCCAAGGATGTAAACTATTGTAGCTTGTTTCTTATAATATATTCCAAAACACAACATTTGATGTACATGTGAACAGGTATGGGAACGGGTATGTAGACGATGATACTCTCTCTCTCTTTCTCTGTCACTCTTCTGTTTTGCATCAAACAGCAATAGCCAACACTATTCTAACCATGTATACAGTTTCTTGTGCAAGTATCTCCCATTTTTAAGTTGAGACAAATTGGAAGTCATGTTGTCCACCCACACAGGTATATTTGGTTCCTTATGCTACTGTTTATATTTAATTGCTGATACCTGTGGACAGCATATGCCCGCTTTCATATAACTATAAACTATGGGCCCTGTTTCACCCAGTACTGCCATTTCTTGATTGTACATTTAAAATCATGACTTGAAGTGTGCTCAGCAATGAAATTAGAAGTCTTGCTTCAACTATCAAGATAGCAGAATACCAAACATGATTTAATAGTCCCTTGTCTTATCATGAAGCAGTCATTCTATTCAGAGGTGAAAAGATTAACCCATCATTGGATTTTTTATAATGTTCCTATAACTGAAAAGAAATGTCCTATAATTTCAAAATAACTACATATACATTACATTTGTACTTAAAGGAACAGTAACACCAAAAAATGAAAGTGTTTTAAAGTACATATCATTTAGTGTTGCCCAGTAGTGATAGGTGAATCTACCTAGTTTCGCTTCGCCGAAAAATTCGCGAATTTCCAGCGAGTCGCGGCACGATTTTGACGCACGAACTTCGACGCGTCGCGTCATTTTCATCGCGCGTCGCGTCGTTTTCAACTCGCGACTCGTTTTTTTTTACCGAATTTTCGGCAGGCGAATTTTCTCTGGCGTTTCGTGAATTTATTCACGAATCGCAGGAATTTGCCACAAATTCGCCCATCACTATTGTCCTGTGCTGTTAAAACTGATCTGTTTACTTCAGAAACACTACTATAGTTCATATAAACAAGCTGCTCCATAGCAATGGCGGAAATGGAAAGACAGCTACAGATGCAGTCACTTGGATTTGTGTGTTAAATGCGTCGTGACTTAACTCATCTATCCCATTTATCCCACTTAGCACAGAATATTGTGTCACAGCATCCCATCCAATTAAAGAGTTCACCATTGAAAACAATGGTGCTTTGGTATGCTAATGAAAAGGTTAATGCATTAAATGAGTTAAGATAACTTTAGATAACACATTTTCTTCAATTAGCCCTGAGTCACGATGCATTTAAATTACAAATCCAAGTGACTGCATCTGTATATGGCACAGGATAAGTAATGGATAACAGATAACATTATGTTCTACAGAGCTTATCAGGTATCTGCTATGTAACTTGAGCCTTTTCTCCTTTGAATGGCTGTTCCCATGGCTACACAGCAGCTTATTTATATAAACAATATTAGTGCTTCTGAAGCAAACATTGCAGTTTTACCAGCGCAGGGCAACACTGCATTATATTTTTATTACTTTAAAACAATTGCATTTTTTGATGTTACTGGTCCTTTAACAACACCCATGTGTGCAAATCTCAAAAAAATGGATTCTGAAGGATGCTGTACCTGACTCCCTTATATCCACAAAACAATTCAAAGATGTGACAATAACCAGTGCTGAAACAATAACTAAAGGTTTTCACTCAATTTAGGATAAAAAGTATCATGCCAGATATGTAAGGCAATAAGGTTTATCCTTGGTCTAAATTTAATTTTTGAAAGGTCGTCAAAGACTCCACGGCACAATTTCATAGCCTCAAATAAACTAGAATCATATGCTGCCTACTCTCTGGAGTATATGTAATAAATATGTTTGCAATCTAAACAAATCTTGAATATGATACACACACACATACCCACACAAAAAAGCCACTCTATCAGCAGTCAGATTAAGCAAAGCCATTGTTTTATATTACAAGAGCTCCATAGAAGACTTTATCTGTACAGTACAAAAGCTAGAAGGAAAATGCTCCTCTACCAGCTGTCCCCAGCATCTGCTATAGCCACAAAATGCAATTATATTACTCCCAAACGAGAGGTAAAAATATCTTGTTTCCAATACTTTTAGTTTTAAGACTCATACTTAATGTCCTTTGGGTTTTTCAGTGTTGCCAAATCTCCATGTGTTATGTAGTCCATTATGGTTGTGTGAATGTCATATAAATGACTCCTAAGCAACATGTTTACACTGCAAATAAATTTCCCCAGAATCCTTTGCATTTATCACAAGACAAACAAAACTTTTGTTTATAAGACACTAAACTGCTGCCTCAATTAAAGTGTTGTATGGTGGGAGATGGGAAGCATATCCTGTCACTGTATTCTTTTCATTAGCTGCAGGTATTATCGTCTTGAACATGCAAAAGGGAAGCTGTCAGGAACAGTATTGTGGAAATGAGCATTAAATTGGTATCTGGCAGTAGTTTTGTGGGCCTTTGCATAGTGCACATAACAGTTTTGTCATTTGTTCTGCAAGCCTTGCAAAGCAAGTGCTTTCTCAACAAGATGCCAAAATAGGATAAAATTGAAGGCATTCTACGCTCCTCATACATTCCAGTTGTATTTAAAACCATCAGGCTGGGCTAATTTATAAATATATTGGAGTACGAACGGTGTACCTAAAGCTAATATAAAACCAATTCGCAGCTGTTCAAGACGTTAAAAAAAAATAATCAAAAGCCAAAGGCCAACAATGGATTGTCAGAGTCAGTCAGCAACTGTGCCTTTTCTAACTCAATGGGCAACGGTGCATTGATGATCTCTTTGGGTAGCAGCTATGAATTGATTCTCTATGCTGTACTGCTTAGTTACTCAGTATTTCTTACATAGTAATTTGTGGTGTAAATTATTGTCAGCTATTAAAAATGTATTATATAACCAATAGATCTTAAAAGGGAAAACACACTCCTATAAATAGGTAGGGTTTAAATTATTTAATTTAAGAGAATATACAGTAAATTAACTTATATATGGGACCTGTTATCCAGAATGATTGGATCTTCATCCATAGGTCTACTAGAAAATCATGTAAACATGAAATAAACCCAGTAGGCTGTTTTTGCTTCCAGTAAGGATTGATTATATCTTAGTAAAAGATACTGTTTTATTATCACAGAGAAAAAGGACCACATTTTTTAAAATGTGGATTATGTGTCCTTCCATACTTTGGAGCTTTCTGGACAATGGCTTTTCAGGTTAATGGATCACATGCCTGTATATATATATATATATATATATATATATATATATATTATATACATACATATACAGTATATATATCCTGCATCTAAAAATGGCTTATTCAGTATGGCAGCCTCAGAGATGCATGCAACTGCTTTTAATATATTTTAATTTATTTTATGTTTTAAAAAGTTAGAAACATCCCCCACCTCAAGTAAAATAATTGTGTATTTCCCAAAGCCTTCAGCTCAGATTAAATGTTTATCTTTATCAGAGAAAATCAAAGCTAAATAATTTCAGTACTTTGGAATCATTAAAGGGTAGCTGATCAGAATATGAATATTACATTGCACGTCGCATAAGGTCTAGACAAGATGTAAACTAAGCGTGGCATTGTAGATTAAGATTGATGTTTAGAAAATGTCATAGGAAGCATGAAGTTTGCTTTAAATTCCCATTAAATCAATATAGTGTGCAAGACACATCTGTATACTTCTCATCAGTACAAATAAAACTCGCACAGTTCTGTAAAAACTTGAGCTGTTGACAGTGAAAATAAGTCAGCACATAAGGCCTCATTCACTCTGCAGACATTTATCTGGTTCACTTGGGGTCAAGTCAGATGGTCTAATTAAATTTCTCTATGATAATTGAACAGGTCTGTTTTCAGTATGTGATCAGATCCAGTTTGAATCTGAATGCCTAAAAAGGCCACAGACTTAAGCAGGAGGATCTGCATGTCCTAGTAAACACGTCTATTCAATTCTACCAACTGAATGAACAGCGATGAACAGAATCAGACCATAGTCATTTGATACAGCTTAGATCACAGCTGGAATCTGAACACACATATGCCTGTAGACAACCCCACGCCTAAAGTCTTTAAAAAAAAAGCCTTGCAGTGTTCTTCGTGAGTCTTTATTTGTTATTCGGTGACATGTCATACATTGTGACAGCTATGGCTGTTGAAGAAAGCTGGGAGTTGTCATTAACAACTGGATAGCAATAGTGTGCAGATCCCTGCAAGATATGCCAGATAGAATAGATTGGTTTGCTGTGGCTGGAATATCACTTCAGAAAATCCATACTCAATTCATAAATATTGGTTTTCAAGTTTATTTTGCAAAATGTGTACCAGTCTAGCAGTCTAGTAACCTATAGCAAATAAAAAAATTATAAATAAATATATATATATATATATATGTATCAATCATCAGTTATAATCGGTGCTCAATGGTGTAATTTCATATGTATCATAAAAGTATCATAAAAAATATTGTACCCCTGCTATAAAATATGAAGATATTAGTAGACATCTCAGAGTTCCTTTATATATTCATGCAACTCCTTGTAATATACCCCCTATGAGGAAACACAATTCCATATCAGGTGTCTGCTTTCTAGCAGGTGACCTGTATGGTGATTGGTTGCTATGTGCACTTTTTATCACCTTGATCCCCAACCAGTGGCTTATGAGCAACATGTTTCTCACCAACCCCTTGGATGTTGCTCCCTGTGGCCTCAAAGCAGGTGCTTTTTTTAATTAATGGCTTGAAGGCAAGTTTTGATTGCATAAAAACCAGGTGTACTGCCAAAGAGACCTCCTGTAGGTTACCATTTGACATAGGGGCTACCAAATAGCCAATCACAAAAATTTTCATTTGTATAGTTCTTTAGATCAGTCAAACTTTCATACAGTCCATGGAATCAAAATGGTAATGGTAAACTTCATATAGGATGGGTAAGGTGTCCTTAATAGGTAAGCAGTAAATGGAAAAGCAAGGTTTACCACCACAATGCCATCTTCATCAAATATAGAGCAAAATACTAATAAATGCTGCTATTTTTACTACAAGCGTCGGTGTTTAACTGATTCATTTAGCATTGTTGCCATGCCCCACTTTACTCTTACTTTCACTTCAACTATAGATAAAATAAGGACTGAAGAACATGCAAGGGGCAATGCATAAATAGTAACTTATTGCTAATTGCTATCATATTCAAAAAAAAA
>CM044443.1:103709594-103753666 GCA_024363595.1 Xenopus borealis | reverse complement strand
TGGTATGCCCTACTTATAGTTCTTCCCATTAATTATAAGATGCAGATTTTACCAAAAATATTTGTGACTTTTAAATTCCAAGAAATTGCCTTGCAGACCATAAGCTACATTAAAGTCTTACTAGAGTCTTTTTCATGCAAGAAAATCTGCAGAAACTGCTGGAGGGGTCACTCTGTGCCTGATGCCAGGATGAAGCCAAATAACATTGTGCCAGCTGAGTAACAGAGAAAAGCTGTACAGGTATGGGACCTGTTATCCAGAAAGCTTGGGACCTGGGGTTTTCCATAAGTTGATATCCATACCTTAAGTCTACTAAAAAATTATTTAAACATTAAGATTGTTATGGCTTAAAAAAAAATTATAATTTTTCAGGGGACTATTTATCAAAAGTCGGATTTTAGTGGTTTTCAGAAATTTTTGAAGCCACCACTAAACTATCAAACACTCAAACTACAAATGTTGTGACATATATTAAAAATTGGAATAAAAAAAGTATGAAAGGAAAATTACTCTTAAAAATGCACAAAAAATATGACTACCTTGAAAACCTCTAAAAATTTAAGTATTTTGGACAATAACTAGAAAAAAATCTGAAAATGTCTAAAAGCCTGAATTGATTTAAAGTGGTCCAATAGGATCAGTGCAACTCCCATTGACTTACATAGGGCCTCGCCAACTTTAACCTGGCAAAGTTTTGTATTAGAGGTTTTTGTGGTTTTTACACAAATTTTTGTGGAAAAATATTGAAAATAGGCCACTTAGTTGGGATCAAGTACAAGGTACTATTTTATTATTACTGAGAAAAAAGAAATAATTTTTAAATGTACATGTTTGATTAATAGTGATGGGTGAATCTATCCCGTTTCGCTTCGCCGAAAAATTCGGGAATTTCCAGCGTGCGAATTTGACATGCGTTGTGTCGATTTCGACACCCGTTGCGTCATTTTCGATGCATCGCTTTGTGTTTTTTTGACGCGCGTCACATCATTGTCGGCACACGGCGCATTTTTTTTACGCCAAATTTTTTGCTGGTGTTTCGCTAATTTATTCGGCGGCGGCCAATCGCGGGAATTTGCAGCGAATTCGCTCATCATTATTAAAGCAGCGAATTCACCCATCACTATTAAATAACGGTGTTTATAGGAGATAAGTTTCCTGCAATTCAGAACTTTTCAGATAACAGCCACTTTTTTTTTATTAAAGGAAATATTTTTTAAACATTTTGATTATTTGGATAAATTGGAGTCTATGGAAGATGACCTTTCCCTAATTTGGAGCTTTCTGGATAACCGATCCCATACTATGCAAGTAAATATTTAAACACAAATTAATAAAATAACAATTCACTTCATATCATTACATTTTGTAGGAAGGGAAACAAAGTTTCTTATTGATGAATAAAGCAAACAGTCACAATATGTCCATGTTATCTTCCCTGGACCATGACAAGAGTCTGAGCTGTGCATCTAGAAGTATTTTGAAAGTTCTGGATATAGTAAGGAACTATCTGGATGTTACATATATAGTTGTAGAGCTATCACAGCATGTTACATTTTGTACTGCTTTTTAAAACTGTACTCATTATAATGAGTTCTCTGGTCATAACTCTTTGGAGCAGTAATTGGTTTCTCGTTCAAGCATTTTCATTCTGATGTTGTCTGCCGAATTAGATTATCGGAATGGCCCATTTTACTGTTTAGTTGCTTTGTGTTCTGTGTCTGAAGCTGTTCGAATGGTGTAAGCCATGAAACTTACTATGCATAGAGGACATTGTAGTTGTACTTAATTTTTTATCCCTATAACTATTGTGATTTGTTGAAGCTTATCCAGGCAGGGTTTTGCATTTCTGTAAAGTTATTTAAGATGTCCTCATGGCAGAAATACACTGATGTCATTCTGTACTTTCGGATATAGGAATACAAAATTTTGAAAGAATTGTTTATAATGCAGTTTCTTTCCATGTCATAATCAAGGCAGCTATCTATGTGCATATATCAGGCAGTTTGTTAGTTTTCAGTTGGATGTTGCTCCATTTCTAGCCAAATAAGTGAGAAATAAATCACTGTTGCTTGTGCCTCCAAGTTGCAGGAGAATTCCTGCTCCTTCTTAGTAGCTTAGTAATATAGTTTTACTTTAAACGGATTCTGTCATGGTAAAAAAATGTTTTTTTTCCAAACACATCAGTTAATAGGGCTGCTCCAGCAGAATTCTGCATTTAAATCCATTTCTCAAAAGAGCAAACAGATTTTTTTATATTTCATTTTAAAATCTGACATGGGGCTAGACATATTGTCAATTTCCCAGCTGCCCCAAGTCAGGTGACTTGTGCTCTGATAAACTTCAATCACAGTTTACTGCTGTACTGCAAGTTGGATTGATATCACCCCCTTCCTTTTTGCCCCTCAGCAGCCTAACAACAGAACAACCTAACACAAGCAAATTTATTCGCCGACGGCAAGTCATGAGAATTTGTTGCGATTAGCGCCTGGCGAATAAATTTGCCCATCACTAGTGTTGTCACAAACACATTTTACATTGCCTTGCATCCAAGTTGCCATAAGCAATTATTTCTTCAATATGCCAAATTTTTGCAGTCAAAAATGTATCCTCCATGTCCAGTCTAGACATACTAATACTTTACTAAACAAAACATCATTTGACACCCAAATTGTGTGACACCAAACATTTGGCAATATTTCAATAGACAAAATATTTCAAAACAATATTTCAATAGACATATTTATAATAACTATGCTGCATTTCAGGCAAAATGGTGATGCACTTTTGGTAATGTGGGTCCTTTTTTTGCAAACCAGGGCATCAATATGGATACAGAAGTAGGAATGTTTATTTGCAACAATTAAAAATCAATTTTCGGGTTAATCAAAACTCAAATTTTTCACGTTGTTTTTTCTTTTAAAGTAGCATTTTTTGAGATTGACGCTCGTCAATTTTGAAGCATGTCAATTTCGATGTGAACAACAATTTTTATATGTGCAACTATTTAGTCCAAATGCATTAAAGTCAATGGGCATCTGAATAATTTTTATATGGGCAGATTTTGACGAGCATGACAATTCTGACGAGAGCCAATTTTTTTTTTGACACCAGATTTTTCAGCAGCAAATTGTCACCGCAGTTTCACAGATTAATTTGCTGCAAATTCATGTCTGGCAAATTTATTCGCCCAGCAATACAGGTGTAGTTTAAGAGCAGCTAATGGGCTATAGACCAGATCTTCTTTATTTCTTCCTTATCTACCCCTGTAGACTGCCTGAAGCTATTGTATATCTACAGCTGTCTAAGGACAATTCCTCAGCAGGCCTGCCTGCTTCCATTTGAATATACAAACAGAGATGGACTGGTTTGCTGTAAAAACCTATACTATAAACTCACATTTAACAGTCCATTTAAGTCAAAATAATTGCAAGATACACAAATTATTTATAGAAGTATATTTTCCCTGTAAAGAGGATCATTGTTACTTTGAAAGACATTGTCTCTGGTTGCCATTTCATTAATGTTTTACCTGCCTGACACTTTGCTTTGTGTAGCTTCCATAAAAGATTAAAAAAAAAAGATTTTCTGAGCCCCAAGTTGATGGAAGCAGGCTAGAGCCAGCCAGCAATCTATGCTGTCAAGAGGATTTCACAGTTCGTTGTGTTTTTGCCTTGTGAAGTTTGTAATGTTTCAATGTATCTTTATAGTCCAAGGCTTCAACCTTTCGTGAGCTTTAGAAATACTGTTCAAGACAAATTGTAAAATTGGAAAACAAACTTAAATCTGTCCCACTGCCTGCATCATTCCTGCTTTTATTATGCAGTAAAAGCCATGCGAATGCTGGGGATTATTGACTTTTGAGTTTACAGACTGCATTGTATTATTAACCTGATTTCACATGATTGTTTAATGAAGATTTACTCTGCCTATATAAATTCCTTGTCAAACATATATATACTGTATAGTATATATATATATGTATATATATATATATATATATATATTTCTTTCTTGCTTTAAGAAGTCATTTCAGGTTGAATAAAAGAGATGTACTGCGATTACAAAGGACTGAAGGACAAACAGATATTTATGAACTAAAGAAATTAGAACTGCTTTACATGACTATCCACTCCACACAGTTTAAAACACTGCATATAGCTGTGTACTGCTATGCAATAGGATCAGGTGCTATGCAATAGGATCAGGGTTGCCACCTGACTGGTATTTTACCGTCCTGGCCGGTATTTTTGATGGTTGATCCCAATGTTATTAATAGGAAAAAATATATAAATATATAGGAAGGCCGGTATTTTTTTCAAGAAAAGGTGGTAACCCTAAATAGGATGGACCCCAATTACTTAGGGTTTTTTTACAAGTCTTTCTTGGACACATTAACCTTTTTATTTCTGGCCCCAGTGGCTGGCATCATGCATATGGGGCAGATCTATTATTGGTCGAATTTCAAATGAAAAAAAAATTGAAATTCATCCATCACATTTTTTGGGGGGGCCATTTTCAATAGAAAATTGACCTAATTTGATTGAATAGCTCCATTTTTGATCGAATCATTCAAATCATTTGATTGCGTCGTTTGAATTGAACGTTTCGAAAGATTTTCAAATTCGATTAAAAAATTCGATTTTCCAGGACTTAGAAACATTTTCAGGAAAGCTTCCAGGAGGAAATTCAACCCTCAAAATATTTTTAAAGGGCTTTTTCAATCAAAAATGGACCTATTTTGATCGAATAGGTCCATTTTCGATCAAATAAAAATCGTTTGAATAGTTTCTATTACATCTTTCGAATCAAGCGATTCAAAGGATTTTGCTCAAAAAACCCTATATATATATTGAACAAAAAAAAACAATAGCTTGTTGTGTGAGCATGGCATTGCTTCTCTGTCTATTTTGTGTTAATACTAATAATTATTGCTTTGTTGTCCTTAGTAATTGGCTACAGGAAAATAAATGCATATAACATATTTATATACCTACATTGTCTATATTTGTATTTGTAATATCCTTATCCTAAGTACAGAAAGAGAGAGAGACACTACAGAACAATTTATAATACATATTTATTGTGTCTGTTTTGGTTTGTCATAGTTCAAAGGAGCCTAACCTTAACCTCCACCCCACTCCGCATCCTCTGTGAGCTGCAAAAGACAGTTGCTTAGAACATGCAGAATAATACTAAGGACTGCCAGTAGTTCCAGGCATTTTAATCACAGTAAACAGAACAAGCAGTGTGTTATTGCCCTTAGGACCTGTTATTTAACAACCCTCTTTCTTATCTCTACCATAAGGTTTCTAGCTGCAGATTCTTGGCTATGGTATTGTTCATATGTATGAAGCTCTTTTCTCCCAGAAGCCTTTATAAACTTAGTAAGGGCAATGGCTTTGGTAAGGCAAACATGGTAAGGACAATGAACTGGCCATTACAGATCTCCTTTCTAGAGTACACTTCGTTGTAGACCAAGCTGTGGTATTTTGATTGGAGGGTGCCAGTTCTGATGTTTGCCTGTGACCTAATTCTGCTTTCACCTTGGATTTTGTTCTTCATTGATAGACTATAAGGTCTAAGAATCTTAACTGGTCCTGGTAGCATCTGTTAGAGGCAGAAAAGCTAAATGAGACCAGAACCCAGCATTCCCTTAGTATTGGGAGTTGTATTTGGCAAGAAATTTCATAGATTATTTTTAAAGAAAATTTCCTAAAAAATACATTCTAGAATATATTTTTTCATCGGTTGCCCCTTTGTCTTCTGCTGCACATACCTTACTGTTTGCATATTTATTGTTGCGTAACACAAAAACCGTAAATAAAAAGTTACATAGGGCTTTCTTAATGGTGATGCAACATCTAATTTCTCATTACTTGTTCTCTGGCAAATGCGCCTTTGTGTATTTCTCAATGTAAAAATGAACAAAGGAAAATCTGTTATATAGCTCTGGAATTATTACATCTCCTCTCCTAAAGCTGTTCATTATCTCTCCCATAAACACACAGCCCTTTTCGAATGGAAGCCATCACATTGTACCACCGAAATGAATGATAGCTCTATGCAGACATGTGACACAATTACAATTATAATTTAAAAACAACTTCGAGTACAATAAAAAGTTATATGATAATAAAGTACATTAAAATGCATATGACTTCAGTCAATGATCTCCTTTACATTTCTTGTAGTACTTTTCAAGGGTCAAAGCAATTTCTATGCAGAAAAAAAAATTCAATTAAATCCTGTTCAGTCTCTTCTCTGTGAGTCTTTTGTTTGCTTTGTTTCCTATCAAGCCATTTGTCAGTTGTTCCTTGTCCACGATTATCAATAAAACCAGCAAGTTATTTTGAAGGTCAATGAGAGCAGGAGGCTGAATCTTTCTTGTCTGTATTTAAATGTTCCCTTAAAAACTTCAACAGAGTTAGGCAGCAGGAGGGAACTCCAACACTGTCTAAATTTCAAATGTCCACATAAAACAGTTTATGCTGTTCCTTCCCCTGTGTCCAACTTACCCCTTTCCCCTGAAACTACACCTTTCTCGTTTAGCTTTGTTAGAACTGTTTCTTCATCCAGTAAATTAGGCTGAGGTATTATAAAAAAAACTACACCTAATTTGTACAGGGATATGCTTTGGTATTCATGCAGTGTGCACAAGCACTTTCCTTCCATATGCTCATTTGAAATGTAGAATGTTTTCACTTTTAATAAATTACTGCAGGTCAAGAGTAAAACTGAACCATTAAAAATAAGGCAGAATATGCCTGCCTTATGGAAGGGATCCTATTTAAATTGGTAAACTGATCTGGTTAACTTAATGATATGTTATACTCAAGGGCAGGGTACAAAGTAAAATGGAGCACAAAGATCTGAGTTTGACACATTATATTCACGAAGGTTGGGCAGGACAAAGCACATAGAAACCCCCCCCCTGCCCCCCCTAACTATCTGCCAAGGTGATGGAGCCCTGTACTTAGCTAAAGTCAAGTGGTAAGTATAGTGCTGCCTTGTGGTGATGCTGGTGGCTAATTTATCAGTGAGAGTAACAGATGTAAGTATTATTGTGAACGGACATTTTAAAGACTGAGATAACAGAAGCATTACATTTAAAATATATATATGAATGAAATTTTTAATTACAAATTTGACATAAAGTAACACTATTATAACCTTTGCCAAAAATAGATGCCATTTTAATAAGAAGTATTATGTCAGCTTCCACAGTAGTTTGCCAGAGACCTTGAAGACTCTGGGAGACCTTGGGAGATGTGGAATGCAAGAGATGTTTCAACACCTTCCATATACTCAAACTTTCCCCTTGGATAGATACAAATAGATAGATAGATAGATAAATAGATAGATAGATAGATAGATAGATAGATAGATAGAGATAGTAAAATGCAATTAAATTATTTGAAATAGGGAAATATTGATTCCAGATTACAAGTGTTTTTTTTCTGTAGGAGTCTACTTGTCCAACAAAGTCACAGCGAGCCAAAAAAAGAATCCCCCAATGGAAGCATTCTATTATTCTATTACAGTTATAAAATGAAATGACTCCCATTTCAAACAAATGGGCAATACATGTCTGGAGACCTTGCTGTTTATCATACTTAATGACCCAACTTGTTCTAATAACTGCTAAATAACAAAATAATAATAGTGGAGTTTATATTTCAAAAGTGCAACTGTTTATATTTCCCTGACAGCTAATAGTTTTGGCATTTCGAAATGTGGATGTGTGTGTATTTTTTTTTTATCCAAAGTGTGAAATTCTAGTGAAAAATGACCTAGTCAATAAAAACATTTGGGACATTTGATTTTCTTGCCATAAACCCAGGGGCAGATGTGTGTTTAGTTTGCTGAAATGTCAACACTGTATAAGACTTTGGAATGAATGTAGAGTATGATTCAAAGTAATAAAACTTTGGGTGACTGCCATAAAATTCCAACCCGACAGGGACCTTTTTGGCAAGAAGCTGTTGTCTTGCTTCGATGTTATAAAAAGTAACAGAAGACGAAGGAAACATTTTGGCTACTAATGAGATGTTCATACCCATTAAGCTTTTAATTTGTATTATGGTTTAATCAGCATAACTGTGTTTGTATTATGACATTGTGTATGCCTGTTTAAGGCAGAGGAAAAGAAAAATAAATAAAAATCGGACCATTTTACCTAATTCACTCTCCTCATGTGAACAACTGCTGAAGAATTCTCCTTTTTCCCTCATAACAGTAAAAGGACTGCACGTTTGCAATCACTGCTCTAGTGTTTCAAGGGCCGAGGCAACTGTCTAGACCAGTAGGCATTATTACATTCAAAATCTGAGTTGAAACAACAAAAGGTTTGTTTGGAAGAAAAGCAGCATTCTCTCTAAGAACTGGTGGTATCTGTTCCAGATCAGAATTAACCAAACTGGCTGTAGTCCAAGAGCATTATCTGCCAAGGTTCCATATGTTCAGCTGATAGATGCAAGACATGGTTGTCTAGATGCAGAAATCTGGCTGACAAAATATACTGGCAAAAATTGTAAATATATAAAAATAAATGAATAATTTTCATAAGCAGCATTATTAGCAAACACTGTTTACAGAAATTAGCTTTATAAAAGCAACATCAAGCTATTCAACAATCCTGGATCCGGGCTCACATATAAAGCCATGGAACACTGAGTTTATTTCATCCTTTTTATGCCATACCAGTATTGTGAGAAACCTTGTCAAATGTGTGTATGGAATAAAAAAGTGAATAGTCAGCGTTACCTCAGTATAATAGCTACTTTGTCAATGTCGTGGTATCAAAAAAGAGTGTGGGGGAAATGGTCTATAATAGAAGGGATATTAAAAAAAGATTAGAGTCATTGTAATTAGGATTATATCACCCCGTACACTACACTCCCCCACACACAAACTTGCTACCCTCAGCACTTTTTCCTAAAAAACATTCTATGATTGGCCCATCATTTCTTTCTCAGTTATCTCCCCACTATTAAATAAGTCAAGAGTTGCTCAAGCTCTGAATAACCTTAACCTTAACATCATCTTATAGGAGATACCATTTGTTATTAGAAATCCTAGTCATATAGAGTGACATCCAGGATTAGGCTTAATTCTATTTGATTATTGCACACTAATAAATAAGTGCCCATATTTTCTCCACTGCACATTATAATTATCTATCTCTTACATGGGAATCACCAACCTTTTATACCTGTGAGCCAAATTCAAATGTAAGAAGAGTTTGGGAGCAGCACAATCCTGAAAAAAGTTCTTGTGGTGCCAAAGAAGGGCAATGATTGGCTATGTGGCAGCCCCTATAATGGGTGATAGTACATAGAAGGCTCACTAGCCACTGGTTGGGAATACCTGCTCTTTACATAACATTGGAAGGTGAACTAGATAAAGATCACATTCTTTATTTAAAAAGGATCTTATAAAGTAAATATGGTTTACAGGAGAACTAAAGCCTAACAAAGAAGTAGGCCAGGCATGCTGTGCATTATGTTTTCAGCTTCTGTGCCAGCCCAAGGAAACCTCAGCAGTAAAGATGTGTGTCTCTAAAGATGCCCCAGTAGCTCCCCATCTTCTTTTCTGCTCATTCAGCTGCTGTCAGTTACTGAACTTAGGAAGCCACTCCAAATATACAGTACATATGGAATATAATTAGCACAATATGAAGCTGATTGACAGGCCAATCTCATTTTCTACTTGATAATTTGCAATGATCCCTAAGCTTGATTTCCCAACAGTTGCTTAGACAATAGCAGACAATTTCCAAGATAGTGAGCCCCTGAGACAAGTTTGAAGTACTGGATCATTGCTGTTATTGAGAAGCTGAAACATTAGACTGGTGCAATAAGTTCAGTATATAAAATATGACATGTTTAGCCATATTTGTTTTTAGGGTTTGGTTCTCCTTTTAGTCAACAAATTAGATGGTTTTAGGTAGTGATACTATTGGGGATGCTAAAGAGTGTGTGATTGAATTATTAGGGGGCTTACCTAACTGTCTAAGGTTTCAGAAAGTTTGTTTGGACAAGTAAAAAAAGGTCACTTCCCAAGGTCTTAGGCAAGTGACAAGGGGAGTTAAACCTAGGACTCCAACTTGAGATTCCATGACACAATCAGATCACGTAACCTCTGGGGAATCTTCTTTCTTCTACACTATACATGACAAACTGCAGGCCTCTGTTGCAGTGCAACTGCCTTCATGCCTCAACACCCTTTAGCTTTTGTATCCTGCTGGGATCTCAAAAGATCTGAAGGATAAAGCAACTATCATGTCACTGTACAGCTTTATTAAAATTTAAATAGGGAATCATAGCTACAGTATTTATTAACACTTTCCAGACTTTCAGTAAAATGGTCCTGACAACAGTGTTTAATGACTTTATTAGAAATGATTGTGTTAATTTATCAGAATTTGTCAGAATGTGTTGGACTACTTGGAGCAATCAAACGGCAATGTGCTCTTTGAGCACCATCACAACACTGATAATGAGTGAATCTGTTCCAACTTGTTTTGCAGAAAAATTCATAAACCCACAGAACAATACACAAAACATTGAAAATGCATGCATTTTCCTTGCACATTTATTTGAAGTCAATGGACGTTTTTTCACAGTGTTTATTCCCCTCCAAAATATTGTACACTGAAGTCAATGGTGTGTTTTTGCAAAATGCATGACTTCAATGGGTTTTTTTCCAGTAATTTTTTCTGCTGTGGTGTATTTTTCTGCTGCAAGAATTTTTTGACAAATTTAGTTCTTGCAAGAAATGTTGCCCATCACTACTCACTGTTTAATCTCAAAACATTTCATAAGCATTGTGTTAAAATGAATGTTCTACAAGTTTATTGGGCTTAATGATTCAAAAGAACCTGTTAAAAATATTTACCAAGACAAAAAAAAACAGCCCCTAGATGTTATTATTCGTGTTCTTTTTAATAAGTATGTATTCATTCACTCCCTGGGACTTATTTCTCTTCAGTTTTCCATTCATTCTCCAAGCACTGCTTTATTTAAAATAATAATCTGCAATATATATTTATAACATATTCATGTGTTTAAGTAAATTAATAAAAACCATAGAATGTGAATTAAGATATTTCCATTAGGGAATCCATCTATTAAAATGAGATTTTCCCCTAAATGACACTTTTAATCATGACTTTCTTCCAAGCTTTGGGTTCTTGTCTTTTATTTCACTGTATTGTATGCTAAATAGCTGAATCATTGAATATTACATTTTAATTAATGTCTGCAAGACAGGATTTATTCCTGCATTTAGAATATTTTTAGAAATATTGATACATTTCTATTACTTACTATGATGTCTCCTACATATAAATGACAACACTTTTGCCTGTCAAATTATGACAGACTCCATTGCACAATGGTTCCCATTCTAAGCACTTTTTATTACCAGATAAATTCATGGAATTAATGAATCCTATACACCTCAAGAAAAGCAATAAGGGATAAAAAGATATATGCTTCCTGATAGCATTATATTGCATTCCAGTTCTGATACCTTCCGCTGTGTCGGTGTACAGAGAAACAGAGAATAAGAAATATGCCAATTAGGGAACCCTAATGCAGATATAGTCACGTCAATCAATCATATCTTTTAAATTGACATTCCTGTGATGTTTTAATTATTATCAGCTTGTAAAACTGTGACCTTTTAATAGAAGAAGTGACAAAGGCAAAATACTTTTTTAACTGATTCCCAACAGTAAATTAAATGGAAAAACACAAATAAATTGTGAGAATTAGAAGTCTGTGATAAATTATGAATTGCCATATGAAAATACAAAGCATTTATGTATGATGTTTGAATGTATAAAGCAGTGCGACTAGGGGCATAGCTATAGAGGAAGCAGACCCTGCAGCTGCAGGGGGGGGGCCAGGAGGTATAGGTGCCCCATGAGGCCCTAATTAATATACAATTTTAATAGATATTGGTAAAATAAATAAGTCAACCTCTAGACATTTTAGGGGCCTGAAAAATAATTAGCTATGGGGCCTGTTATTATCTAGTTACACCACTGATGGTGACCCAGCGACTTCCCGATGGTGATGTGTGTGTCCAACAATTTTATACCCCCAACTAATCTTAACCTGCTTTTCTTGAACCTGCACCCAACCAGGCCACCCACGCAGATTTATATACCTGAGCCCACCCCTTCTCTGATATCATCAGAGGGGGAGGGGAAATTGTGAATAAATATATAAACACAGTCTCATCAATGGAGCTTGGAACTGCACAGAGAGAGAGAGAGGGGACAGGGAGCACCCACATGCCTACAACTAGTCTCTGGGGCAGTTGATTGGCCTGAACCCAGCTATCTCATAGCACTATTTGACAGCTACATGGGCACCCATGTCATTGCACTTGTGTTGTTACAGCACTGCACTAATAATATCACCAAATTTTAATAGATATTTCCCAGTCTGAACATTGAACATTGTTTGATTCTGTAGTTAGTCTGGAAAAGTTTGCCTTCTCCAGACTACTTTCATAGTTGCCTGCCTTGACCTCTACCTGATATTTGGACGTGATTCCACTTATTCTTTGGATACCGCACTATTGTTCTGCCTGTCCCACAATGCCACCTCCCTCTTTTGTCCTCAATTACTGGTCCTGATGGATTAACATCTCCAAAATTAATTCCTGAAAGTGTTCTAAACACTAACAATGGCTTAGGGTCATAATGGCTTACAAATTCCTATGGAGTGTGTCTACAAGAAATATCAGAATTCAACCAACAAAAGTACATAATACCAGCAGCTGTCACAAATGGACCTCTGGCAAAAGTAGAAGATATAAAGCCAGCTTTATGTTTCTAATTTCGAGCACTGATCTGCATTATTGCATCTACAGTAACAATCCCCACTCTGGCAGATGAACTTAATGTGCAGTAAGATCTGCCCAGCAGATTGTTACTCCAGGGCTTCATTATTCAACTACACTTGCCTACATTTACCTCTTGTGTCCAGATGTTGAAATCCTGAGAAATATTCTTACTCTCTTTCATTTAATGTAAAGCACCTTCTGTATAGTGTTTACTCCATATACCATAGCACTCCAGGGATATGGCATAATAAATTGTCTTTAGGCAACCAAAAGGCAGAGATGCCCCTTGGGTGGATTTGATGCATTGTGGTAATAGGGAACAGCTGCCACCTTCTGTGTGCCTGATATTATGTGTGCCTTTCAGTGTGACAAGTTTTGTGGGTATAGTAGAGTACCAATGTGACTTGTTTGTCACATGTCTTGCTCAGTAGATTGCATCAAGGACACTTTGTACACAGAACAGATTTACCACTGCTTGGTTCACATTTTCCAACTTCAAATGAGAAATGCAGAAAACTTCAAGAGGAAAACGTTTAAACAGTGTATTTATCAGCATGAACAGACATCCCAAATTAGCTGTGTGTGTATGGAAAACGGCTTCAGAATAATTACTGACTAGATGCTGTTTAATAGAAGCCTACAACAAAAGGGTTGCCTGTAGGTGAAAAACCCCTTAATTTGTGTTTTGGCAAAGGGAATATATGGCCTATTTACATTTATCATTTGCATTCTGCTTCTGTTTCTATAGATGTACAAAATGGTACGTTGGTTGTAAAGCTGTACTACATAAAATATAAACATAATTAATGCTATGCTATGATCCCCAAGGTTCCCTTTTTAGTATAAATTTATATTTGATTGTTTTGTGCTGAGCAGTGCTCTGCTGCAATAAATTCATGATTTTTATCATTTTAAAATCTACTGTGAATTTTGTGTTGTATTGCAAAATTGTGCTTTATGTATTGTTACATGCAGGTATGGGATCCATTATCTGGAAACCTGTTATCCAGAAAGATCAGAATTACTGGAAGGGCCTCTCCCATAGACTCCATTTTATCCAAATAATTAAATTTCTTTAAAAGGATTTTGTGTTTCTCTATCATTATAAAACAGTACCTTGTACTTGATACAAACAAACATATAATGAATCTTTATTGGAGGCAAAACCAGCCTATTGGGGTTATTTTATATTTAAATAATTTCTCAGTAGACTTGGGAGCACATTTATTAAGGTTTGAATGGTAAATTCAAAATCAAAGTTGAATTTTAGAATTTATTTGTTTCAAAACTCACAAATTCAGATTTAAAAGCACAAACTTGAATGCAAATTATCAAACCAGGGAAACTGTTCTAATTCAAATATTCGCTACCAAAATTCTGCCAAATTAATTTAAAAGTCAATCGCAAAGGTCTGTTGACCCATGTGAAGGTGTTAATAGCCTTCCTGACATTCAAGAAAAACCTGATTCGAGTTTCGTTCGAGTTCCATGAGAAAACAAATCCAATTTTTGGATCATTCCCATTCAATCATATTTTAGACATTCAAAATTTTTCACATTGTGAGTACATGCCAATTTATTAGATTAAATTAAAATTCACATCAATTCAAAAATCGACCTTTTTTAAAAATCTGCCCCTTAAGGTATGGAGATCCAAATTATGGAAAGATCCATTATATGGAATACCCAAGGTCATGAGCATTCAGGATAACACTTCCCATCACTGCATATTGGCTGCTATTATCAAAATATTATTATTTGTAGGAAAAGATTTGTAGGCAGACTTTTAGTCATAGCATTGTTGAACTGAGTTGCGAGAGGCCCACCATAAAACCTTAGACATATTTTTTCACTTCTCCTTACTCAGCATCCATATTAACGCAACCTCTTGTTTTTTTACCCTACTATTATCTAGACTTTTCTCTTGTATGAGAATCTTTGTTCTCATACAATGCAAAATGGTTGGGTGAGCAGGAAGGTCCACCGAACCCCTGGGCCCACTGGGAGTTTTCCTGGTATCCTGGTGGGCCAGTCCAACACCTCATGCAAGTAAAGGCAACTGATGGGAACCAGTCAGGGAGATTACATTTACCACTAATGTTCTGTTATTATTGATGGACTAACCTGCCCAATCTAGCAAACAGCCAAAATCCATAGTAAAAAGATGCACCTTAAACAAACCTTCTCTTAGCCATAGTAATACGGAGAAAGAAACAATAAAACAAAACTCATAATTAATCAATACTATTTTCCCCTTGAGGGACTTTGGACACAACAAGCAGTAGTATGTACTCATTCACTGAAAACATTCAGCATTCCTGTGTGAAGACAACTTGCCTTGCATTCAGTAGCAGCAGGCATTTACCTTTCTTTATTTTTCATATTTATAATTATCTTCCTAATTGCACCAGTTTATTAATCGTGCATGCATAAAACTAGAGAACTAAGTGGTTCTGTACAAAGTACTTTCAGTCTGTGGCAGAATGGTCATTCATAATAAAGATCACTGTTACAATACAAGGCATTAAGTCCGTCCAAGAGAAATCGTTACTTGCATAGAGATACTTTTTTCAGAGTGAAGCAACAAGGTATCATAAAAATGCCATGAAATGCTAAATGAACATTTATTCTTACCCAGTAAAATAACATTTATTGCCGCCAAGCACAAATGAATACATACAGTACAATGAGCTAGATTTTAATAAATCCATTAGTTATCATGAGGTTCATTGTCATTTAAAATGTTTTACTCAATGGATCAAATTAAGGTATATTTAATTGCACTTGTTTTTATTAAAATATAGTTCATTACCTCCAGTCTGTATACAAACTTTCCCCAAAATAAATCTATATAGAAATAATCACACCCGTCATTATAAGTGGGTACAATTAGCAGTAGCTGATCCACATTTCTTTCTTTTTGTTCAGGCTGCTGCCATGTAATCTCATTTTCTGCCTGCAAGTCAGTATTTTGTCTCTTTATTATTTTTTATAATAACGAAGAGAATCACAATAAAGATGCAGCTTACACAGAGGAATGAATGCAATGCATATATAGACTTCCTATCTATCAATTTGCAATTTGTGTAATATTTTCTTTCATATCTTCCAAATTCGTTGGAGCATGTAATTGCAAACAAAGACATAAAAAAAATTAAAAAAAGAACAATTTCCTAAGAGGCAAATACACGACTTTTACATATCCATGAATCCAGAAGCATTCAGACATGTAATATGCGATACAATCTTATGGCCAAAAAAGTATTTCAAGACACTAGTTTTTGCTTTGTGCTTTGAATATCACTTGTACAGAAACAACTGGAAAATAACAGTGGGAGGTGGGGTCAGAGCCTGTACTGAAGTCTAGCAAAAGTGCAAGAGGAACAAGGGGAGGCCCATTTACTAAAGCTCAAATTTTTGTTGTATTAGAACCTTTTGTAACCACACTTAAACTCTGTTTATAAAAAATCATAAATGCTGTGAAATTTAAAAAAAGATCAGATTAACAAAAGTACCAACAAAAATAACTGTCGTAAAAATTAGTAAACCGCAATTTTTTTGTGAAGGAATGAGAAATAAGTATAACAATGAAAGTTTTGCTCTAAACCACAAACAAAATGTTGATCTTTGCAAGAGAAGAAAGGGAACTTCTGTTAACTCCTAGATGACCTTGACAGCTGTTTGTTACTTGCAGTACATTTGTATTAATAGATTTTATGGTTTTTACACTTGATAAATTATGATAAAATTGATGATTAAGTAACTATATGAAAACATTTTTGTTTGCACTAAAAAGTACGATTCAGAGAAACTAATGCTCTACAATACTGTAGGCAGTATACCAAAGAACAGTATGGGCCAGATTTATCAAGGGTCGAAGTGAAAATTCTAATTTCAAAGTAATATTTGGGTTGTTCGACTATGGAATAGGCCAAAATTTGATCGATTAAAAAAGATATTTGATTTGAATTTAAAAATTCGACCATTCGAAAATCGAAGTACTCTTTAAAAAAATTAGAATTTTACCCTTTGCCACAGTAAACCTGCCAAATTGCTGTTTTAGCCTATGGAGGACCCCCAATAACCTTTAAGGAGTGTTTTTCAAATTTACATTTTTTGTGGCAAATCGTTCGAATTGTTCAAATCTAACTATTTTAATTTGATTGAAACCAGAACATTTTAAAAAAAACTTTGAAATTCGACCCTTGATAAATCTGCCCCCACGTATTGAGGTAATGTTGATGTACCATAAATACAGTAGCGATGTTGGTATACAATATGCATGGAGGCACATTTGAGGTATATTCAGTTACATGAAGTACAGAGGCAATGTTCAGGTACAATAAGTATACAGGCAATGTTCAAGTAATATAAATGCAGAGGCAGTGTTCAAGTACAATAAATACAGAGGTAATGTTCAGGTACAATAAATGCAGAAGCATGGTTCAGGTACAGTAAATGCAGAGGTGATGTTTATGTATGTCAGGTACAATAAGTGCAGAGGCATTGTTCAGGTACAGTAAGTAGAGAAAGGCAATGTTAAGGTAAAATAAATGCAGAGGCATGGTTCAGGTACAGTAAGGGCAGAGGTGATACTTTGATACAAGAAGTGCAAAGTCAATTTTTGTGTAAAACAAGTGCAAAGACAATGTTACGGTACAGTAAGTGCAGAGGCAATGTTAAGGTACAATAAGTATATACAATATGCATGGCGGCACAGTTGATGTACATTCAGTTACATGAAGTACAGAGGCAATGTTCAGGTAATATAAATGCAGAGGCAGTGTTCAAGTACAATAAATACAGAGGTAATGTTCAGGTACAATAAATGCAGAAGCATGGTTCAGGTACAGTAAATGCAGAGGTGATGTTTATGTACAACAAGTGCAAAGCCAATGTTTGTGTAAAACAAGTGCAGAGGCAATGTTCAGGTACAATAAGTGCAAAGGCAATGTTCTTGGACAATAAGTACAGAGACATTATTCATGTATAATAAGTACACAGGCAATGTTCAGGTACAACATATACAGAGCTGCCGTTGAGGTACAATATGTACAGATGCAATGTTCAGGTACAGAAGCTATGGTATGGTTCAGTAAGTACAGAGACGTGAATCGCCATTTTATTCCCTTAAAAGCTGTTGTTTTAATTACAAATTGGATGGGAGTGCTAATGAGCATATCAGATTGAGTAACCAGAATTTACTGTTCACGCTGAGGCCAAAAATGGTTCCTTTAAGGTTACAACCAGCATTTTTATTAGGACTGTTTTCTCATATTTATCTCAGACTGCTAGATCCTCTGTGTGCATCTGACATATAAAGTACTGACCACAAGAAAAAGAACATATGTGTCAGTATCTGTCTGTTTTCTCTACATTAAACAATTTGTTTAACAGGGTTAAGTTCTTCATTAATGGGAAACTGAAAAGCTTAACAAATGTAATAATTACAGTTTAACATGAATATTCTGACTCTAATAGAAATCCTGAAGCCAAAAAATCACCAAACAATTGATGGCAGATCCCTGTGTGTTTAATTCAAATCTTGTGATGTAACATTTAGGGGGCGGACCCCTTCATCAGACATACAAATTAGCGTGCACACATCTCTTAAATACCCAACTCAATTGGAATAATTAAACAGAAAGTTTGTTTAAGAAATAATTAAGTAAACCCTATATACCAAAGTTACCATAACATTCAATTTCTTATACAACTTATACTTAGTATGTTTCACCATTGTAAAGTAAATGAGAATATCAAACTGTGAATAAAACCATCCGGTGATTCAATAAATTATTTTTCTTTTCTCTTTTTTTCTCTTTTTTCCCTGTTTTAAAGTTATAATATCAACAACACAATGTTACCTAAAAACCAGTGATAAATACTTATTAAGACAATTACACATGCAATATGAGTCATTGTCTTAATAAGTATTTACTTTACAATGGTGAAACATAGTAAGCATAAATTGTTTAAGAAATGGAATGTTATGGTAACTTTGGTACATAGGGTATACTTAATTATTTCATTAACAAACTTTCTGTTTAATTATTCCAATTGTTATTCCCAATTAAGAAATGTGTGCACACTAATCTGTATGTCTGATGAAGGGGTCCGCCCCCGAAACATTACATCACAAAATTTTAAATAAACTCTCAGGGGTTTGCCCCGCTACACCTGCCATCGAGTGTTTGGTGATTTTCTGGCTTCATGAATATTGGAGAGTTGCCGACCTCTCTTCCAAACACAGGGGCGAAGCAGTTGGAGAGTCTAGGGAAAAAGGAATCTTTGTTGCAATCTAATAGAAATCCTTCCCGTTTTGGTAGAATGTTTTATTCTTGGTGAACAGACAAGGAGACTGGGACTAGGATACAGCCATACTGTATATTGTGTTACTCAAATAGGTGGTACATGGTATTTCTGCTCTTTTCAGCAAAAAATTTCCATTCAAGTCATTTCACTTGGAAATTTTAATTTATGCTAAATGAGCTTATCTGTGATTGTACCATTGTAAAACAAAATAATGAACCTAATAGGATTTTCTTGTTAACTGCCAGCTGTGGGTTTTTCTCTTTGTTTCCTGACATGGAACAATGCTACACTTTAAAGCAAAAGCTGCCAACTTAAGCCTAAAATGTAAGTTATAAGGCAGATCTTATGGGAGTTTAGTAAAAAAGCTGTGTGTTCAGTAAGAGAAAATATTAAGCCCCTGTGCTACATTATGTGCCCTAGAGAGAGAGAGAAAGGCCAGAATATGGCACAGAATAGCAAAAAAAAATCATCTGTTTTCTAAGGATTGTTCCACACAGGATATATTTAGGTATTATTTATAGTGATATATTTAAGACTCTTTTGAATTACATATTCATGTTTAAAAGAAAATGACAAAGAATAAATACTCATCGTTCTTCATTCAGGTGGTGACGTCTCATTATTTCTTTACATTGTGAATGTGCATCAATGCATTTTGAGCCATCTAAGACCATGTGATACCATCCAGCAGCAGATTCACTTGAATGCCCCATATTGACTGGTGATGTGTCTTGTACCATTTACCATAAGTTTTGCACCTTAACTAATTGTCTCACTTATGATAGGATTTGCTGATACACATGTGTTCGATATAAACTATATTTTGATAATTAGTTGTGTTTTTACAATATGATAATGAGTTAACTGTTCCAGTTATTGATTAGTGAAAGTGTATATTACTACCTGGTGGCAATGGTCCCAGTTGGATTGAAATATGTAAATATACATGAATGGTGTAAAAAAATCTTCGATACATTAGTGTTCTTTTAGGGATTTTTTTGGTATCTGCCATCCATTTATATGATCTTTTCTTGAACATGGGTATAACAAAGGGCATTAACTGAATTGATGAAAACATAATTTCTGACTTTTTATGGATCACTGGCACAATTTACCCTTGACATTGCATAGACATGCATTGACATGAAACCAAACTGATATAGGGATTTGAACAATTAAACTATGAGACAACTTGTTTTTGCAGAAGAGTAAGCTCTTGCAAGGGGACATGATAACCTTAAGAAAATTAAAGGAAACTATAGACAGATATGGGAATATTTTTTCACATTAAAAAAAATTGACAAGAGGCCACCCCTTTAGACACTTGGAACAACATTTTCACCTGAAGCAACTTGAGTTTGTGGATGGCATAGCTTGTAGATGTTGTGATGGCATATACTCTTAATGCCTTTATGAGGGGCCTGGGTGTATTCTAGAGCATGGAAAGTACCCTAATTTCATTTGATTTACTGGTGTAGCGTTAATGGCATAATAAGCTGATTAAATTCAATAAGAAAAATGTATGTCAAGTATATGTGGAAAATTCTTCGCAGTCTATGGGAGATCTGAATTTTATTTTAAAAATATGTACTCTTTGAGATATTAATTCTGGCCCAAATAGCATGAAATAAACCTTGCTATGTAATAAATCCACCACCAGCCCATAGATTTCAAATGTTAGATTTGTATCTCGCTTCTCACTTAGACAGAGTAGTGTTTATTTATGGGTTTTATTAAAAGCATTTGTCAGTACTGCACAAAGATATCAAAAAGTTAATCATTTAAATACATTTTAAGTATAACTGGTGTTAAACCTAACGTGAAATGGTCATGTGTTTTCATTTGTGAATTAATTGTAATTATAATTTGATTGTATTTTGAGCGAGTTTACCCTGTAGGTACATAAAATAAAGCCTGAGTAATAAATATAGGAACCCAGGAAAAAAATCAAATTATAATGTAATTGCCATAAAGACAGCAGAGATCTGTATAGAGATTTTCAGTCAAGATAATATGATTTAATGCAAAGGTTGTTCTACTGTACATTGGCTGAGAATTTGCAAACAGAACATTTTGTCCTTAGGAGTTTTTGGCCAATCACAATTTAAAGAACAGTGGCACTTTATATATTGTTTACACCTGGGATTGCTAAAGGAACAAAATAATCAAAATATAAAAATAAAATGTTTGCCTTAGAATGTTTTACTAGGTTAATACAATATTTTTTTAAAAGATATATTCACTTTCCAACTGGAATAGTTTGTTTGCTGAGAGAATATTGTGGTATTTTGTTTCTTATGATATGCACATTTATGATATATGCTTTTTTGACTGCATTCAGCATTTACTTGCATCCAATTGCATAAACACTGTCTGCAGCTTTTTTGGTTGCCATCCTTTGGGGAATGCAATGTTTTGCAGCTACCATAGAAGTGAACACAGGATGACTGCCCATATCTATAAACCTCTAGGACAAGGATTTCCACCACTTGATTCCCAATCGTTTTATTTCCCATGCAGGAGACAAAACAGCACATTTGTTATTGCCCTCATGATTAAAAACTACAAATATTTACAAGAGAATAAAGCTGTGGTTTAACCCAGGCCATAATGGTTTATAAATTCCAGGTTAGATGAAAAATGGTGGTTGTCATGGCCATGAGTACTAAACAGAGTTAAAAGCTAGGGGATGACTATAAATGAGGTTACCGACAAGTAAAACAGAAAAAGAGGAAGAATATAAAGTGATTTAAAAGGTGACCGAAGTGATACTATAGTACTTTTATTCCAAAGAAAGTTCTAAATGCATTTCCAGTTGGTCCATTAATATTCCATATATGTTTCAACAGCATTTACTATAAAAGAAAAGGAGAAAAACTATGAATATGGTCTTTTTTCCACTTCATACTCTCACTTGGCTATATAGAGGCTAGCCTTAGATGTATGCAATATATCACCATAGAAAATAAAATTGCAGTGACAGAGGAAAACATTTCCATCTCAAGGTTTTATTGACATTTTAAACCACTCAGGCTTTTCTTTGGAGGTTTACGATATCTCCTCAATGGAAATATTTTTCTCGTATTTCACTGCTTCCTGACTCTTATGGAGAATGTGTACCTGTTCCAGTCTCTGTAAACAGCTGCACGATGGAAGATTCTACCAGCTGTCAGAGACCAAGGATCTCCCTCATGTAACGTAGTTACATAGAACATTTGCCTGAAAGATGACTCTAGGTCCATTGAGTTTGGTCTTCAGATGACTGATTCAAGCTATCAATTAAATGATTCCAAAGCAAGAAAGCAAGCCTTTGTAACAAGCACAGAAATAATCCCACCTGAATTTACAAAAAAATAATATTCACAGTAATTTACTGTGTAAATATAATATAATATAATGCAGAGCTGGTTAGGACAATATGTTCTTTGTTCTTGGGAAATGAAACTAAAAGAAAAACATACTTTATCCACTGTTGGGGCTTACTCTGCCTGCTTATTCTCCTCTAGTTCTTTACTTCCTGTTACACAGGCGTTTACTCAGACTCTTGAATTCATACAAACTTAGCTTAATTTAAAATGCTGAGCTATACAAAAAGTACACTATATGGGTCAAACTTCTATAAAGGAAAAATGTCCAACACTCTTTACATTAATGTGTATTATATAAAAGAGTAAATGTAACAAAAAGATTCCCTTAGTAGGCAGGACAGATAAAAATACTTTTATGGGATCCCTTGTTTGGACACGCCTTATCCAAAAGTCCATGGGGCAAATTAACTAAAGTGCAAAGTACCTAACACTAGCGATAATTTGCCAGTGTGACATAATTGCGTCGATTTACTAACAGTGACCCTGGAGAAAATTCGCTAGCAAAGTAGATAGACTAAGCGCTACTTTGCACCCTTACGCCAGGCAAAGTTGCGCTCTGATGAGAGGACGTAACTACACTAATTCACTAAGATGCCCATTTTACCTGCTGAAGTTCAATACAGTAGATAGGAGTCACTTTTTTTAGGGTGATAGTCTGAAAAATGGTGTAATTTTGGGGGGTTGCCATCCTTTCCCCCTACTTTTCCTAATATATGGCAACTAGGGTTGCCAGCTTTTCCTGAAAAACATACCGGCCTTCCTATATATTTATCTTTTTTTCCTATTAATAACATTGGGATCAACCATCAAAAATACCGACCAGGTAGCAACCCTGATGGCAACACAACTATACAGTGGACACATGTTTAGGGCAATAGGACAGCTTTATTTTATTTATTAAAGGTTTCCTGGGCTTGTCTAGTGTAATGTAGTGGCTGTAACATAAACGTCTACATTATACTTTTAATTTTGCGCCGTATGCAAATTAAGCATCACTAGCGTAAATGTGCTTTGCCTGATGAAGTAACGATAGCGCAACTTCGCTACTTTTCACCTCCCTGAGCAAAAATGGGAATTTGAGGTGGACTGGTGAAAATTTGCCTGGCGAAGTGTGGCGAATTGCGGTGAAAGTATCACTAGCGAATTCCACACTTTAGTGAATTTGCCCCGTAGGGTAAAAAAGCAGTTTAAAAATGCAAAACATCTCAGAACTAGAAAATGAATGTAAATTGTCAGTGCTCAAAGCATTGCCTTTATTTAGCTACATCAATTAATTTTTTTAGGTTAAGATCCCCTTTAACTGTAAGTTCCATTGCTGCTGACTATATTACCACTATATAAATCATACTTGTAATAAAAATAATTCTCATTTCCCTAAACCAATAATAGCTTATTTCTTATGGTTTGCTATGCACTACCATTTTTAGAAACCCATTTCTGTAAAAAGTGATTTGATTTTAAAACATTGCGTAACAGCAGAATGCATACATTAAACCGTAAACTACTTTCCATAAACACTTATTACAAATACATCATCTTGGGCGAGGGTATTGGAGGTAAAGCACATTTGCAGGTATTAAAGCTGCTTAGTTTCAAGGTGTCTGTCTGGTTAAAAATTGGCTACATTGCTCTCTGAGGATTTGGGGACTCTGATTGGTTCCAATAACATTTAGTCAGTAATCAGAGAATTTTTCATAGATGAAATCACAGTATGGATTTTAAACCTTTTCATCCATGTGTCCTGCCGAACCTGGGCCCATGAGATTTCATCAGCAGTGAAATGAAAAATGTTTGTTATTGTTTTTCACTCTGTCAATCAATGATCTATTTCCCCCCTTGCTTAAATGGTCTGTGGCACTTTTATAAGATTTCCATAGATTGGTCCGTTAGCAAGATATGTTAAAAAAGTGCAAATCATCTTTTAAAAAAGTATGGCAGATAGCCAATTTTATTATTTCCATTCTACAATGGAAGCACCATTAAACTACAAGATAACAGCATATTCTCAATGTAGAATGAAAAGAATGAAATAAAACAGCTAATGGAATACATTTTTTTGTACAGCAAGGTTATGTGTTTTCCAGTGTAGAAAAGAAATTGGATTTCGTGGGAAATGTCCCCACAGTATATTTCCTCCCAAAGCTGCAAGAAGGTTTCAGACAATCCAGATAGTAATCTTGGAAGATACCTATTTTTAAAGGATTGCTTTCTACATATAACTTGAATTACAGTCTCTTTCCAAATTCTTTTTAACGTCATTAAAGTACATGCTCTGATTAATTTTCAATGGTACCTTTTTTCTTTAACCTTTTCTATTATTATTTCTTTACTGCTACAGAATTTTAATTTTCATTAACGTTGTTAAAAATTGGATTCATTTTGCAACTACCTGATTTTTTTATATAACTTGCAGGAAAAATAATTTACTAAATTATATATATATATATATATATATATATATATATATAAAAGCAGAGACGTGTATTGTAGGAAATGCGTGTTCGATGAAATGTGTGTTCTTTCGTAATGATTCAAGCTGATGCGGCTCTGCTAAAGTCCAAGTAAGTCTGCCCTGTAGAGATGACAGTCAACCTCTGGAGCCAGAGGAGATAAAGGGACTTGCCTAAGGTCAAAAGGAGATGACACAGAATTGTAACCAAGCTTCAGTTTCAAAGCTCTGTGTTTTATTCTCTCTCTGTCTCTGAGCAAAGAGAGCAGTGTGACATTTTAACAAAAAGAGCATGGGATTTTCTCTTTTAAAGCATTCATCTTCCTCTCAGACTTTGGGCCTTGCTTAAACTCAGGGGGGAAGGGGATCACGTGACCTACAAAAAAGGGATCCTACTGTCTTCACCTGTATCTGTCCTGTCCTTTGTCAAAAGTGCAAATAAGCCATTTCCCCACAATTAAGGGGCAAATTTACTAAAATTCAACCAAAATCCTACGAATCCATTCGAAATTCGATAAGCATTCGACTATCAAATGCTTATCAAATAGTTTTAGGCTATCTTTTTGCACGATATTTGATTTCTTGATGAAATCGTACGATCGGATACTGATCGTTCGATTTCGCGAAAGAATCGTACTTTTGCCTTCAAGCCTCTGAAAAATTTGTATGATCGAGGCTTTCGATCATACGAATGATATTGGAGCAGGGCTTAGCAAAAGAAGCCTATGGGGGGAGTTCCCATAGGCTTCTATTGGTATTTGGTAGGGTCAATCCGGCGAAGTAGGCATTTGAAGGATTTTAACATTTTAAATCCTTTGATCATCGAATTATCGAATTATCGAATATCCGATCATTCCATCTATTCGATAATTCAGTATTCGATTATCAAACTGGCCAAATTTGCATATTCGAATATCCGAAAAACTCGTACAATCGGTATTCGATAAAATTCAATCGAACTTCGAATTCTTCACACAAATTTTGTAAATTTGCCCCTAATAGTCTGTTTGTGAACGTTTTGTCTTATTTTGAACAGTTTTGCATTCAAGCATTCCTGATCCCTTGCTCCTGTTCTTGTGTTGTAATTTTGACCTCTGGATTTTGACTGGGCCTGTTTCCTGGACATCCTTTCAATTGAATTATGCCTGCCTCTGACCTTGGCCTGTTTCCCACTACTATAGAACTCAGCCTGCCTCTAACCTTGGCCTGTTTTCTACTATGGTATAATACAGGTTACCTCTGACCTCAGCCTGTCCCTGACTACATTTGAACTCTGCCTATCCCAGACCTTTCTCCTGCCTAAGGACTTTCTTCAGCTTGCCTACCTTTTTATTTATTATTTTTGGTCTTGCTTCTTCCTTTTCCCCTTATTTCATGTTTTTTCACTTACTATTTTTCATTAAATATATGTGCTCACTTAACATGGCTTCCACTATTAATCATATCTTGCAACATGCTTAACTTGGGTTACTCAGCACACAGGTTTCCTTCCACTAACATCACACCCTAGGTGATTTTTGACCCTGTCTCATCATAGCCATATAAAGTAGCTGTTCCTCATAATAATTGTGTTATCATCCTGATGAATTATTGACTATGTTTCAAAATTTCTCTTAAATAAATCTAAATTCATTTATAATCTTCCATTCCCTTAATCCACACTAATATTTTCTCAACAGCACTTGTTGAGTAGATTGTATCTTTGCAGCACACTATAAATCTCCCCTTTCAATTGGGTTGAACCTTGTGACATTTAATGGGAAACCCAAAGTGCTATTTTTATGTATGTACATTTTAATTTTAAAATCTTATGCTTTTTATAGTAATTTAGTACTATTTTTAAAAAACATATGTAAGTACTTTTGCAATTTTAACATTATTATTATTAATATGTATTTTTAGTTTTATTTTCTAGTTTTCAAGATAATAGCAGTTTTTACGATACCAATATGATTATTTAAAACAATAGCACCATCTGCTGTGCATTTTGAGCATAAAGGAGAAATCTCATCTGGTATTTCTCTGGTTATTTCTAAGCAGAGCAACATTTCAAGACATTTTGCTGTTATTTAAGTTCATTATATTAGTAGCGTAAAATTGCTAATATCTTGAAAACTACAAAAAAATATGTTAATTGTAAAAGTGCTTATTTGCTTTAAAAAGAAGGACAGGAGCAGAGGTACAACATTAGTGGGTGGTTCCCTACATGAATAATACCCACACAAATAAGTAAAGAATTGGCAAGAAAACAGCTCATAAAAGTGATATATAGTAAATACTTGTGTATAAAGGCATTCTTTAAATATATGAACTCTTCTTTTTTAAAATATACAATTGCAAAGGCTGCTGTTTGAGTATTTCAGTATTCGGGTCTGAACATGTTTACTACCTAGGGATGTTTCTGTGAAAATCTGAAAAGAAACAAAGCTTCTTTGGGTTCCTCCATAACACAGAAGAAAGAGTTTTCACCAAAGTTTAGTGTAAAATTAAATTATTTGCTTCAATTCCCATGATACAATGGAGACAAAAAAGCAGGTAATTTTTAAAAATAACATAAAAACTTAACCCATTTTTCAATGAATTCCTCCTTGCTTGACTTTATGCTTTAACAGGTAACATTGCACACGTCTTCTTGAATGTTAAAAAAGAGCTAAACAAAGAAATACAACCAATACAACCACAGCCATTTAGCAGTGATGATCTGTGGCCCACACTATGCCCCCAGTAGCTCCTCATCTTCATTTTTGCTGATTTGCAACATATGCATATATTTGTTCAGTTGCCTAAACCTAGGGACTGATATACAATATAAAAGTCCCAATACAAGGCTGACTAGTAGTTAATACAGATTCTCGTGAAATGGCAGCTCTGAAACCAATGCATTTTTGCATCTGAAGTTAATAATCAGCCCTTTAGCATCAGCTTCTAGAACAGTCCAGACTCACTTCCTGCTTGATCATTTGTAACAACCCCTAAACTTAGCTAAACTGCCCAGAGCACTCTAAGCATTTGAGTGTCAATGACAAACCTAACAAAAACTAATATGTTGGCCCATGGGGCACAACTTTGATGGCCTGAATGATTACTGTTATAGGGATTATTAAACATTAGGATGGTGCAGTAAGTTCACAGTTAGTTGCATCTGTACTGTAAACAATATTTAGTAAATCTTTTTGCGAAATGGTGTTGTATATATTGTACTTTTTTAAGGTATAAATGGCATAACAGAGCATGCTCGCAAGCTAACAATTTTGCTTACTCCTGTTGGGTTCTACTTGCCACTCCAGGGAAATCAGTCTGAGACTCACAGTCAGTTGTTTGAATTAAAAAAAGACTGAAGAACTCACAAATAAAGCAGTACATATCTAAAAAATATAATAAGAAAGAGATCATAAAGGTTATTCTGAAATAGGTTTATTAAATAGATTGTTATTCTATGGGTTTGGAAGGAAATACATTTCTACATGTAGGTTAAGGTGGGACAATGACCCTTTGCATTTATTGCCATTCATTTTTCCTTTGATGGATACTAATCACTAATACTAGATACAATAAGATATACAAATTGTATAATAAAAGATGCAAATTTGGGTCCCTGGAGTCAAAAGTCCCTGGTTTAGGGTTTTTCTTTATTACAATGTGCACAGTTCTTGGTGAGCCCATGCCCATTACCCAAACTCCACCAACAACTGACAGAGCATTATAGAACCAGGTCCGTTTCCACCATGAATAGATGAAAGAGGTTTCTGGTTTGTAGAGTCACAGAATATATTTGGAAAGGGAGCACCATTCATACTTCTCTGGTGCTATTCCTAGACACACGGCCACTTCATCATTTAGCAAAATCACAAACTGATGAAGCACTCTACCATTTGAGTCTTTTATTGTGCCAGGATTACCACAAAGATGCGGAACAACATTTAGGGGGGTTTACACCTCCCTTCAACCTGACGAAGGGAGGTGTAGACACCCTGAAATTCTGTTCTTCATCTATGTGGTAAACCTGGCACAATAAAGGATTCATTGTACAGCAAGAAATGGTAGAGTGCTTTATCGACTTGTAGAGTCACAAAAGCCACAAGGGCCTAGACACCCAAATAAGCATCCACAAATTCAGCACTGATTCCGGCATCTCAGCAGTTCACCTGAATAGCAACAGGCGAGATTTTTTTCTCAGCTGTGTTAGCATGGTGACACATCTTCTTCCGTCGTGTCTCTCCTGAAACATAATCCACCTAATGAAGACTAATCTTTCTACTTTTTCATATTTAAGAGGTAATTAAATCACTTTCACAAATTTCATTTCCCAAAGTCAGGCACTGTCGAAAACAAACAGTAAAAGGCAGTCTCAAAGGCCTTTATCAGCTCTTCTGACCTACATCTTATAATGTTTCTCCGGTAAAGGTATATATGAGAGTTACAGAACATGAGCACTGGGAAATCCTATATATACAAGGCAATAAATGTCTCCCTGAACACAGATAAACAGTAAGGCCCCAGGCCAAGTGTTTATGAGCTGTAGAATATCTTTATTTTATTCGGAATTCACAGTCTCCCAGCCCGTCCTCTTTATACTATATTACTGACATCTTCATATTTTACCTCTTCCCCCAGAGAGAGAAGGAGCATTTGCTTGCACTGCATAGTGAATCCTCAAACCAGTTAAGTGCAAAAAGTTGATATATTTGACTGGAGCTGGATGGTGATTTAGGTAGGGGATATTAATGGAAAATGTTGCTGTTCAAATGATTGCATTAACTAGTTACAAAATCACAATGACAATTGTACAGTTCTTTTGCGTTATTATGTTAACCAGATATGTATTGCTATCAGTTATATAATGCAAATGTAGGGAAAAAATCCATATAGGTGCAAGTACAGCATATTTTATCAAGCTGCTTGGATATGTAGTTCACCAACATCAGGACTTAGCAACCACTCCAGATAATTAATATCAAGTATTAGAACCCTGTAGCCTTGGGCAGGGGGTAATAACATGGACCCATATGCAGACAAGATTATGTACATAACGGTCAGTTATCCCCAACCAGTATATTATGCGCAACATGTTGCTCACCAACACATTGGATGTTTCTCTCAGTGGCCTCAAAGCAGGTGCTTATTTTTCAATTCCTGGCTTAGAGGCAAGTTTTAGTTGCATAAAAAACATAAATACTGCCAAACAGACCCTCCTGTAGGCTGCTAGTCCATATAGAGGCTACAAAATAACCAGTCACAGCCCTTGACTACCCAAGGACATTTTTCATGCATTTGCTGCTCCCCTACTTTTTTTATATTTGAATGTGGCTCACGGTTAAAAGAGTTAGGGACCCCTGATATATGTTTTTGTGCCTTAAAATATGTCTATAATACATTGCAGTAAAATTCCTTTGTGTCATATTACATCCTGCATATTTAAAAAAAATAAAATAAAAAATAGCAAAATTGTCTTCTGTTTTTCAGAATAATAAAATGATCCAGTGAAGCAAGATATTTTAGATTTTTAAAATAAGATAAACTGAGCCAGAAACTATAAAAACCTGCCCCAAATCTCCCTGCGTGAATCTATTACTTAAATTGAGTAAGCAGCAAAATTACAATATAAAAATCAACAGGAAACCTTTAATACTTTCATTCCTTCTGACAACAGCAATACCATCAGAGGCGAGAGTTATCATATTCTACAAATTCAGTTTTTAGGAATACATTATATGGTTTTATGTTTGAAGGTCAATTTTGCATTCTGTGTAAAAAGAAGTTGTGTAGACAGGCAGCTACAGGGGGAAGGCAGCTACTCCAGCATTTCTTTGGGCAGAAAGTGGAATAAAGGCGATACACAGATGAACACCAGCAAGAAAGAATATTGATAGAACACAAAACCTCTTGGCCTCATTCCCCTTTTATTTCAAGGGAGTGATGACTACTGAGTCTTAATATAGTGTGATGTTTCAAGAACTCCCTGTCAGGAAACCACTCATACTGTATATTTATTAGCAATGTGGGGACATAATTATGTTAATATCTATTGGAAAATCCCACCTGGAGGACACATTGGAGTGATATAATGTAATGAAGGGATTGATTGATCTATTTAGTGTAGTTTCTGGGGTCACAGGGTCCTACAACAACAGTGACTCTTAAGCTTGTTGTGATCCAGGGAGCAGTTTTTCCCCCATTTTAATGCAAATTACGGAGTCAAAAATTTTAGATTCCAAACTAAGGTAAGTCTGTCTCGCGTTTTATCCAAACAATTCAATTTTTTTTTTATTATTTCCTTTTTCTCTGTAATTATAAAACAGAACATTGTACTTGATCCAAACAAAGATAATGCTTATTCGAGGAAACACAAGACTATTGGGCTTAATTTAATTTTTAAATGATTTCTTAGTATACTTAAGGTATGTAGCTTCAGTTTACAGAATTCTGGATGACAGGTCCCATACCTGTATGATACACCATCTGTGAAATTTCAGCAGACTGAAGAATACAGTATACAGAATCTAATCTGGACTTTACACATGCTAGACCAGAGGATTTAACTTTGATGATAAAAATAACTTGAAGATTCATGTATGAAAGAATATTGACATTTCATCCATGCATTAGAAACCATCCCTTCCATATTGTATTCTCTATTAAAGGACAAGTAAGTGGAAGTGAAGTCTAAATAAACTAAATGGTCTGCGTTTCAACAGTTACTATTTGTAACTTATAACTGTTTTATTCCAAGGGTGACAACTAATTGGAGTCTAAAACATTCGAAAATTCAAATTAAAATCTTTTTGATCGAAATTTGATCGAACTTCGAATGCTTCATGTAAATTTAGTAAATCTGCCCGAAGTATATAAAGTACTCTGTTTAGCTATTCCAGGAAACTCCTCTTTTTCATACAAACTAAGAATTTACAAATCCCACTCTAACTTAGTCTATCTCTCCTTTCTATTGCTGGCAGCTGGGGACATTTCCCCAAACCCTGGCCCTGGCTCACACCAGTTATATCATGGCCACTGGCTCCTTCCAACAATACAGAACTCTTATCCCTATACCCAAAAACCCAGTTAATCTTTCATGTGCTCTCTGGAATGCCAGATCTGTTTGCAACAGGTGACCATTTCATTGCCAATTCCTTTAACCTGCTCGCACTTACTGAAACCTGGCTTTCTCCTACTGACACTGCTTCCCCTGCTGCCCTGTCCTATGGAGGCCTACACCATACTCATACTCCCAGGTCTGGAAAAAGACCTGGGATGTGGTAGGTTTGCTTCTTTCTCCCCACTGTACTTTTCCTGTTAATTCCCTATTATTCTCCTCATTTGAGGCTCTTTTCTCCTGTTTTTGCATTGCTGTCATATATCGACCACCAGGACCAAACGCACGATTTTTGGACAAATTTGCTGCCTGGCTTTCTTACTATCTTTCATCCAACACCCCATCCATCATATTAGGTGACTTTAATATACCTGTTAACAACATGAACAACCCTTCTTTCACTAACATCCTTCCTAGGCTTATCTTTGTGCTCAGACTACCCCTCTCACTCCAATGGTAATTAGTGATGGGCGAATCTATCCCGTTTCGGCAAAAAATTAGCGAATCGAATTGTCAAAAAATTTGCGTAACGAGTCGCGGCACGTTTTTGACGCGCGCCACTTGTGACGCATCGCCTCGTTTTTGACACATTGCGTAGTTTACCATGCGCGTTGCGTAATTTTTGGCGCGCAACTCGAATTTATTCGCCGCCGGCGAATCGCGGGAATTCGCTGCAAATTCGCGTCTGCCGAATAAATTCGCCCATCACTAATAGTAATGCTCTGGATCAAATATTTAATAGACTCTGTTCAACCACCAATTTTGCTAACCTTTCTGATCACAATATGCTCACATTTTCAACTCTGACTAAAGGTGGCTATACACGGTCCGATAAAAGCTGCCGACAAACTGAATAGGCCGTTTATCGGCCCGTGAGTGAGCCAGATTTCGATCGGGCAGGATTAAAAATCCCGTCGGATCACGGCCGCATCTGTGCGTTGATGCGGTCTCGTGATCCAACCGCCCATATGCTCATCATTCTGATCCAATCGTTGGGCCCTAGGACACAAGATCGGATCAGCCTGATATCACCCACCTCAAGGTGGGCATATCGGAGAGAGATCAGCTCATTTGGCGAGTGGGCCAGATTTTGATCAGGCAGGATTAAAAATCCCGTCGGATCACGGCCGCATCTGTGCGTTGATGCGGCATCATGATCCAACCGTCCATATGCTCATCATTCTGATCCAATCGTTGGGCCCTAGGACACAAGATCGGATCAGCCTGATATCACCCACCTCAAGGTGGACATATCGGAGAGAGATCAGCTCGTTTAGGGGATCTCTCAGTGTATGGCCACCTTAACTCCCTCCAGACCCCCTGCTATTTCCCAAACACATACCTACCATGACCTGCAAGCTCTAAATGTGTCACATCTCTCTTCTTCCTTTGATTCTCTTCACTCTAGTATCTCAGCCATCTCTTGTCGTAATGTGGCTACCTCGGTCTACTACAGTACTCTTACCACTTAATGAGCTTGCTGCTGCAAAAACTAAATGTGCTAGACCCAAACCACTTCAACCTTGGCATACTGCTCATACAAAAGCTCTTCAAAGACAATCACGTGTACTTGTAGAATCAGTCTTTGTGAGCTACAAATCTGCTCTGCACTCCTATAACACCAGCCTTTCCCAAGCCAAACAAACATACTTTACGTCACTCATTAACTCCCTTTCTAAAAAACCAGCGCAACCTTTTCCACCTTTAAAACGATCATTTCCCCTTATCCACGCCCTCCATGCACTGTCTCTGCTCAAGATATTGCTGAGCAGAAAAACAAAATTGACAGGGGGGACATTACATTACTCACCCCCCATAGTCTTCCACCACTGTCACTGATGAGGATGTCTCAGAGCTTGTGGCCTCTTCTCACCTTACCACCTGACCACTTGATCCTGTTCCTTCAAAACTTCTCCGCAATACCAATCCTTGTCTAATCAAAGCATTTACTCATCTATTTAAAGGGGCGGTTTACCTTCAGGTTAACTTTTAGTATGTTATAAAATGGTCAATTCTAAGCAACTTTTCAGCTGGTCTTCATTATTTATTTTTTATTGTTTATGAATTGTTGGCCTTCTTCTCCTGACTTTTTCTAGCTTTAAAAAGGGGGTCACTGACAACATCTAATAATAATACTCTCCAAAGCTACACATATATTGTTATTGCTACTTTTTATTACTCATTTATTACTCATCTTTCTGTCCTATTAATATTCCATATTCTCATTCAAATCAATGCATGGTTGCTAGAGTCATTTGGACCCTGCTGATACTGCAAACTGGAGAGCTGCTGAATAAAAAGCTAAATAACTCAAAAGTCACAAATAATAAAAAATGAAAACCAATTGCCAATAGTCTCAGAATATCACTCCCTACATCATAGTAAAAGTTAATTTACAGGTGAACAACCCCTTTCATCTCTCACTCTCAACTGGACTGTTTCCTTCTCAACTAAACATGCTCTTGTCACCCCCATTCTGAAAAAAAACAGCTCTTAATCCCTCTAATCTTGACAACCTCCGAACTATCTCTGTGCTACCTTTCATATTTAAACTTGACTTGACTGCCTAATCTACAACCGACTAACCTCATTCCTCTTTGACAATAACCTTCTAGACCCCCTACATTCTGGTTTTAAGCCACAACAATCCACTGAAACTGCCCTGACCCGACTAATGACCTTTTAACAGCTAAAGCCAACAATAATTTCTCACTAGTAATACTGCTTGATCTCTCAGCTACATTTGACAGTGTAGATCACGCTCTCCTCCTCCAGTCCGTCCTTTCGCTTGGCCTTCGTGACACGGTCCTTTCCTGGTTCTGTTCTTACCTCACCAATCATTCCTTCGATGTCTATTACAAAGGAGTAGCATCTTCACCCCTATCTCTTTCTGTTGGTCTCTGTCCTGGGACCCTTATTATTCTCCCTCTATACGTACTTCCACCCTCTGCAAATTAATCAACTCGTATGGTTTCCACTACCACCTCTATGCTGATGATACTCAGATCTATCTCTCCTCTACTGATCTCAGCCCAGAACTCCTAACTCTGGTCTCCTCCTGCCTGTCTGCTATCTCTACTTGGATGTCTCAACGCTACCTTAATTTAAACCTCTCTAAAACAGAAATGGTTCTCTTTCCTCCAACTAACACCAGTAACATCCCAGAAGTATCCATCATACTGTGGCTAACAAATCCACTTTCACCTCGTCTCCCCAGGCTCAGTGCCTTGGGGTTATCCTAGATTCTGCCCTGTCATTCACTCCTCATATCCAGTCACTTATTAAATCATGTCACTTCCACCTAAGGAACATATCCAAAATCCAATCATTTATCACCCAAGATGCTGCCAAAATTCTTATTCACTGTAGCTCTCTTTTAATTGGCCTTCCCTGCCAGAGACTGTCCCCTCTCCAGTCCATAAAGAACACTGCCACAAGGCTTCTACACCTCAGCAACTCCTCCTCCTCTGCCATGCCATTCTGCCAATTCCTGCACTGCCTTCCACTACCTTTCACAATTAAATTCAAATTAATGACCCTGACATTCAAAGCACTTCTTAACTCTGCCCCTCCCTAAATCTCTGAATTTATCTCTTTATACTCACCTAACCACTTACTACGCTCCTCTACTGACCTGCTACTCAACTCTTGTCTCATTACCTCCTCACATTCAAGACTTTGCAAGGGCTGCACCCCATCTCTGGATTTCTCTCCATGATCTGTTAGACTTTCTCCCAACTTTTCTGCTTTCAAGAAATCTCTTAAAATGCACTTATGTAGAGAAGCCTACCGTCACTCTGCTTAACTACCAAATGCTCTCACCCACTTAATTCTGATATTGCCCACTCCCACACCTTTTGTATTATTCTCTTCCCTTAGATTGTCAGCTCTTTCTACATAGGGCCTACCTCACCCTTTATACCAGTATTGATTGTGATGTATTAACTCCATATGTTCTTTGGATGTATTTCATGTGATTTAGTTGTATAAACACATTTATTTTACAGCGCTATGAAATACGTTGGTGCTATATAAATATGTTAATAATAATAAATAAAATAATAACAATAACATTTTCTTACGTCTCTTGGGCCCACTAAGGTTGGACATCTGGACATGTGCTCCCTGCCCTAAAAGTGCATTTGATGCTAAGAAAATTTCAAGGGTATGTTTCAGGAGGATACCGATTGGAACATATTTTTATTATAAGATATCAGGCATAGCACAACTCACAGAAACACCAATCCATTCAGGTGTACCAGATGCCTCACTTAAGTTTGGTCCATCTGTATTGTGCATACTACCTACTGCATTTTCTCATGAAAAAATATGTAGGTTGATCTATAGCATAATTCTTCATTCTGATATAGAGTTTGCCTGGATCCCTGACATCACTAGAGTGAATTTCAGGTAAACATGCCATATAGAAGGGAAATATAAATCAGATGTGCCACTATTATGTCTTGCTTGTGAAACTATACAGCTTTTAGTCATGTTTCTCAGGTACAGAAAGAACAGAGAGTACAATAAATGCAGATTTCCTTAGCAGGCAACTCTTGACAAATGACACAAAACAATAAAAAGAGAACAATAAAGAAGAAGAAATTATGTTTCAAATAAAGAAAGGGAAAGATGGAAAAGAGAATATCATAGCTCGCAGGCATGCTTTTCTTTATCTGACATCAATGTTGCTGGCGTTTTCTGAGTTAAGAAACAGAACGGCCGAACAAAGATTTGTTTGTCTGCATAAACCAATAAACAGTCATAACAGCATTTTTGTTTGTTTTTTTCTTAAGTCCTACAACTACCTGAGAATTTGCTGGAATTCTTTAAAAAGCCTCACAATGACTAGATTCTTTGGATGGCATGAATCTATCTTACCAAAGCATGGAGGATCAGGAGAGATGACCACTCACATGTGCACATGGGAGGTAGTGCACTAGTAGATGACTGCACAATGCATTTTCCAAATTGATGGCCAAGGGCTTTCTAAACATTATTGTGGACAGGCTTGTTGGTATCAAGTGTTGGATTCTACAAAACAATGTTCTCACTACCTAAATGCCTGCCTTGGGTATATAACTAAAGGGTATTTAACTCGTATTGCAGATAAGCATATGAGGAAATAATGTTTTGAGCAGGGTCCAAAGAGTATGGGAAATTGATATATAAGTGAATAGCAATATACTATATAAACACAGAACCCAAGCCCTGACACTATTCGAGAAACAAGCAAAAACAGCTACAGAAAGTTTCTACATGCATGTCATTTGCTGCCAACCAGGAAGCTTCTGCTAGGTATCAATTTAAGAACCATAGGGGAAATGAAATTCAGCTTCTTCTCATGTAAATAAGAAACTTTCTAAATAAAATCAATAAAAAACTTGGTACTGTTTCTTAGATGGTCAAGTTACTCTTCAGTATTCCTCTTTCTGAGCAATATGTCTCTCTAGATGCACTACTAAGAGTAAGATTATTATTTAAAGCATTGGTTCCATTTGCCTGGACAAGAGAGCTAACTGTCTTTTCAAAATAACCAACTGTGACACAAAGTCTGCATGAAAGAGACAGATTGCTGAAAAACAAAATGATTATTCAGAAATGGTACAATATTTTTAACTGCTTATAGTTTGAAAGTTTCTCATTTCCTAATTGATGTTATATATCCCCTTTCAGGAACTATACAACATAATGCAGTAGTAAGAGCGCTCTAAAATGTCCATCAAATGAACTCATTAGGACCTAAAAGAACATAAACAATGACAAGATACTTACACATTAGAGGAACTTGCCCTTTAGCTTAGTATCCCTTCATTTATTGATTCATTTTCTCCTTAAATGTTCCTGGCCTTTTGAACATGAAGCCCATTTTATTTAATGCTGTGGTCATACTGTATGTATTATTTCCTTTCAATTATCTACTAGAACCATTCTTTCATTGTGAGGAATATTTTCATTAATAAAAGTGTCTTATCAGTCATCGGATAAAATGGTACACAGCCTTCTGAATTTAAATTAAAATTGCATGAAGCTTTTAAATTGATACCTTAATTAATTTGAATAAAACGACATTTAATCATCCTGGGCTTTGGATTTGGCGATGCTCTGGTGCGATATAAAGAGAAACTGCAGAAATAATTTATATTCACTGGATCAACAAGCAAACCCTGTTTATTCATTGTGTGCAAGGGTTTTTTAATTAAATAAATCTGCTGATCACACATTGTTTTAAAATTCAATGATGTTTCTGTCAGACAATATTAGTCATTGGGAGTGTCACAGTGCTGTGATAAAAACAGTCAAAGAAAAATGTGAAAATTGAAATTGATTGTAATTTTTGATTGATGTCAGTAAGTATGCAATTAAAGAAATTCACCTCAACCGGCCTTTTTTGGTGCAATATAATTTTTTTAGGAGCAAAGTTTTTCATCATTCTATTCAGTAATTGGATCAAATAGAGAAGCGACTCAGACTTTTGTACTGACACCACTGACACCATGAATTATATGGCAGCCATTCTGATAATTATTTTATTAGCAAATATACCTTGCTTTGATTTTATCTTGACTGATGTTGAACAAAGTAATATTGACACACATGATCTGTAACATTTGCTGTCAAAATATCTTAGACACAAAGGAATGGCTTGGGTGCAAGCATAATAAAAGTTCAGTATAGGACCTATCTGAAAAACAAGCTCTAAAATAAGGCAGTGTCATTTGTCATAGTGTTTATAGGGGGAAAATGCCAATGCATCTCATAAAATTATACCCTTCATAAAAATGTACCAGAAATATTCTAGGTTACATGGAATGATCTCCATCCTTACTCGTGAGAGTCTTTCACATTCTGAAACAATACACAATACAATAACCAGCAGCTAATATCCAAGACTTCCCCCCACTAAGGGCACATTACTCCTAAAGTCATTTACATTTGTAATGAGACCTAACAGCAATCATGTTTTACTACCAAATTTGTATGTTAAAAACATTCATAAGCTAATTGTTAACAAAAAAAGAGAGAAGCATACTGCATTAGTTAATCCTTGCCCGGAGGGAATTGGATTGTTTATGTTTTCAATTTTAATACTAGCTTGAAACTTTCAAGTGTATTTTATTGAAGACTTTATTGCATTTACTACTTCCCTGTCTCTTATTTGGATGTAAAAAATATAGTACAGTCTCAAGCTAAAGTCATTTATAGAGACAAATATGGTTGTTTTATTGACTATACTTGCATATATCTGTGCTAAAATATGGTTTGAAGGCAATTTTCAGTCCCCAGTTAAGAAAATGTTAAAACAAAGTCCTTTTGAGAGCTCAAGTAGGCCCCGTGTAATGATTTAATTTGTGGATACTTAAATGGAAAGTACAACTATATATTTATGTACAGTATGATAGCGATGTACATATATTATATAACATTAAGTTATTAGTTTAGAATTTCCACAAACATTAACAATAAGGTCCAACTAAAGTCACATTGACCATATAAAATTACAACACAACCCAGAAGTTGAAACAGATGATCAAATAGCATCTCAGTTTGTGAGACCCTCAATGTCAAGAATCAAACTAGAAAGCCAATAGATAATGGTACAAAAAGGTTCTAGTTTCCAAAGGGTAGGCATCCTTCCAGTAAACTATATATCAGTGAGATTGAGATTACATAACATTACATTCCTATGTGGACTTTTTGAGGAATTCATCAAGCCTCCTTTAAGTCTAAATAAAGTATGAGGTCTAAAGCCAGTTCTTGCATATCCATATAGTTGTGATTGGCACCAGTCCAACATCCTACATCCTGTTCTGAATTACACACAAATCCACATATAGAAGCTGGGGAACTCCAGAGTTCCCATAGTGGGCATCATCAATACCCACAGAGGAACTGCAAAAAAAAAAAAACTAGGTACAGACATAATTTTGAAAACTAGGACAGAAAAACACAGGATCTGGACTTAGAAAATTTTAACAGCAATTGCCTCAACAATCTCAAAGTGCAATTATGTGTGTTTTGACAAATGAGGCACAATTGCACTAGACACAACTCTCCCATTGTATTTGCAATAGCAACTAATTGTAGTTTCTACTGCAAATTGAGAGCAAATATCTGATTGTTTTGCCCCTGTTTTTTAGGAAAAATTTTCATGTGGCAACATTATAAAATAAGCAATAATTTAAAGGAAAACTATACCCCGAAAATGAATTTTTGAGCAAAAGATAGTTTATATCAAATCAAGTGACATATTAAAGAATCTTACCAACCTAGTATATATATTTAAGTAAATATTGCCCATTTACATCTCTTGCGTTGAACCACCATTCCATGATGGTCTGTGTGCTGCCTCAGAGATCACCTGACCAGAAATATTTCAACTCTAACTGTAACAGTAATAAGCGTGGAAGCAAAAGACACAACTCTGTCTGTTAATTGGCTCATGTGACCTAACTTTATAGTTTGTTTGGTATGTTTGTGTGCACCGTTGGATCCTAGGATCCCAGGAGGCTGTCCTTATTTTTTAAAGTGGAAATTTTCTATTTATGATTACCCAATGGCACATGCTACTAAACAAGTGTATTATTATGAAAATGGTTTATTTACATGAAGCAGGGTTTTACATATGAGTTGTTTTAGGCAATATCTGTTTATAGAGACCTACATTGTTCGGGGGGTATATTTTTCCTTTAACTTTTGGCAGCTAACCAATATAGTTGTTTTACATTCAAATCAGTAACAGGCTGACAGTAATCATTTGCTTTAATTAATTTAATTAACATTGAGCATCATCCTCTTTAAAATCAATCAAATAGAAATCTTAAAAAATTTATTTTACGAGTATCAATTTAGCACATTGCATGAAAAGCCCACATGCTCTGATACAAAAACCATTATTTTTCTAAACTGTAAATTCTGGTTGGTGAAGTTGTTTGGGGGTTAAAACTGTCTAGAATGTATTGATTTCCATATGTATTTTCACATAAAGACCCATAAGACTGACTCCACACACTGGACAAGCTAAAAATAGATGACACCACAAATACTATTGCACATATTTAGAATATTTAAAATTACAGCAAAGTCAATCAGCTGCATGGTTGGATCTGTCAAAATGATCCTTAAAACACACACATCTGAAGAGGTAAAAATTAGTTCAGTTAAAAAGTAGATCTGGAACTATATGCCCTCTGAATAATTAAAAAAATAATATCTCAAAACTATTAATGCCAGATGAACCCTAATATAACCTGGACTCCCTCTCCCCATTGGCCAGGGCTCCACTAGTTAAAAAAAAAGTTATAGATAAAAGAAAACATTGGTGTATCAGTGATACACTCCGAGTTATAGGACTTTAGATTTCACCTGAAATCTCAACATAATTTTCCTTCAAGTTAGGCATTTTAGGTTCTTAGCCTAACTGGTCTTCAGAGCTTCCCCCCCCCCCATCAAAAGGAGCCAGTCCTGTAGTTTAGAAAGAGCTGATTTAGGTCATTAACATTATACTTTTCTGCATTGCACCTGGTCAAGTACATCCCACTGTACTAGTGGATCTAACTGTAGTGCTGTCTTCATGTCCAGAAAATATCCAGTTTTTGAGGATCACAAGACCAGAACTTAAAGCCTATGCCTTGATTTATGGTTAAATAAACCATAAATTTAGAATGTGTAGCCATTTTTATTTGACTTGCATGCCTAATAGTTTTGACAAATGGAACCTGGAAATACAATTACAAGTATGTTTTCATTACATAATAGAGACATTTGTCTATCGCTGTGAAATTCCACCTTGCCCATCACTCAGCATGGAAAAAAAGCCACATTGTTAATGTTTCGTCATGATGTAGCTTTCATGCATTTAAAGTCATTTTCAACCCCGAATTAGATATGAAACAACACCCTGTTTTTTCATAAAACAGAAACAGCCTTCTGTGCCCCATTGTACTTTAAACACTACAGTTCTGAAGATTCCCTTTAGAAATCAGTGTTGTCATAAGAATGAAGAGTCATAGCTTGTTAAGTACAATATGAAACTTTCACTCCCCATCTCATTAGAATGTGGTTCAGAATAGTGACAGCTAAACAACTCTCCTCAGTTGAACATGAAATCAGACACCTTCTTCCAAATTTGTCTTTAAACTGCTTGCAGAATTTCCCTTATTTTACCTATTTCCAGCAAACATCATCAAGATATGTTACAAGTATCTTGCTTGATAACCAATTTAATCTAATGCACCAGTTTAGCAAAGCAGTCTTTCAAATGTCACCTGCACATCTCCTGAACATAGTGGAAACAGCAAAATCCCAACCTTCCAGATGTGGTTGTATCATCTCACTTCATCTGGTAGCAATCTGTTTTCAGCACTGATTACTAGAGATTCTAAAGGACAGGAATGTATGTGTGTATTTATTCCTAAGTAAATAACCATTATTAGGGCAGAATCTCTCTGCAGAATCAGAGCATTCTTTCTCTTCATATTTGCTTATTTACATGATGGCCCCCTTTCTATGTTGTATCTTCCCTAAAATCATAAGATGAAAATGCTATTCATATGGATTATTTTAGTAGAATAGTAGTACTGCACTATGAATACTGCTATGAATCTCAAGACTTACAAAAGGCCATATGGAACTCATTCCAAGTATAGGTGTGGGACCTGTTATCCAGAATTATTAGGACTTGGGATTTTCCAGATAATGGATCTTTCTGTAATTAGAATCTTCATACCTTAAGTCTTCTAGAAAATCATGTAAACATTAAATAAACCCAATAGGCTAGTTTTGCTTCCAATATGGTTTAATTATATGTTTGGATCAAGTACAAGGTATTGTTTAATTATTACAAAGTAATACAAATAATTTATAAACGGGAATTATTTGGATAAAATGACATCTATAGGAGATGGCCTTCCCCTAATCCAGAGCTTTCTGGATAATAGATTTCCAGATAACACATGCCATACCTGTAGTAAGAGATCATATAAATACATTAACTTTATTGCTGGTATAACAGAATACCCCCAACACCAGTTACATCTCTGTCCATTACTTTGTACGTGCAGGCTACATTGGAGAAGGGAACAGGAGGAGATATTGTATTTTAAGCATTTGAGTTAAGTTCCTTCTTGACATTCCCATGGTTAGCATCATTGTTAAAAAAAAATTCTATACAGTCTTTATCAAACATTGGGGGCTGCCTCTGCTGCATTGCCTAGTATTTTCCCCATTTTGCCAACTATTACCTGCCAAGTCATGCCCTCTGGTCAACACGATGAAGGAAAAACAGCATGGTCAAGCAGTGAAGGTAATCCCCTAAAATGTCATTGCAGAAACCTGTGGAAGTCTAAAGGCAACTGGCTGCACTGCACAAGCATTGCCATGACTGCACTATAAACACAGGAACACTATAACAGTTTACATAAATCCAGCTTTTTATTTTACCCCCCAAAAAAACTGTCCTCATCAAACTTAAAAAGAGAATATATATAACATTCTCATAGTTATTCATTCTCAAAAAAGTTGGCAAAATTCTCTGGAGAATTGTACAAATCATTAAAAGGCATATATCTATGGTAATTTTTACTTTACGCATATTCCCTGACTCCAACATTCCATAGCGCAATAATGTTACACATCTTCACAGAACTGTCTTTTCAGCATGTTTTTGCATTATGCTTAATTTTATCAGGCTTTTTGAGTTTCACATAACGACGCAGTTCAATGCAAAAATCAGATATAAATCTTTCTTAAGAGACTCTCAACATGAATTAATTTAAAATTTGAAAATGCATAAGATTCCTAGTGAGATATTTTGAAAAGTTTGTGCAACGCTATTAAAGTGCCTTTGTCCCCCAACCAAGTAGAACTTTAGGCAGACTTCCTTAGAACGATTTTGAAAAAATAGCAAGTCAGGAATGGCTGCACTCTACAACTTACAGTGGTGTGAAAAACTATTTGCCCCCTTCCAGATTTCTTATTCTTTTGCATGTTTG
>CM044443.1:103673098-103707638 GCA_024363595.1 Xenopus borealis | reverse complement strand
TGCAAAAGAATAAGAAATCAGGAAGGGGGCAAATAGTTTTTCACACCACTGTATTTTGAATTCAAACAGGGGATTTATGTGCTCTGAGACTTGAATCAGATACACTAACAAATGACCAGCTGGTACAAAGGTGCAGGTGCAAATTGTTGTGTTTGCAACCACCACATAATGTCTACAGATTCTGCAATCCCTGATATTTAGAAAAAGGAAGTGGCTTTTTCCATATTCAAACTCAAAGCCAGTTGCTCATAAGCAAATTGTTGCTCACCAATCCCTTAGATGTTGCTCCCAGTGACCCCAAAGCAGTTGCTTATATTTGAATTACTGGCTTGGAGGCAATTTTTGGCTGCATAAAAACCATGTGTACTTCCAAACAGAGTTTCCTGTAGGCTGCAGGTCTACATAGGGGCTACCAATAGTCAATCATAGGCCATATTGGAAACCCCTGGAACTTCTTGCATGCTTGTGTTGCTCTCCAACTTTTTCAACATTTGAATGTGGCTCATGGGTAAAAAGGGATAGGGATCCCAATACCAAGCACCTTAAAGGGCACCATTCACAGCCAAAATCAAACACATATTAACAACTTGACCAGTACAACCTAAACATGTTTAATCAAACTACATATACAGCTTAGAAGGTTTATTAGGCAACCAAGAAATTTTAACTGAGCATGTGCGAGATTTCAGATTGAACTTTCACATAGTGTATTTACTTAGTAAATGATGTTAGTTATGATTGGTGCCCTTTAATGAACAAAGACAAGACTAGTTAGGTGTTGCGTACATGCAAATTACAATGGCTAAATTATGTAAGGGCCCAGGTTTCTGTAATTCAGTTTCCCAGGTTTATCAAATGGGGACAAAATCAATTACTGAGGTTAGCTGCTCTAAATCATTATCTGCAGTCAACAACCAAAACCATGTGAGCAGTAGCACATCTCCTTTCAGCTGCAGGACATGAGTGATGAGGCTATAGCCACCCTGCCAATCAAGCTGCATGCGCCAGAGGACAAAGAAGTTATGTGCTTGGACATCCACTCAGTTCCCACATGGGTGGCTGACCAGGTTAAGAGTCAGAAGCAAAAAGGCCATAAAATGATGAATTGAAGGGGATGTCAACAATGCATGCACACATTGTAGAAAGGAAGAAAGCAATCTGCCTGGCTCATGTGGCTCCCTGAACCTGGAGGGCCTTGTGCAAGTGCATGGGCAGCATAACCAGTAGTTCAACCTATGACACTTGTAAAAAAGTCAGTAGCCTTAAACACTGACACGTTGAGTTTAACTATTTTTAGTCTGCCTGCTTGCTAAGGTTTTTATAAAAAGCAAAACGAAGTTTGCTTGAACCATATAGAGAGGCATGCTTTAATCAACTAAATTCCTATTTTCTTAAGAAATCCAGAAACTCAAAGCTACTTGGATAAACATCTACAACATATTTGGTAACTGTTGAGTGACCTTTAAGTACATTTGATAGAATAATGATAGAAATTAGTTTACTGCTAAGGACATTGTAACATCACAGTGTGCAACCTTAGCAAGTATATCTACATGATGAAATTATAAATATACCACGTATGCTTTCCATTGATTTTCACCTTTATCTTTGAATCGCAGGACTTGATCTTGGATTCAAGACACTGGAAACAAACATCAGCAGCCTGTGTTTCACAAAGAGAGTTTTACCAGATTTAGAGGAATATTCCTGTATGTACGCAAGGTCATCTAAATATATCTAGCTAGGTCAGGCACATTTTCCTCTTGATGTGTATCCATCTAATGCAGGTGCACATGTAACATTTTGACATTTAAATAACTTGTCTCTGGGTACAGCACATACAATCACATTTCTGCATTGTCTTTCCATTTTGTAATGATCATTTTAATTTGCCCATCCCTGCATTACAATTTGGTGGATTTTATATCAATAACAGTCACCCTTTATCATACATCAAATACCTGAACACATTAGATTTCATTAGTCTATAGACTGCCTCTTTGCTACTAGGGTAAATTCACCCAGTCTTAATAGATGAGGCCCGTTATGTCCATATCGGTATTTAAAGAAAATTTTATTGAAAGGAGGAGGTTGAATTTATTGTGATGAGCACAGTAAGATGAGATGGTGATTTAGGAGTTCACACTAAGTAGGTGTAGAGGCAGTGTTGGACTGAAGGGGTCTGGGCCCTCTGCTACCTCCAAGGGTCCCCTGCCCCAGCTGCAAATCCTCATAGGCCCCCTCCCCAGTGTAAAATCTCCTTCTGTCCTACTTGCCTTTTCTTGCTCGTCATTTCATGCAACCTGGCTGGGGGGAGATCAAGAAGGACTGGAGAGTAGGAGCTGATGGTTATGGTGAGTGTGTCAGGGTCGTTGAGGCCTGGGGTCCACCAGGTTTTTCCCCGGTGTCCTGCCAGCCCAGTCCGACGCTGGACTGGGCTGGCAGGACACTAAAAATAACAAAGAGAAGCTTCCAACCTAAATACATTTTTTTATTTTATGAATACACATTAAAAAGCCTCCTGGATATGATGCTGATGAATACCCTCTTTGCATTTCATAGTATTATATTGAAATCATTTTTATAAGCTCTTTATATTGTGATAAAAATAAATCTAACTGCATCAGCAGTGGCGATCACTACTGCATATGGACTGCATTTATTACAGAGATAAAGATTATTGCTCTGAAGAACTTTTCCAGTGGAGAGTGGTTTGGTTAGTTGTGCACCTTTATACATTTTGCATTATTTCCACTGGTACTGTATTGTTGGAAAGGGGAGCATACATAATCAATGAACAACTCAGGAGTGTGGGGAAGGTCAGCCATTGTAACAGAGCTTAGGACTTCTGGTTTATTGTAATGCAACACCAACTCAACTGTACCAGAAAGGGCTTATGTATCAAACAGAGATGTCTTTGGAAAAAACAGCCCTTTGCATCAATTCCTTATGGATATGTTATTAAAGTGAAATGGACACCAAAATACTACTCTTCAAAATATTAATGTACATTTAACAGCAGATTTATTAAGGTCTGAGTTGTGTTTTAAATGCAAAAATTGAGTTTTCGAGGATACAGTATGTTTAAGTCAAAAATTTATTTTTTTTGGGTTAAAAAAAAAACTTTACTTTTTGTTAGTAGATTTATTATACCCCAACCCTGAAAACAAAAATCCAAAAATTCACCATTTTTTTCAAAAGGTTTCACTCGAAAACTCAATCAATTCAAACAGTTCGAGTTTCTTTTTGCTGAAAACTAGATCAATTCGAGTTTTCGTGTTATTAACCCTAAACTCGTGATTTAAATTTTTTCAATTACATTTTTCTTTAAATTATAAACCATTAACGTTGTGAGATCATACAAGATCTAAAAAACAAAAATTTGAACTTTGATAAATAACCCCTTAAAATTATAGGTCAAATGTGAATTATTTCATTTAAATAAACCATAAATATATTTCTTACCTACTTTCCAGTCTCCTGATGCTCATTTTATTTTGTTTATAGATTACATTTTCCTTTTATAATTAAGATCACAATATAATAACCAGAATGTCAACATTATCTATGCTGTGGTTTTAACATGTATGGCCTTTAAAATAGAGATAAAAGAACAAGAATAATAACAAGAGATGCAATCAGAAAGGATTAAGAAAACTGAAATGAAAATTCAACCTGGTACATATTGATTGGAAGGTCAGTGGAAAATCAAAAACGGGTGAAACGTCAATTTTTTTTTTTTGCCAGACCCCAGGCCACTATTAGAATGTTTGTTTTCCTGTTGTTAAAATGATTAAACAAAAATTTAATGTTGCATGCTTATTAAACGTGATCATGGAAGCAATCTTCTTTATGTTAATATTCAGCCTTTAATAAGGAATCGCAGCAGTTAAAGTATTGTATGATCCCATTAGTAGCTTAATGCAAGGTTTACTCATTTCTGAAGAGTTTATAATCTGCTTAAAAATTAAAAGAATGGCATTAGCTTTTATTATTGTTTATTGGAGGTTAAAAGTCATAATGAAGGCACTTCATTTCAGTCATTGACAGTCTACACTGAAATCAGTCCCGGATGTTGTGTGTAAACCGAAACGTCATAAGTTAGGGGAACTTGCATATTGTGACCCTAAATGAAAGGCAATTCACCAAAGGTATTTCCTTTTAACTGTGCCTAAGAATGCAAGCCACTGGAAGGCACAATGGGTGTGGCTGTCCTAAACATGGAGCAGATGGTGTGGTAAATTAAATAATGGACTAGACCCTGCAGTGCTTTTAAACTACAACCCAATTTATTTGGGACAAGTTTGTGTAACTTTGTAGTTAAAAAAAAGGGCTTCAGGGTCTGGTCCATTGTTTGATTTATATGTGTAGATATGCATAGAGGTGGTATGAACATAATGCAACCCAGATACCCAAGGTATGACTGGGCTGGTGGAACACTGAGAAAAATTTCAGCGGGCCCCGCCTGCCTAGACTGCTTCTTGTCTAAGATTAACAGCAGTCTCCCCTGGTCTCCCCCATAATGACTGCAAAGGAAAATTAATGGTACCAGCGGGACAGTTGCAGCTACAGCTTGTGATAGACCTGAAGGGGGCAGGAGTCTAGCAGGTGTGTGGGGGCCCTGAGGTAGCAGCCCTGGTGAGCCCCAGTCCAGTAATTTGGATCAACATACTTCAAGTCTACAAAGAAAAATCATTTAAACATGAAATAAAGCCAATAGGATTGTTTTATGATAGCAAACTCTCAAGAAGCTGAACAAAAAAATATATAAAATACATTGAACATACTTTTAACTATTCATTTGAGAACAGCACAGGGGAATATAGCTTGCTGAGTCAACATGTAATGATTCAATTGTTGCAAAACCTCAAGTAATATTTAGACCCATCACTTTTTAAGCCAGTTTACAAGTATCCCCAGAACTCAGAATGGTTAATGCTCAGACAGTTTTTTGCAGTTTGGTGTGATAAAAGAGTAAAAGCAATATTTTAATCACAATGACATGCCCAAGTGGGTTGAACCATATTTAAAAATTGGCTTAAAAAAGGAAATATAGTTTCTTTCCTGCACCACTGATCCTGATAACATGAACTATTTGAAATATTGTAAAGGTGTGGGACCGGTTATCTAGAATTATTTAAACCAGATAATGTGTATTTCAGTCATTTGGATCAACATACTTCGTCTACTAAAAAATATTTTCAACATGAAATAAAGCTAATAGGATTGTCTTCCCTCGATAAGGATTCATGAATCAAGTGCAAGCTACTGATTAACTATTACTGCTATAAAAGAAATAATCTTGAAATAATTAGAATTATTTTCTTAAAATTGAGTCTATGGGAGATGGGCTTTCCATAATTCAGTTATCTAGATAACAGGTTTCCAGATAACGGATCCCATATCTACAGTATACTGGTATCAGTCAAAACTCTAATTCCAGCAATGCTTGGTATGTTCTGTGATTCCTGTACTTTGAAATAAGGAGATTCACATATGTGCAAAGAGTTATGGGTAATAGAATCTTGGCTGAAGGAGAGCAGACTACAGCAAAAGGAATAGCAGGCACTGCTTCAGTAGCAAATACATTAAGATATAACTTTAAAATCGTTGGGAATACATAATTAATGTGTTTTGGAAAGCTGCATACAATAACATTTGCCTTCATTTCATTTTCATTGCAACATATATATTTTGATTTTAAACTCTCTATAATAAGGGCCACCTCTGCAAACTGTACAGAATTGTATCAGGGAATTGTCTGTTGCACCCAAATGGTATAACTAGTGTCAGTTTAATTTATGTTCCCAGCCACCATCTCTCTGGAATGAGAAACATTTCTCAGTACTAAGGGCACATGTGCAAGTGGAAAAATCACTCACAGCTAGAATAATACAGTGCAGTAATGGTGCTCATTTGTGCTCCCTCAAATAGGTGCCTACTGATCCTGAGCACTTGGAAGATAGATTTTGCTCAAAATAAATATATTGCTAAAGTTCTTTAGAATCTCAATATATATATATATATGTGTGTGTGTATTTTGTTTAGGGGAGGCGGCCTTTTGCCCACATGGCACTTTACACTCAAGGTGAAGACTTATTACAATAAAAGTATATCACGATGTTATGGAACAAGCCATAATTATTTGCCAGAATGGTGGGCATGGATAATGTTGAGTAACAATATTATCTTGCTTTTATTAATCCACCACAATAATGTTCCATGTTTTGTAGTTGCAGCTTTTCCCCCAACAAACATATCTTTTGTCAACTTTTTTCAACACTGTCAAATTATTATGGAAAATGTCTTCAAGAAACTTTTGGTAATGGCCAGTGTGCTTCCCCAAAGATCACCTGACCAGAAATCCTGCAGCTCTATCCGTAACAAAAAATAAACAGGGAATACAAGAGAAAGAAGAAAAATAAAATAGAGAAACAGGGACTAAATTAGAGACCATTAATTTTCTCTTATGACCTAACCTGTGTGTCCTTGGTTTGTTTGTGTGCACTGTGAATCATATGATCCCAGGTTGTGGCCTTTAGTACTGTACTTAAAATGGTAGTATTCTATTTAAGATTGCCCAATGGCACATGCCATGGAAAACATTTATTTTCATGAAAATATTTTTTTTATATGAAGCAGGGTTTTACATATGAGCTGTTTTATGCAATACATGTTTATAGAGGCATACATTAATAGGGGGTATAGTTTTCCTTTAAAGGGACAGTAACACCTAAAAATTAAAGTTTTTGACAGCAATGAAAATATCATGTACTGTTGCCCTGCACTAATTTGATTGCTTCAGAAACACTACTATAGTTCATATAAACAAGATATAAACAAAGATATGGTATGTTCAACAAAGCTATCTGCTGTATAGCCTTTTCTCCTTTAAATGGCTGCCTCATTGCTACACAGCAGCTTATTTATATAAAAAATAGTAGTGTTTCTGAAGCAAACACAGCAGTTTTACCAGTGCATTATACTTGCTTTACTTTAAAACACTTATTTTTTGATGTTTTGTCCCTTTAAGGAGCATTGTCCTGTATGTTTTTCTGTTGCTGTTAGAGTTAAAGGAAAAGCTCAATCATCAACACTATCCAGTATTAGCAAAACATTACTGGCAAAAATAGAGGAATTGCCCAGATAGTTTCTGCAAACAGTCATTATTTGAGCTGCATGCCTGTATGAACTGTGGTGGTTATTTTTGCATTTACCATTCCCTATTCTGTATTAGTGTGCCAACTAGTTGGGAGGAAATCTCACTCACTGCCTGGATGATTTGATTTTTAGAGGGGAAAGTAAACCATATACAGCCACAAGAACTTAGGGGATCTATAAATCCTTTGGAAGTTATTTGGAGTGCTAAAGGAACCCATTTATATTATATAGCTCCAGACAAACTTTGCTCGCTTGAAGTTATTTTGTTTACTATATAGGACAAGATTTTGTGCAGTGTCAAGATTACTGTGACAATTATGTGCCTCATCAGGAAAGCTAATTTTGAAATAACCTGCCCAAGGCTTTCTTGGTAGCAAGCTCTCAAGAAGCTGAACAAATGAAATATATAAAATACATTGAACAAAGCTACTTTTAACTATTCATTTGGGAACAGCACAGAGGAATTTTGCTTGTTGAGTCAACATGGAATGATTCGATTGTTGCAAAACCTTAAGTTATATTTAGACCCATCACTTTTGTAAGTGAATTTACAAGAATCCTGGAACTTGGAGAGGTTTACGCTATACATCTACAAACAAGTTACAATACGTTATAAGCATGTATAGAGCGGCGTTATGACTTTGCACCAACGTTTGAAACACTTGCAGGGTATCTAGAGTGTTTGTGTTTTTCCACAAATGTTATATTAAAGAGGAAGGACTCTATGGGACCAATTTACCAACACTTTTTTAGGAATAGTATTCTTTCTCCAAAAATTCATGTTTTTTTATTTCTCTAAAACTTCAAAATTTATTAAGTGTAAAAACCACGGGTATGGGAACTGTTATCCAGAATCCTCGGGGACCTGGGGTTTTCCAAATAAAGGTTCTTTCCATAATTTAGATCTCCATACCTGTAAGTCTGCTGAAAATCATTTAAAAAATAAACCCAACAGGATTTTTTACCCCCCGATAAAGATTAATTATATCTTAATTGAGATCAAGTACAAGGTACTGTTGTATTATTACAGAGAAAAAGGAAATACTGTACATTTTAACATTTTGAATTATTTGGATAAAATGGAGTCTATTGGAAATGGCCTTCCCATAATTCAGAGCTTTCAGGATAATGGGTTTCTGTATAATGGATCCCATACCTGTGTAAACCTTTGCCAAGTAAAAGCGTTAGAGTTCCTAAATATGTCAGTGGGGGCTGTGCTGATCCTACTGGACTTTTTTTTTTGCCCAATAAAACTTTTAGAATTTTTTTTCACTATTAATTGTTCAAAAAACTTGAAGTTGTAGAGGTTTTGTATTTTGTATATATATATATATATATATCAGTGCGTCGTTCAGCATTTTTCTTTTTTATAATATTTAGATGTTTAAAGGAAAACTGTACCCCGAAAATGAATTTTTGAGCCAGGAGGCTGTCCTTATTTTTTAAAATGGCAATTTTCTATTTATGATTACCCAATGGCACATGCTACTAAAACAGTGTATTATCATGAAAATGGTTTATTTACATGAAGCAAGGTTTTACATATGAGTTGTTTTATGCAATATCTGATTATAGAGACCTACATTGTTCGGGGGGTATAGTTTTCCTTTAACAACTTTCATGGTTTAGTGAAAATAAGTTTAATCATGGTTTCAATAATCTAATACCACTAAAATTCAACTCTTTATAAACAGGCCTCCCCAATATGGAGGTTGCATTGAGCAATTTTTGACAAAATAAAGCTAAAGCGATGTCTCCACTTATGAATATTCTGCATCTGACCATCTATAGCAATTCCCAGAGATCCTGGCGTGCAATTTAACCAAGTGATGAGTTTAAGGAGGATTCTTTGTGAAACACATTTGCTTTACTGAGGTATCAGTTGTCAGTTCAGAGCATGTTGTAACGTGGCGGGCAAGTCTGAGTCAAAATGGCAAACTGATTACAAAACCTGTGGTTGAACTGCCATTATCAGTGCTTTTCGTGAGACACTGTCAAATGATATGTGATTTGCAGCAGGAAAGACAAAGCAGGCCGGCTATCAATGGAACAGATGCAGAAGGTGAGAGATTATTACAAGGAGCCATCCAGACTTTCTTCTGCGGTAGAATTGATCGGAATATTTGCAAGAATTCCATTCTGCAATGGTTTCATTCACTTTGCATTTGGAGATCTCTATTATAATCTTATGGAGTATTAGTTGAGTCACACTAAAATAATGGCACTCTGCTATTCAGGCACTTAATTTGCATTACTGAGCACATATATACCATGCATCTTATATTGTGCAATGCAGGGAGCAAAATCCAAAAATGTGGGTGAAATGAAAATGAAAAAATGCTGTATCATTGAACTCTTGCAAATGTGCACTTTAAAGTGCAGCAGATGGAAGGATGGATGGATCCTTTTCAAAATATCTTATCTCTGTTTCATCATCAACTGTTGGGGGTGTATTTATAAATTTGGTGGAATGCTGTCTGAGGCAAGAATATGAAAATGGTGTTAAAAGGACAGTATACACCTAAAAACACCTATGTTAAAAATGAACACAATAAATAGGACTTGTGTTGAAATTACATTCTGCCAATTGTTTTACTTTAAAAAAAATCAATATTTTAATTTTTTTGCCATTTTAATGCACTTATACAAAATCTGGTCTATTTTACTGAACATAATCTCCCTCCTCCATCCTTTCCTTTTTAACAGGACAGTTTGTTCAAAGCTCCCTATTTATCTTTGAAAAAACAAACACATCTCTACCTTCCCGAAGAAGTGGCCTTTGAGCAGCTCATTACCAGGGGCTTCTCAGCGGACTGGTAAAATGCCTTCCTTTGCATTTTCCACAATTAAGTAATCAAGCAATGTATTTTACTTGCAGCAATTCAAAGGGAATGGCATTTTTAGGGATTTGTTGCCCATGGCAGCACAGATTTAACCGCCAGAGCAAAGAAATCTTACACGTGCCATTGCCCTAACAAGTACAATGAATTACAATGAATAGCTTTTAAGCTTCTTGCAATTAGAATAATTAAATATATAATCTGATAGGTTGTTATGGTTTACTGAAAAGAGAGGATGTTACCATATACCATTAGCTGCTGCAAACAATTACACTACAGTCTGCAAATTTGGAATTCATTTAGGATTCAGGCAATGCTTTAATGGAAGATTCAGTACTCAGTGTTACCTTTTATTGCATGATCACAAATTACAGTAGGGCTAATTCACTTACCTAGATGCAGTGAGCAAATCCCCATGTGTTTTCCCCACAATGCAACATTCTTTAGCAGAATTCTAGTGCCATTGAGAGTGTAACTGGGAGATTTGTTTGGCACAACAGTGCTGCCCCTACTGCAATTGCATCCAAAAATGATGCAACTGTAAGGGGCAGATTTACTAATGTTCAAATTTTGAAGTTAAAAACCTTCAAAATTCGACCATCAAAAATTTTTTAAAGGCCATTTTCAGTCGAAAATGGACCAAATAGGTCAGTTTTCGATCGAATTAAAATCGTTCGAATGCATCGCTGGATTTGAAGGATTTTGCGCAAAATCCTTCGATTTTTCAGTACAGGATCTAGGAGGTCCCCCATAGGCTAAAATGGCAATTCAGCAGCTTTAAGGTGGCGAAGTGTCGAATTCGAAGGATTTTAAAGAGACAGTACTTCGAAATGACTTCAAATTTTATTTGAATATTCACTTCGACCTTTAGTAAATCTGCCCCCAAATGTACTTGTGTATTTTCTGAATGGAGACAATTCTGATGTTTGTTGCTGTCGCTTCGTGGAGTGTGCAGGGAGAGATTTCTGCACCTCATTCATACTTTATTCAGACATAATAGGGCCCTATTCAATCCTTCCACAAGCACATGCTTTAGAATATATTTTGCTCACTGTTTAAATAAATGCTTTATATATATATATATATATATATATACACAATGTATATATATATATATATATATATATATATATATTTCTATATACATTTCTAATTAAATGACAAAGTTTTCAGTGACTTTACCTCCAAAAACCAGACTGAACTTTGTAATATGGATCTTTACCCAGCGATATTCGTTGACTTAATTGGAGTCAATTTGGGAAGATTCAGACAGTAGTGTGGCAAATGACTATGCATTTTTATTCATGGAATTTTTTACATGGTTCGCAAACAAGATGGATTTGATACAATGCCCACGGCTTTACATAGGAGCAAATGGGAAGAAATTATCTATAGTGTTCCAGTGCTATAGTATGTTTAATCACTCATTTCACCCTGCAGTGAAGCATAAAGAAGGTCGGTGAGCCCCATTACTCTTAATTGTAAGAGGGAAAAGATGATGCTAACGTTTCTTTAACGTTTCTTTAGCTACATAATGAAACCCATATGAGAGCTGTTAAATTGGCGAATGCTGCAAACAGGAAAGTTGTCAATAGTGTTTAATAATAAAGCAGTGCTCTGCTGTAGGATTTTTTTCCCTCCAGCATGCAAGCATTAAAATGGCATCTTCTATACAGTTGCTTCTTTTCAGTAGAATTATAGCAACAATTTTCCCCAGGCAATGAAAAGGTTAATGCATGGGTTCGGTTACTGTAATCTGCTGAGAGGGAGCTTTGTTCATCAGTATGCCAAGCAAGGTAATGGCATGCACATTATATTAAAGAAGAACCTTGAATTGTCCAGGATGGAAAGTTCATTTGTAAATGTTGTATTTATAAGTATAGGTTTTCTATAGGTAAATTATTTTCCCCTGAGATCACCCCATTTGCTGATTTTAGGAATGTATCCCCCCCCATGAATCCTGCCCAAAGTGCTTGCATTTCCCCGTGATTTTCCCAAATGGAAAGAGATATAGAAATACACTGAGTCACCATCAGGTACTTGATTTATGAACCAAGGATATGGTACAAAAGCTCATGGTGGAATCCCTTTCTTCAGCTTGCCCGAAAGTACACCATATCTACCAGTAATAAATCAAGTCAGCCATTCTCTCTTACTGGGAATACTTTAATCTGGAAATATTGAGGGCTTTGTGTGCTGGAGTTGCATCAGATTACCATATTCTCCAGTGTGTAGGGTGATGTTTATTTCTATGCATTTCCCATTGGCAGCCGGGGGGAGAAATACATTGATTTGAGGTGGAAAAAATAGAAAGTCATCCAGAAAGAGAAGGCAGGACCAATTATCTATGGCTTGCAATACTCCACAAAGCTTGCTATGGACAGAATGGTGTAGTTAATTTAATGGCTCAATTGGCTTATCACTGGTCACTTTGAATACAAACACATTGGTAATCTTATTCCTAATTAGTCAAAAAAGGTCCAAAGTATCTCATCATATTATTGGGCGATGATCATATAAGGTGCTGATTTGCTAATTGACCAATGGGTAAACGGCTTACTATTTTGTCTTCAAGAAGATACTCCCATGTATTTGTGAATGTCTACAGAAAATGTAGTGACGGGAGCTGTCTCAGCTTATACACAACCTATTAGAAACCAGAGAAATTCATGCCACTTTTCCACAGTCCCACAGATGTAATGCTGTAGAAACCAGCTGAGAAATTTGGACATTTTCTGCAAAGAAAGTAAACGCGTGCTAAATAAATGAAACAAATTATTTCAAACAGGCGTGAAATACCTTCAGCAGCTTGAATGCAGGTTCTGTCAGCTTTAGAAAAGAGATCAGCAAGCAATGGCTTTGGTTTTTGTTTGTTTAAGAACAAATACTCCTGTAGTGTCATGGCAGCTTTGCTGCAGGACCTCCCTTTGCAACCAGAAGAGTGTCTGTAATAGCAAAGGGTTAATGAATAATTCATACGCACAGAGACAAAAGAAAAGCTGAGCCAGACTAAACTAAGAAGGAAATTGGGATTTAAAATAATCAGGTTGCTTGCAGTTCTGTATGGCTGTTTTACACAAATCAACCCACTCCCGTCTGCATTCTATAAGAAGGCTACAGTATGACTGAATTGTATTTATTTTAAAGGTTCGCTGAAGATAAAATTACCCTTAAAATGCAATGGTGTAGTAAATGGATGTTTAAATTTAGACTTCACTGAAGTTATAAATAACATTTCCCACCACCTTCAGCTGTTGGCTGGACTCTGCTCACCACTACCAGGAGAGCTACAAGTTGGCCATCCTTATTGTGATATATAAAGACTCAGTTTTCATTTTCCTATTGGTGCTTTTATTGTTTGTTTGTATTCTATTTAACACTGACTGCATCTAAGGTTCTCTAATGGGCCCTAAAAGGCCCATCCACATACTATTCTATTTAACACTGACTCCATCTATTTTTGTGAGAACAGGAACTCAATCGAAGGTTCTAGAAGGACCCAGTCAGACAATGGCCATCGGGAAAATAGTTGGGTCACAGGGGATTAGTATTATTATTATTAACATGTATTTATATAGGATGAGCTACAAAAACCCAACACCCCTTTCTGTTTTTTTCACTTTGTTTGTGTTTTAACAGACATTTCTAAGTAGTTGTGTCTGTGTATGTATTGCTTGATATATATTATACAGTAATATATATGTATTATCAGTGTCGGACTGGGATGCCAGGGGCCCACCAGAAAACCTTAGACCAGGGGCCCACCAGAAAACCTTAGACCAGGGGCCCACCAGAAAACCTTAGACCAGGGGCCCAACTTTCCAAACTATTATTCCTTCTCTCCTCACTAGGATTTAGATCTACTTACTATACTTTTTTCTTCCTTTATTAAGCCTCTTTTTCCACATAAAGAAATAAGGAATGGACATGAAATAGGACAAATTGTTAGATGCGGGCCCACTGACACCTGGGCCCACCGGGAGTTTTCCTGGTATCCCTGTGGGCCAGTCCAACACTGTGTATTATACAGTGCAAATATATATAACTTTGATAGCGCTCTGTAGCTTTTAGAATGCCACAGACATCCTCATGTCTGCGTTAAACACTAGACTTTGTTTAATGCCCACAAAAAAGTCAGAACATCTGTCCACTAACGCTTGCAGCGAAATAAAAAGTCTAATAAAACTGACAATGACTCAGTTGTTAGAGACTTTTGAGGATCAGGTGATCAGTTTCAGTTCAGCAGGGACTCAGCTCCATCCTGTTAAATATCATTGTCACATTTTTCACTGTCAGAGCATTGCTGAAACACCATTCATCATTACTATTTCCAACCTACCAATGTAAATTCATAGCTGCTCGATTTAACTTGCCTCTTATTGTCCTGAGAGGATTGTTCCTCATCTTGCTTTCACGCATTAGAGCAGTTAAAAACAAACTATGAAAACAAGATGCTTCATAATCAATGGAGCTTTCTTTTTTTCACAGAAATGTCTGAAATGTTGGCTTAATTCAACTATTTTTGTCTGTGTTGGTGACACTGCAGGAAAGGGGAGATCAATAATAAATGGCATCTAGTACCCAAATACATTATGTGTTGAAGCTTTTTTCTCCCTGAGGAGTGAACAGTAAAATGTTTTTGGAGTATTTTACAAAGAGGCAAGAAGCGACTAATATGATCATAGATTCTGTCTGACCATCTCAATGAACAGTCTCTAAACACTTACAGAACATCATTCTATTTGAATGCATCTCATAATATAACTGAATCAAAAGGTGTAAACGTAAAACTATTTTCACCTGTCTGCTCTTTTGTCACACAAAGATTTAAACAAAGTTTGTTGGGGGAATGTAACTGTAATAATACCTGGGACGAGGTGGGTAATTCTGAAGTCTCTCTCCTGCGCGCCTCCTGACCCAAGTTAACATTCCAGAATTGACCCTCACCGTGCAGGTCATCACGCTTGGAGCGAAAAGTAAATATTTAAAGGGCCTGTGGCCAATTGTTCATTGTCCAGTGTAGATCTATGTCCTATTTCCTACATCTCTCCCCTGCTTATTTCTGATCTTGCTCACTCCCACACCTTGTGTCTCATTCCCTTCCTTTTAAATTGTAAGCTCTTTAGCACAGGGCTTTCCTCACCTTTCATACAGTACTGGTCATTACGTATGTAACTCTGTATGTTCTATATATGTAATTCATGTGATTTCTTTGAATTAACACATTTATTTTACAGTGCTCCTCAATATGTTGCAGCTCTAAAAATACATGTTACTATTAACAATGATAACGTAAATAAAGGGTCTACAGCCAATTGTTCTTTGCCCAATGTGGGTCTATTTCCTAATAGTTCCTGGGTGCTCTTATGTTATGTATTTCTGGTCCTTGCCTGTCCCTGACTTTTGCTACATCACTGCCTGTACCAACCTTTGCCTGTTTACTGACCATTCTTGTGTGTCCTGATTTTATATTGTGTTATTGTCGGTGTTGATCCTGGCATGTTACCTCAGCTACATCCCTGACCCCTGATTTTGTACTGCTCTGCCTGAGTGGTATCTACATGGCCAGGCCCTCGACTATACTCCTTATTCTGTATCCTTTCCATACATGCTTTGTTCTTTCGTCTGCCAGAACTATCCCTTTGGTCCTCTCACTTTAAGACCTAGCTGCATCCGAGTAGTGGAGGGTTCCTCCGAAAGTGAAAGGTAGTAATTATAGGCAGAATCATAAAGTAAGGCTGGGACCTTGGGGTTAGTTCTGGGACACCTTAAGTTACAGTTATATGTTTTGTTAATGCAAAAAAACTGTGAACCATGTTTGCATCCTTTTTGACTAATTACAGACCTCAACGACTTCATCACAAAGTTTGTGACCATTTGTGAACATTTGCAGTGTATGTAATTACATTTCAGGTAAAGTTTCTGTACCGTGTTAGCCAGTAAAAATGTTATAGGGCAACCCTTTTGAAATAAAAATTACAAAGTGGAATAAAGAATCAACTTAAAAAAGGAAATGTTCTGAAAGTTTGCTATGATTATATTGGTTAGCCAAGGTATCACCTTTATACCACTTTGTTATTAATTATTTCAAAAGGGTTGCCCTATAACATAATAAAATTTCACAATCGCAAAGCGCTTTTTGAGACAAAATATTTAACGAAACTCCAGAGCAATAATTAATGATAAACCTTTTGCTTGTAATAATCACCAGCAAATGATTGAACACTGTGAGCAGCGCAAAAAATTTGCAAAGATGCCATTTTCAATGATGCTTGCGACTTTAAATTACATTCCCCCTTAACCATCCTAACCAGGAGGGACAGTTCAAGTGGTTCAAATACTGTGGGGGAGGGCTGCTGCAGTGGCATGGGGCAGTAAAAAAGAATGTATATTTTCTCTCCTAGATACACCTGAAAGTCTAGCCTGAAGGTAAGTTAGGGTGAGATTAGACATTCTTGGAACTACGGCGAATTGGACTATAAAACAATTCTGTCCTTTACGGTTAGCTAAACACTAGTGATTAGTAGAGTTCTAGTGAAGCTTTGAGCATACTGTACATCTTAAATGCCCTACCCTAAATCTGTGTAGCTAAGACCTAGGGTAAGGTAAGTTGGAGCAGTGTCAGAGCAGCTCAGTCTGAAGGCTATTCAGGGTGAGGTCTGTCGATGATCTCTATTTGCTCTTCCAGATGCACCTAAAAGCACAGCTAAAAATCAGATGAGAAGAGAAGATTGGATTTGGAGGTGATCTCTTGATGAATGAAACAATCTGTAACCTTGTCATAAGCTCAGGTAGGCCCTGGTCAAACGTGGGGCCTCCAAGGGGACATTTTAAATACCCCTGAAAACCCAGCTAAAAGGTTAAGGCTAAGATGTGAAACTGAACTGTTGATGAATGACTGATACAGAAATATTCTCGCATACTTGATTCATATGCTATGTTCACATGTACACGTAACAACGAACCAATGGCACAGGGAAGGAGGCAAGAAAGATAATCAGAAGGATGGTCAAAAACAGTGGAATTGAGAGCTATTGCTTTATTTGCATAGGTCTAGGACTTCATTTTAAGCTTTACTGGAAAGATATTTAAATAGGGTCTTCCTACATTTTTTCTGGATCCTTATAGTACATTATGAGCACTTGTGTCCTAGTTTCAGAAACAGTGGCTTTAAATGATCTTTTGGTGTTCAGTCTATTCCAGGGTGTGCAGGTATGCACTTAAGTGTCACATGAATAACAACTGTGTACCCTTATACTGTACTGGCTTAGCTCTTGCACCTAATTGCAGCAAACAAGCCCCAAGCCCTTTTTTTCATAATTGCTTCGAACACTGTTGTGAATTAATTTAGATTTCATAGATCAAAAAATAACTAAAGCACAATGCCCTTAATAACAGTAAAGGCTTTAAAAGCACCACAGCAACATTAATTAAAAAAGGTTCCTTGCCCTTAGCAACTAGTTTAATTCCTTCTGGAATACTGAAAGAAGTTATCATCTACCTCAGCTAACTTGCTTAAAAAAAAAAATGTTTCGAAATGTTTAACAGTGAAATCTTTCCTTGTTTTACTTTTTACTTACTTGTGAAAAAGCCCAACTCATTTCTGATATTGACTTTAGAAAGGCACAGAAGTAAATCACTGTAGTTAAAAATACAATAGTCCATTGTGGAAGCACGCAAGGAGAACAAATCAGACAGCAAGGTCTAAGATATAAGAAAATGAGTTCTGAGGTGATCAACCATCTGTAAGCATTTATCAGTTGGTTGAGACAGAAGGAAATGGTGTTTAATAATAAAAGGATTTACTAAGGATTTCCTTCTTGCAGATTTATATGAGCCTGTTCCCCCCATAATATTCTTGATATCAAAAAAGTGGAAACATAATTGAACATTTCTTATAACTGTATGTGATGATTATTTCTGCAAAGTGCATTATTAGGCACATCTCATCTATACTGATTCTTTAGCTTCTGTTGTCTTTGCTCTGGCTTTGGGATGTCCAGAAGTACTCACAAAAAAACTGTAATTACCATACCAGTTGGATACAAACTGATTCCAGTAAGAAGGGAGAAAAGAGTGCATAGTGCTTTTGTTGAGAACATTTCTTGTTAGAGACAATCTTGGTAACAACCATCAAACGTGTTGACAAGTTCTCAAAAAGAACTGGCCAACTCAAAAAACTCCCAGGGAGTTTTCTCACAAAAAAAATAGAAAATTGTTCTTTTTCAAATGGTTAATGTTACCTGGTGTTCTATGCATATGACCAAGGTTATCAGGCCTAAGAACACCCCTGGCAAACATAGCCTTTGGTTTTATTTATTATCATAAATTATTATCATAAATTATACATCCTTGCTTCAGTAGTTAACACAGCAAATGTTCTATTGATTTCCACAGAATATTGAAGAATGATAAGTTTGGTAAAATCCCTTTGTAAAGCGCTACTTTAACAATGTGTTGGTAAATATGACTGAATAGGTGCACCAATGAAATGAACCATAGATTTGGGCTTACTCTAACTTGCAATGTTTCAGTCGATATAAAGCTCCATAAATTAATTTATTGACGAATACATGAATACATTTTTAGGAATTAGACTTTTTGATTGAAGTTCATCATTTGGACAGGGCCCTATAAGCTCATAGCAATGGTACAGATAGGACAACAGAGTTCTAATAATGTCTATCACAGCAAATAAGTGTTCATCCCAAATCTCTAGCTAGCTTTCATGCAGTGCCTCCTCACCCTGCCCCATGTTCCTGTAGGAAGGTGAGATCTAGTAACTTTCTATAATGTGATAAGGCAATGGAATTTGTTTGTTCTTATTCAAAATATTAGATACCTTTATTTGTACTAGATTACTTTCCATACCTCTAAAATAATATAAATAATTATGCAGTGTTTTTCTTTTCTGATGTTTTCTTCTATATCCAGTCCTTAGGAGGGATATAATTGAGCTGGAAAGAGTGCAGAGACGTGCAACTAAACTGGTTAGAGGGATGGAAGACTTAAATAATGAGGGGAGACTGTCCAGGTTGTGGTTGTTTTCTCTGGAAAAAAGGCGCTTGCGAGGGGACATGATTACACTTTACAAATACATAAGAGGACATTATAGACAAATATCAGGGGACCTTTTTACCCATAAAGAGAATCACAGCACCAGAGGACACCGCTTCAGACTAGAAGAAAAGGACTTTCATTTGAAGCAGTGTAAGTGGTTCTTCACAGTCAGGACAGTGAGGTTGTGGAATGCACTGCCAGGTGATGTTGTGATGGCTCATTCTGTTGATGCTTTTAAGAAGGGCTTGGATGATTTTTTGGACAGACATGATATCAAAGGCTATTTTGATACTAAACTCTACAGTTAGTATAGCTATGGGCATTGGTTTGTGTGAAACAGTCGAGATGTGGGTGTGTGTGTGTGTATGCTGGGTTTTTAATTTGGAGGGGTTGAACTTGATGGACTCTTTTTTCAACCCAATTTAACTATGTAACTAACTATGTAACTATCCCATTCCAAAGCCTTTCTATCAAACTCATAATATTTTTGTAATACAGGTATGAGACATGTTATCCAGAATTCTCAGGACCTGGGGTTTTCTGGATAACAGATATTTTAGTTACTTGGATCTTCATACCTTAAAGGATATCCAAAGCCTACCATGTTTATAAGTTGGGCATAGCTTCCCTACCCAAGCCACATCACTTATACTGCATATACCCCCTCAATTTGTCAGTGATATCAGATTTTCATAAAACAAATACACATAGCAGCTTTCACAAGGCGGCCATTTTCCCTCTGATCTACATCAGAATGCAGGTTTACACTGATACAACATACTCTGATAAAATGTTCTGCTGGGGCTGAGCACTGTAATGGTTAAGCTGAGCTCAGGAGAGGTGGTTAGGAGAAAAAAGTAGGATCAGACAGCTAGAGTTTCTATGGGAACCAGCAGTGCTATCTCTTCATTGGCTGTTAGACTGGAGGGTGTGTTTAGCAAATCTGAGCTGAGAAGAACTGAGCATGTTCATAAGCCAAAAGACAAAGTAAATGTCTGAAGGAGGTGGCACAGTAGGTTTACAGGAGGAGAAGGAAAATGATTTAGGGGATGCTGCAGCCTTACTGTTAAAATTTAAACAACCAGAGTGGTAGGTATCAAAAGATTTCAAAGAGGCTGTTCACTGATTTCATTTAAGTCTACTTTCCAGCTATAGTCTGGCGATCCCAGCAGTAAGCAATAAAAGTGCAACAATGTTTGGGAGTTTTAACCTTGAAAGCAGAAAGCAAGTTGCAGGTAAAACTAAGTCCCACTCGAATATATAATGACGCAATAGAATTCTTAATGAATCAGATATAAGTTGAACATACCAGGAATGACTTTGACATAGTTGACATAGTTGGCAAGCTTAAATATGTTGCAATATATGGACAAACAATCCTTGTTATGTTAAAAGGGTAAGACAAATGCCTTAAGGCATTAGTAGCTTAAGGCATATGTCTCAGTGTCCTAAGTATATGGATAATGGGTTGAGTGCAGAGGTCCTCTTGTATTTGTCTACAAGAAATGCATGTAAACATTAAAGAAACACAACAGGCTTTATTACAACAGATAAATTTTTTTTTCTAATGTGGCTTATTTTGATCAAATAAAGTCTAAAAGGGAGATGACCTTTCCATAGTTTCCAGAGTTTTCTAGATAACCGTTTCCAGATAATATCCCATACCTGTATATCAAGAAGTTATGCTGCCAAGTGGGCAGACGTTGTCCTGTTATGCTTGAAGACATGGGCAGTCAAAAAATAGCTGACCACATTTATCAGCAACAGAAAAAATACTTTGTGTCTGCTCAAAGGCCGTTAAAGGACCAGTAACATCAATTTAAAAAATAAAAACAATTACTTCCGCTCCTCTTCAAAAAAGGCAACTGGGCGACCATCCATCCTGCAGTGCTTGATTTCTCCTCCATGGTTATTCAGCATGTGAAGGAGGCTGTGGGTGCTGGAGGTGCCGTTCTTGGTCTTTATATCCTGAATCCAAACCCCTCTTTGCTTTCCCTTACAGCCGACCCTACAGTCCTCAGAAAGTACAGAGCTGGATTTAACGAGGGAGCAGCATGTGCAGTGGTTGCTGGCTGGAGGGGGTTGCTGGTAATTCATGGCTACGGTCTGTGACTGAGAAGCCTGGTCCTCACTTCAGTGTTCTTGCAGGTAGAGAGGATTCTGGTGACTTTGTTCATGCACTAGTTAAATCTGGCTCTGTACTTTCTGAGGACTGAGGGGTCGGCTGTTAGTGCTGCTGTAAGGGAAAGCAAAGAGGGGTGCGGATTCAGGATAGAAAACCAAGAACGGCACCTCTTCTGCTCTGCAGGCCATGTCTTCTACACTCAGTGCCGTGCCCAAGATAGAGAGTCCGGACAGCAGTAGCATGTCCAGCAGCAGCCCTCACAGCCTCTTTCACATGCTGTCAGTGAATAACCAGAAAGGAGAAATCGGACCCTGAAGGATGGATGGTCGCCCTGTCGCCTTTTTTGAAGAGGAGCATAAGTAGAGTTTGGCAAGTTATTATCTTAACCAAGACAAATTATACTTTAAGTATAATTTGTCTTGGTGTTTTTTTTTTTTTTTGCTGAATGCTAACAATTTTTTATTTTTATTTTAATGTTACTGGTCCTTTAAGGGCAAAAGTATGGAACCAAAGTCACAGTTATAGTTGTGTAATAAGCATACACAAGAAGACGCTAAAAGATAGAGTTTAGCATGTCTTTTATCTTGTCAGAGATTTGGCCTATCTAAGTTTATTTATAAAGTTCGAGCAGTGCATATTTATTCTAAAATGGCTGTTTTGCCCATGCTTTTTCCTGAATGCTAAAGTATTGCACTGCTGTGCCTGTCTTTCCGTTATTTTTTCGAATTCACATTGTAAATAAGTTTTTAGCAAATGGCTCGCAAATGAGACAGGTGTGCGCCCACTTCACGAGGTTGCTCTGTGCGGAAATAACGTTGATAGTATGTTAAATTCACAATTTGCAAAACTGTTTTGCAAACATTTTCTGCACCACAAACACAGTGTTAAAAATAAATATTTGCAATTTGCAATTTTTGCCATATTTATAAAGCTATTATAGACATTTGCAATGTGAAGAACAAATTTGCAAATCTGTTTGCACACTCTTATTCAGATTTATAAATATAACCAGGTGCAAGGCAAATATATTCACTGTGCCAAACAATCTGCCCTGCGCAAAGTTTATAAATGAGCCCCATTGTCTCTAGTATAATGCTTTTGATCCTTATTGTAGAGAAAGCAGTTCACACATTCTCTAGTAATTATATTAGCAGCACTCTAAGTCCCTTAGACAGAGCTGGATGCCAGTGAACTTGCATTTACAGTACCAATTGTGTTCCCACTCCTGCCAGGGTTATTCTCTTCATCAAAGTAGTCCAAACTGAATTAATAAAGTACTGTAATGGCATTATCTATGCAGTGCGTTTTCCAGTTTAAATGTTCTGTTGGATGTGGTCTTTTCCTTACTGCAGGGTATGCAAAACATATTATTTCAAAGCAATTAACTAGCACACTAGAGTCATTTCTAAACGGTATCTTTCACCAAGGTTATTTAATAATATGGAACGCTCCATGGTTTGCAGGAGACCTCATTCATTACAGATTCGACTCTTTTTGAGCTATTCTTTTAAATGCTCTCCAGTGCATTGTGAAATTTACATAAACAGAAAAGAATTATTTTATTTTACGGAGTTCCTCACATTGAACTTGTAATAGCCCTTCAGATTCCTTCCTTTACTATTTTCTCTTGCGACGATTTAAGAAAGCTTAGTATAAAATAAATTCTGAAAAATTCGGAAAACCGCTTGAAGCCAAAAAAAAAAAAAGAAGTAGGGAACAGATTTATGCATGTTCTATCTTTCTTTTAACAGACTGATAAGTTGTCTGGTGGCTAAGGAAATTTCCCTCTTCCCTTTTGTCTGTTATTTTTCTTTTTTTCTGAATGATCTTTTGATCTCTCCCAAATTGAGCCTGCCAGCTTCTATTCTGTCTTTTGAAACCTTCTGCACCCTAAGGCTGCAAATCACAAGCTGCCATAGTCATGGGTCACTGACCTGCTAAATGTTAAATGCTAATAGCTTTGGGAAGAAATGGCACACTTGTTGTCAATCCGTATAACACCTTATCCGCAAAGTTTGAGCAAATTAGTTTCAGTGTTGTTTTGTTTTTTATTTTCAGCCATACAATATAAATATCTTACACAAAATTATTAATTTGTTTTTTCCAGTTATTGTGCACACGCTCTTGGTTTAAAGATTGCCAGGATTCTAATAAATCTAGATGCAAATTCTACCCACATAAAATTTGTTAACCTTTTGTCACCCATTATAATCATGTGTCCATATAAGTCATTGTGCAGCTCCAGGGTGAGAATTTCTTTGCAATATTTCAATGAGCTCTGTTAACTGATGTTTTAAATGAATTTATTCCTGATTACAGTTTTCATGTGTGCAAGGTTGATAAGGAATTAATAGAAATACTATGTACAATATATTTACTTTCAGGTACAATTGTAAGGGCACACTAGCCACTTTTGTGTATTTTTCTTTGTATTTATCTAATGGTTAAATTTGCTTAGTTCTAATTATACTTCTCCATGTGCCTTTATGGGGTGTATCCAGCTCTTTTTCACATTGACATTTACCTATGATAACCCTTGATCTTTTTTTCTTTTTATCTCATTTCAACTTCATCTAAACCAGATGAGATAATTGTTTTACAAAAGAATAGAATTTTAACTTTGTAGGACACAGAAGGGTAACAATATGTATAGCAGACCCTGCAACAGCTTTGTACCAACAATTTCACTCTCCAGCAGGTTTGAGGACCCTAAAATGAATTTGACAAATGACATAGTAACTTCTATTAACAACATTGGCTGGACATGGAAATATCTTGGAATTCAACAGACAAATGCGGGTGACCAACTCCAACTCTAAGACACACACTGCAACACTTGATTTATTGTGCCAACAAACTAGGCAACGTTTCGGGCCAATGCCCTTTCTCAAGCCTTTGAGAAAGGGCGTTGGCCAAAAAGTTGCCTAGTTTTTTGGCACAATAAATCACTTTTCACAGGATTCAGAGTGCTGCAGTGTGTGTTTCTAGGAATTGAACAGAACTACAAGGACAAGAGGTGGAGGAGAGTCAGCTACAAACCCCTAAGGTTTGGGTAATGAGAGTTATTTCTTCAAAATAAAAACATCAATATATATTTGGAGTCTTTTCTGTGCTCTTGACATTGTGCTAAATATGCAATTAGTTGTTCACAACCTAGTGCAAAAAAACTGCCTGTAATTGAACCGGGAACTCACTGCTTGCTGCACAGTCACCTTGTAACTCACCTGGATTGCATTTCAATAATATTATACATTTTTCCTGAAGGAATTATAGATATAGGATGTATTAACCCACACCTGTTTTATAAATCTAATTATCCAGCCTATAAATCCCTACCTCTTAGTTCCTTCCACACCTATTATAGGTCTATCTAGTATATTTCCTGGGAATTATTCTGTTCCACTAATCTGATTCTGACCCCTGCCTGTATCCTGACTTTGACTGCCCTTCTTTGCCTGCTTGACTTTTGGATACTGATTCTGTTACTGATTGGTTTTGATCTGTAAGCTACCTCAGTCCTCATTATATGATCTGGTTCCTTTGCTTGCTCAGAACCTTTGCCCGGATCCTCTTACTTTAAGACCTTGTAGCTGAGGGCTCCACCCAAAGCCAAAGGTGGCTGTTATAGGTAGAAGTGTGAGCTGCAGCCGGGATCTTGCACCTATGTGACACCTATACAGAGAATATAAACTATATCTAGCATATATATTCCTCTGTATTTGTCACAGTCAAAGGGGCAAATTCACTTATAAGTGAAGCTGTGCTAGCGCAGCGTTCGCCACACTTCGCCTGGCGAATTTTCGCCAGCACTCGTCTAATTCACTACAAAGCGAAGTTACGTTGATCTAAGCGAATGGTAGCGAAATTGCGCTAGCGAAAATTCGCCAGGCAAAGTGCAGGTGTGCTAGCGAAGGCTAATTTGCATACGGTGGGAACTTGTAAGTTTGAATGGAGTATATGTTACAGTTCAAACATTACACTACACAAACCCAGAGAACCCTAATAAAGCCTAATCTAGTTGGTTTATGTGCCCCATGTCTAGTATATTTGCCCTATATTAGGAAACTAAGGGGGAGCAGGGTACCCAAAAAAAAAATGATCGTTCTTTTTTTTTTTTTATCACCCTACGCTAAGCGTTTTTTTGGGAATTAGAAAAAATTTCAACTATTTTGGGACTCAGAAAAAAATTCTACTTTTTTTTACAAAATCTCCTATCTACTCTATTGCACTTCGCTTGCTCTAACCTGGCGAAGGGGCTAACGTTCAGAAAAATGACTAACTTAGTGAATTTGCGAATTTTCGCCCCCTTCGCCAGCAACTTCGCCAGCGTTAGGGTGCGAAGTTGCGCTAGACTATCTACACCACTGGCGAATTTACGCCAGCGATGGACTTAGTGCATTTACGAAGTTACGATTTTCACTAACGCTGGCGAATTTACGCCAGCGTTAGTCACTTCGGACTTTAGTGAATTTGCCCCAAAGTTGGAAGCTTCAGTTTTTCGGCTTCCCTTTCATATGTATGCCTGTTTGCCTTGGATTCCTTTGTTTTTCTTCCAAATTTCCATTGAATTACACCATATACAACTTGGAAAACAGTCATTATTGTGTCGTCTTTGCAATTCTTATTTCATTGGTTTTCTAATCAGGTACAGAAAGTGCCTTTAGGGAGCCACATGGAAAACCAATTTGCCAGCTGGCCTCTTATCTCCATGTTCAGTGTTTAGAATGTGTCAGTGATGGGAGCCTAAGAAGTGTATTGGTATCTAAGCACAATGGTCTCCCCATAATAGCAATCTGTTATTTGTATTCTGAGAAACTGGAGTGGTACAGTATATACTAGGGTGTTAAAAAAACATGAAAGAATATAACGACATGAACAGCAGGAGCTGGATCCTATTGTCATGGATAACAGGTTATTTAATATATCATAATAGATATTGGTCTTCTTTCCATGCTATGCTTACGGGTACATAGCATTTTTTTTTTGTCACAAACTGGTATTGAGATTGTGCTTCTAATGTTATTTGCTCTTGATTTGAGTATAGTATATGACAAGAAAGATTTTACTCTACCAGAAATTTCCCAAAAGGAGAACATTGCAATTTTATTTATGAAATGGAAGACAGTTGGGTTTCTAACTGCAAATCCTTTGCAAAAGTTTAAAGCTGTATTAATAATTCAACAGTTGAAGTACTATAGTAATTATATAATATCAGTATGGACTGATGAAGGCTGAAATTGAGAATGAACTGCTCGATACCTCCCCCACTGATATTTCATTGTCTTCTTCCCTTCTAGGATTTTAGTTGTCTTCCTCTATATGTAGAGGATAGCAAAGGGATGTACCAATGTTGTTTTTTTTAATATGTAAGACTGTAGCTCATCTATATACCATACAATGCATAGGAACTCTCTGTATAATTTTTTTGTTATGGAAGAATTCAAAGTACCCAAAAGGGAGTTACACATGCTGTAGAATTCGATTCCTCAATACAGTATAATGCAATATGAAAATATGTGTCACCAGCTCTGATGTAAATTCAATATTTGCTATCACAATATCCCTTGACTCCTTTTCCAGAATTAAAGCATCAACCCTAGTTGAAAAGGTGTCTGGAATCGCTCACGAGCACTAAGAGAGTAGATACCTTTATACGATCCAGCCTCATAAATCTTGTCTAAAGAACATAAAAAATAATCTTTCAATTTGCAGTGGAAATATGAAAACCCTCACTCAACACTGTAAATCTCCCTCATTCTTTCTTTTTTTTCTAGCTCTAAGGATATAAGTAGAACCTTCTGACCTTCCGTGTTATTTTCAACTTCATTATTTGAGCTGACACAGCCAGAGAGTGAGATGACTCTTTTTTTGGCAGAGTGCATGTAAATCGCTTTCTCAAAGGAAATTACTTCTCCGAATGAATGTTATTAATCAAAATTCTCGGTTAGTCAAATTGTTATACATAATAAATACTGAGCAATTCCTGATACTTATCTCTTGTGCCACTGACTCTCTGAGAAATGCTATTTTTATGCAGGTGTAAGTACATATATAGAACTACATAGAATTTTATACTAAACATATATATATATATATCCTTGACATAATTTGTGGGTACCATTTTGCCCACACTAAGAAAGTTATATTTCTGAAGCTTGTTGAGTACTTTCACCTAGAGAAGCTAATTGGTGTAATCCAAAATAGCATTAAAATCCCTGCTGACTTTGTAGTGTCTTTTAGTTTAGTTCCCTAAGGAAATGATCCTCCAACCTTATATTAAGGTTTTATTATTGACATAATTAACTGATAAATGTATGTTAATTAGACTATAAACTCTCAACCATTTTTCTTCCTGCCATTTACAGTGTGCATTTACAAGGTTAATTGTTCTGTATTTTTCTCAAGCAAACACTAGCAGGAAGCAGTTCTTAGCCAGGGTCAGTTGTCTTCCTGTTGAGAAGGATCTGTGTTTTTTGCTAAATACCCTCCTCAAGATTGGATGTTATGTCAATGGCTGATCCCTAGTTGTACTTATTTTTTGCCTTTCATGGAAACGTGTCAGGAATGATAAAGGGTAATTAAATTAAAAAATGAATTGCTTTTATAGAATTCGCTTGGGAATCTGGACAAAAGCAAACATAATTTGCATTATTCCAATAGTTTTGCATTAAAAGCAAATATATTATCTCTCCATAAATAATTTTGTTAGACCATTTTATAAATACAGCGATTAAAGTCACAAAAAGCACAGGAGAATTTGGAAAGGTTCAGAGACAGACATTTAAAGCCTAGTTTAAGTCATAAAAAAGGATTCATTAAAATTGTTAGAATATTTAGAATGTCCCTAAAACCAAAATCAAAGGGTTCTATGAGCCAGTTTATGAAAACTTGTATCAGGTAACTCTTATTTACATAATGCATTTACTAGCATATGCAGTGGTATTATGTAACTGAATGTGGGGCAACTGTAAGAATCGATGACCTAGCCACTATAGACCAGGGGCCCCCAACCTTTCTTCCCATGAGCCACATTCAAATGTACAAAGAGCCGAGAGCAGCATAAGAATGAAGAACTTCCTGGGGGTTCCAAATAAAGGCTTTGATTGGCTGTTTGTTAGCTCTTATGTAGTATTGCAGTCTACAGGGGGCTCTGTTTGTTGGTACTTGCCTCCAAGCCAATAATTAAAAACAAACACCTGCTTTGAGGCTACTAGGAGCAACACCCAAGATGCTGGTGAGCAAAATGTTGCTCATTAAGCACTGATTGAGGATCACTGATCTAGACTCAGGGCTGTCCCATTCCCGGTCTCATATAGCATACATACAATTCATGACTACACAGGTGACTAACTAGTGTGCCCAGAGCTGATGAAATGACTTGTAGCATTCACACATGAGTGTATCTCAGTTTGTGTAAAATTGCAGGATGCAGGCAGTCAATTGGGCCCCTGCTCAGCTTTTGTTTCAGACTCTGAATTTTAAAGAGTCCTCTCTTTTAGCCAGCCCTGCATAGCAGCAAAAATAGAACTCACCAGAGTTTTAACTAGGGTCCTATGGAGAATGAGTGGAGGGGGAATAGTTTAGTGTGTCACATATACATTTTTTTGTCAGGGGTAATGCAGTTTGAAGGGTCCCCTTGAGAGTTCTGTAATTGGTTGGTGTAATGTCTTTTTGGCTTAAAAGTCTTTTATTTGTAGAATTAGAAATACAACCATTCAGGAGGCTGGCACCTTTAACAACATGTCATTTCCAATACTGCCTCACTGCCAGGTTATAACCTTATTGACCTTCATTGTGACATTGAATGAATATAATACAAGCCATTAAGTTTCTTACACAATAGTCACTCAGCAACTAGGTCTGTTTTTTTTTCAAGGGCTCAGTACTTTCCAATACATACAACACATGTACGCAAATCTTACTGAAGCAGAGAACAATGAAAATATATTCAGGGGTTCAGTGTAGCATGTAGGAGGAACTGATAAGCAGCAAGAGATTTAAAATAGCCAATATATTCCACGTGAAAAATATCATCAAGTGGCTTTGTGCTTCCATTGGGTTTTTCCTGGGTAATTACAAGAATTTTAGAATGCATTTTGGGAGTTGTACTTCATTAAGCCAATTTTCACTTGTGTGCCCACAGCTTAAAATGTATTACTCTAATAATGGACTTTGTTTCTTTCTCTGTATATGTCAAATTGTTAATTTGCATCATGCAGTGCCGAAAGTATAATTTCAGTGAGAACTGATTATGTTTAATGTTATGAAACACTGTTTTCATTAGATGTTCCTATCTGTTGCAAGCGTTTTGCCTTTGCAGTTCTTAATGGGCAAGGTCATGGAAGGATTACAAATGCAATCTTTAAAATACACTTCAGATGACGCCCTAGTTAAATTGTATATTCTTAAATGCCTCCCAATTAGAAATAATTCTGCAATCAAAATTGCATATCATCACCCACATTATTAACTACTGCAGTTCAGCTTTTTCATTGATGAGATGCTCAGAACAAGATCCATGAATTTCAATAGCCTTTATTCCTGTATTGCACTTGTATTATATAATTATTCATGTAGCTTACTATAAAAGGCATAGACTAGTATCCCATTGCAGCTCTTTAATCAGTTACCTGTCCTTGACACTAAAGTGATGCCTAAGTTGTATTTCATGTCGTACACTGACTCCACTGGTAGCTGCATTGGAAGTAACTGAATGCCCTGCATCCAAAGTATTAATAACCATACTATGGGGATGCACTGAGTGTGGGGGGGAGCCTGGGGCAGTGTCAGGGGGTCTCAGTTTGAAGGACATTTAGAGTGAGATTTGGTATGATGATGATGTAATATCTTTTTGCGCATCTTGACACTCTAGCTAGATATTCAGTTAGGGCGGAATTTGTAAAAATAATAAAGAAATATGTGGTCACAGTATATCTGTAACCTTGCAATGAGCTGACAAATAGTTGGTCATCCAGGATGGGCTTGATATGGCTGGCCTAAAGGGTCATGATATTGCTACATCCAAGCACCAAGAATGTTGATCTAATGCTAGTCTGAACTGCAGAAGCTAGTGGTACCTTAAATATACTTGATATACAGTTGTAATAATAATAATAATAATAATAATAATAAAAGCTATTAGTATAACCACCCAACAACTGTTCCAAAAAATGCCACACCAAAAAAAAACAATTTTACCCAGCGTCACCTCAATACCATTTTCTGTCCCATCAACAAAGCTGTTCCTTTAAACAAGTTATTTTAGGCTTTGAATCAACAGTATAACACAAGAAGTGAGGTTTCAAGGGTAAAATGTTAGTGGTTTTTCCACAACACCTAAGTCACCAAGTAACTTAGAGAAGAAGATTTCTGTGGCATATGTTGCAAACCTACCAAAGCTTGCTATATAGATATAATTGTATGAAAAGACGATTTGTACAATTTTCGTTTCATGTGTGGATCGTCCAGACATTTTTCATACCATGGCAATTGGTCATATAGTCAATTGGACAGGTTAGAAGTTTTCTGTCAGATAACAATAATATCAAAGGGTGACTGGCACTACTATTTCTTGGACGTAACTTTCCTAGGGTTGCTGTCTGTCAATTCATGGACAGAACATCATCTGATGTGTTATTTTTAGGACTTTATTTAATCTCAATGGTCAGTAGCAGGTCATTCCATTACAACCGGTCGTTCTTCATTCGGAACATCATCTGCACATCTATGGCCAGTTTAGGGAAAGCTATTGATACTGGTGGGATCTTTGAGGCAGTGTGTGTTGGACATCCAGTAATACATTTTGACACAGGTGGTCCATTACTGCCCATGCATGGGTGGATTTTGCTTGCTAATAAGACCATCTGCAACCTATTGATTAATGTAGGGGACCAAAACAACATTGTTCAGAATTTGATTGGGGTTTAGTATTATACTGATAAGGAAAGCTGAAACATCCCTCTGAACCAGAATGATGTTGGGTTGTCCTGGAGTGGAGAAGTAAATGAATAAATGAGATTCATTTGGTCAAATTCTTTGGAGTCTAGATTAGATAAACAAGTAGATATTATGGTTTGTGGCCATCTTGACTAATAACAGTACAGTATCTTGACTAATAGACTACAGTAATGATACAAGCTCATTCAAAGCTAGTTGCAATGTGTTGGTACATCTTCCACTTTTCTAATATCATACACATTTTCATAGGATGCCTTTGAACCACAGGACAATACAATGGCTGATTCTATTATGATGAAGGCCAAAGGCTGTGTCTATCAGATACACATACATGACAACTCAACATAAAACTTTCATAACATAAATAATAACAAAGTCTGATGGATGCCTTCCTTAGTGCCAAGCTGTTTTTGTAGAGAAGTTAAACATGGTTTAAACTAAAATGCATTTATGTGAACTGTAATAAAGATATAAAAGCATTATATTTTATTTCACACATCCTTAGCATCATTTTGTTGATGCTAATAGAAGAAGAAATCAATACGGTGTATTGAACAGAACAAAATTAGAATATGAAACATTTTTTAAAGGCTATCACTATTGTACAAGGCATTTGGTTTCTTTTATTAAGTGTATCTATAAATAATCAACCTTAATAATGTATATTTTTTAACTCCCCAAAGTTATAGCACTGACGTACATGTATTGACATTTTCTACTAAAGCCAAGTTCCCAGCCTTCCTGCTGACATACATTATTGAATATAGCTTGAACACGTAAAGCTGGGAAGGAAGCCTTTCTCCCACTGTTATTCCAAGTATATGGCAGAAAGATGTTAAGAGTAAAGGAAAAATAAAATAATAAATAAAATAAATAATGGACATTCATGGCATTAAGCTTTATTTCATTTTGTTGTTAAATAGATAGGTGGAGACAGAACCAAACTCTGTATAATTGCATTTTAACTTTAGATTAGGAGCTACCATAATGCTTACCATAGTAGGTTAAAGAGGTAGTTCACCATTAAAATACATTTTAGTACATAGACAGTGTTATCCTCAGGGAATTTGGAATTGGTCTTAATTTTGAACATTTGTGTGTGTGTTTTTTAACTAAATTAGCTATTTGAGCAACAGCTCTACAGCATCTGGTTGATAGGGTCCAATTTACCCTGTCAGCCAAATATTACTTTGAATGACATACTGGAAGATGAACCAAGAGGCTCAGAGTAGAAAAATATGTCATGTAATGTAAGCCTCAACAGTAGCTTTTTAGACTTCAGGGTCAGTGACCCCAATCACTAGATTTCAGTTTAAACTAAGCTGGAAAGGGATGGAAGAGGAAGGTTTATAACTATAACAAATATAAAAGAAAAGACACATTGATGTGAATAGGATATTCTATAATATATAGGGTTCGTCCAAAATGGCAGCTACCACATGGTGAACTGGTTCACTCTTCATTTACATCATCCTGCCCTTCAATGTTTTAAAAGCCAGTATTCAAGGAAATGATCCATGCCTACAAAAAGCAGCACCCAAACACTTTGCTACCTGGGTAAGGAGAATAAAATGTAAAATGTGGTTACTGCACTACTGTGCTTTTGTACAAAGATAAAAGATGGGCATAAAAACCTGAGTAAATAAAGAACCAGGAGAATGAAATGTTTCCCTTTCCTTTGCAGGGCTTTATGTATTCAATGATAAAAGGAGCTGAGTGTCAGAATACAAGCTGCTCTGTTACAGTAAAGTGCATCAGTAAGAGCAGATATGTGTCACAGTCCCCTCTCTTTACAGGCTTTGATGATTGTACTGTTTTTAGCAGCAGTGCAAGGGGGGGAATCATTTTTCGGATGAGAAGTCTGAAATCTTCCAAGGGAACAAATCAACAAGCCAAATCTTTATTTCCAGATAAACAAAATGGCCCTGGTACCTCCCTTGGTCTCCAACATCCCAATAAGTGAATAAGTGAATCTCCAACATAATCCAGTTAAAGGACAAGGAAAGTCTAAAATCGAATAAGGCTGGAAATGCTGTATTTTGTATACTAAACATAAACATGAACTGCACCACAAGCCTAATCAAACAAATGATTTATGCTTTCAAAGTTGGCCACAAGGGGCTGTCATCTTGTAACTTTGTTAAACATCTTTGCAAGACCAAGACTGCGCACATAACCAGTGTGGTCTGTATGCAGACAGTTTTTGTATTGTTTAATACAAACTTTCTCCAACTCTGCAGAACAAATGGCTGCAGCAAAATAATCCTCCAAATAGAATCCCAGTTTATCTGTTTATATCTGGCTCCATGATCTTTGTCCCTGCAACTGGAGTTGGAAACAGTAAAGGGGGTGTAAAGGCAAAAATAAAATCCAATAGAAATCTCTACACAGTCGGCGACTGCTCTACAGGGAAATAAAACTGCTTGAGTTCTGCATGGCTGGAAAGTTTGGGGCCCCCCTTCTGTTCATAAGTATGATTGTTTCCCTGCACAACATTTAGGGACCCTCTGACAATTTCTTTCCACAGAAGTAGATGAAGGGAGAATTTCACTGCATTCAGTCAGGTTTCTTATAAAAATGGTACATATTTTTTAATTAAAGTTTATTGGAGATAAGTTTATTATTTTTTTTTTTACTTTCCTTGTCCTTTAAGGTTACTAACATTCTTTCAGGTTCTACTTCTGTCACTCAACATGTCGCTCCCCCCAGGTTTGTTATCTTATCTAATGTTATCTATCTATATATCTATCAATCTATCTATCTATCTGATCTGTCTGTCTGTCTGTCTATCACTCTATCTATCTATAGGTATGGGATCCATATTCCTGAATTATAGAAAGGCAATCCCCATAGATTCAATTTTAAACAAATAATTGTACATTGTACTTAATCCTAACTAATCTATAATAAAACCTTATTGGGGCAAAACAATCCTATTGGGTCTATTTAATGTTTATATTATTTTTAGTAGAATTGAGGTATGAAGATCTAAATCACACAAAATCCCTTATCCGGAAAACCCCAGGTCCCGAGCATTCTGGAAAACAGGTCCCATGCTGAAATTTATTTTATGCACATGCAAACTTATGGATACTACATAAATAAACGTATTAAATATTGCAGCAATTTATATTTAACACTTGTTATTTTAATGTGCTGCAGATGCCATTTATGAATGAGATTGCCAAAATGTGGTTCTGCCAATGCAGATACAATACCACTGAGATATCTCTGTAGCCCCAAAGTTGCATTTACTATAAGCTTCGTGGAAAAAAATGAAAAAAGTTATGAAATACAAATGGGGACAGGGAAAAATGCTTGATCCTTTTGTGTGTGCTGGAGAGGGGGGGGATGAAAGGTGTTTATCTGCCTGTAAAAAAAAAAAAAAGCCCAATAT
>CM044443.1:103631187-103671365 GCA_024363595.1 Xenopus borealis | reverse complement strand
CTAGCCACCTTCACCCTTGCAATTCTGTGATTTGCTGGAACTGTTATTGTAAAAATTATTTTCATTCTATTAACTTCACACTTTATTGGAGGGATTCGGCAGAAGAAAATACATGCCGGAAGATTTGAGGTGCTTATCCGGCAAAGTACCGCAGATTATTTTTAAGGATAATTTGATATAAATGCATTAAATTGTGTGATAAAAGGGGAGAAGATGTATTGAAATGCTAAATTATGCAATGCAGAATAACTAGCTAGTATCAAACAGATTTTTTTTTTAAACACAATAGACATGTATTCTGGGACAGACGCTCTGTTTGCTTTCTGATATTTTTAGAAAAGCAGATGCCATCGAGCTCTCAGACAGCCACTGCTATAATATGGGAAGGTTGGCAATATCAGGCGGGGGAATCATTTGATGCTAAAGTTTTACTGTATGTACATAAATCAATAAAATAGCTATCTGTAGCCATGCTGCCTTATTATATATAGACACCCCCTATACTAGTGTTTCTCATAATATAAGGCCAGTTTAATTTATGAGCTTAAGTTGGTGAGACTCATTTTGATGTCCCCACGCTGGATTTTTTAATATTTGTCTGTTCATGCCTATTGCTGAATTATCAATGTTCACAGACTATACTGACACCGATAAGTTATTGTGATCAGAATGTATTTCTTTATTTTTCTTGATAACCAAAGTTCTGGTTGTATAATGTAAGAGAGGGAGGCCATGGAAATATAGGGACTATCTGGTCCGTGCCACAGGAGATAATTTATCAGACATGGTACAAGGTCTAAAGTTTGCCTCTACTTTCCTATTGCAACCAATCAGATAAGTGTTGACCAGTAAATGCTACCTGCCAATTGATTACTACGAGTAGCAAACTTTAGAAATAATTTTTATGCTACCCCTGGACTTCAAGTACAGTTTCACCAAAGTCAGGCAACCCCATTCAACAACCAGTTATTGCGTTTATCATATATGGGTTATTATGCTTGAATCAATTGGCATCATCTGATACATAAACCAGAATGAATCGATCTATTACACAATATGGCTTTTTAAAAAATAGATCTACATTTCCTACATGTTAAAATTCTAAAGAATGAACTTTATGAAAGTGGACTGACCTTTGGGGGCACCATATTCTTCTGTAAACACACTTGAAATATACAGATAGTGAAAACCACTTATGGTGGGTGTAATAAATGGTTTATAGTTTGATACCTGTCTAGTGACCCATAAACCAATCAACGGGCATCATATAGGGATGAGCTGTTTATTAGATGACTGCAAACTTTAGACCTTGTATAACATTATATGCAGAAATATTGCAGTCAGCTTTGGCTTTTCAAGCAAGGGCTAGATGTATTCTAAGGTCATCCCTGTGGGGTGATACTTCCTAGAGAGCAGCCTCATTGGCTAAATACCTTTAATAATGTCTCACTTTCATATTGGCTACACATTTTTTTGTCATAGTAACATAGTAAGTTGGGTTGAAAAAAGACACATCCATCAAGTTCAACTCTATTTAACTACTAGTTGATCCAGAGGAAGACAAAAACCCAATTTGAAGCCTCTCCAATTTGCCTCAAAAGGGGAAAAAAAATTTCCTGGCTCCATTCGAAAAAATGTATAAAATGTAAAGTTTGGTGATCCCTTTTATTGGCTAACTGAATAAGTAACAATTGCAAGCAATTGGAGAAAGACAGAGGGGGAAATTCACTAAGCGGCGAAAATTCGGTAGCGCTGGCTTCGCTAAAGTTCGAAGTAGCGCTACCTTTACTTACTGGCGTAAGGGTGCGAAGTTGTGCAAGTCTATCTAATTCGCTAGCGAAAATTCGGTGTTAGCGAATTTGCAAAGTTACGAATTGACATCACGCTGGCGAATTAGCGCTAGCGTTAGACGCTTCGCGCTTTAGTGAATTTCCCCCAGAGAGTCTATCTGTAACTTTCTAATTCATTGCCCATAAACACCTTTTCAGTGATCTATTTATATATATATAATGTCCCTTTTCAATGTTCATTTGTATTTTGCCTGACGAAGGGGCCTGTGTGCTCCGAAAGTTTTCCATAGCCCTGTATTCCTTCACTTGCTAAAAAGCCATCCAACCCCTTCTTAAAGGGCACCTATCATCAAAAACAGTTACCCCCAACCAAATGTGCGCATTTGGTTGGGGGTACTGGTGATTTTTTTTTTTTAAATGCCCCTCGCCAGCGCTAGCCCGCTCGCACCGGGAGGGAGCTCCCAGTGCGAGCTGCCATGATAGTCTCGGCGCATGCACATTTGCACGCGCGTGATGTCAGGTGCATGCGCATTAAGAAGAGCGGCCTCGACACTGACCGCTTTTCTTAATGTGAATGCACCTCCCGGTGCAAGCACGCTAGCGCTGGCGAGGGGCATTTTAAAATAAAAAAAACACCAGTACCCCCAACCGGAATGCGGGCTCTATCAGCCCGCACATTTGGTTGGGGGTAACTGTTTTTGACGATAGGTTCCCTTTAAAGTTATCTAATGTATCAGACTGTACAACTGATTCAGGGAGAGAATTCCACATCTTCACATCTCTCACTGTAAAAAAACCTTCTACCTGGTAGTAGAACATAATAAATACATAACAACAGGGCTGTGGACCTATTACAGGTATGGGATCCCTTATCCAGAATAACTTTATCCAGAAATCTCCGAATTATAGGATGGCTATCTCCCATAGAGTCCATTTTAATCAAATAATTCAAAAGGTTTTAAATGATTCCCCTTTTCTGGAGGCAGAACAAATCCTAATTGGTTTAATTCACGTCTAAATGATTTTATAGCAGACTAAAGTTATGAAGAATCAAATTGCAGAAAGACCTGTTATGAAAACACACAGGGATTTGGAGAAGTGTGATGATTTTATATAAATCTCTCGACCCTTTGCAAGATGTAGAAACTATCGCTGGTCACTGGTTGGAAGATTCCTACTAATGCCCTGACTACTTTACATAGACCGCCCTTATTTTAAAGTAACAAGTTTTTCAAGGCAATGGAAAGACTAGATGAAGAGATAGGTTGTGTTTATGACCACCAAACAATAAACAGTTGTAAAGATTAATGGCAGGTGATATCCCCGTATTAATCTTTAATTCATTTTCTCTGTTACTTTAATGCAGCCCTTTAAAAAGCAGGGGGACATCTTAAAAGCTGCTTTCCATTTAATAGATTGTATAATTTTTCCCGTATACCCAGAGAGCTCCCTGAGTTATATCAGGACATTAAAATGAAAACTTTTAAGTGTTTTTCATTTATCTCCAAAACACAGTCGTTATGTTGACAGCAAATGACTCATTGGGAAAAAAATGAATTTAAGGCGCATTAATGTGGCACCTTCATTTCAAACGGGACAGTTCAATATATAAGGAAATATGTATTTGTCACATCCTTCACAATGAAACCATAGAGGGAAAACAGGGGCTCTCTAAAATTTAAACGACCACTTCGATAGTCGGAATTTTTATTTTAATTTCAAAACAGAGCAAGAGATAAATAAATTAAAAAAACCTCTGGAAGTATTTTTTAGGAAGGTATGGTAATAGGCCCATAGTAAAATAACTCATCCAACAATATAATTTTAGTGCCACAATCAAAATGAAATAATGGCTGTTCAGTATATTACACCTTTCAAATGACCTTCATTTGAATACAAATTGTAAACTCCCAAAAGCTACAGTTTCAGAAAGCAGCAAATAAAGCGTGATTACACCGTTTGCTTTTCCAGATTTCCCAGCGCAATAGTCATTTGTTTTGTCGCTTGCACTTGGGCTGCTTTGAGTCTGCAGATGGCATTTTGTCTTTCCCAGTGTTATTGAGGAGAGTCAGTGGATACAGGGCAAGATATGATTAGGAGGTGCGGACACCGCTTCTGCTATTGCCAGGTCTCAGGTTCAGAGGCTTTCAGCACTTTTTAATACAAATACTTCCAGTAGGCAATTCTTCACTCTGTCCTCCCAAATAACTGTATGCATTTTGTTTTCCAAAGCCTTTTTTTACTATTTCCCCAAGTTTTCTACAATGCGAATATACAATTCTTTCTAAGCTTTAACCTTTTGTGCAGAGTAGCATGTCACCCGGAGCAAAGAATTGCTTGATGTTCTGCAGTAAGTAAAGTAAAACTGTAGCCCTAAACGAATACTTAACCAACAGATTTATATACCATATTAGGTGGCCTAATGAAAGATCTTGCCAAACTGTAATATATATAAGTAAATATTGCTTTTTACATGTTTTCGCTTGAGCCACCATTTTTGGCTGGGTCAGATGACCAGCTTTAATTGTAATAAGATGAAGCAAATGACAGAGCTTTTGTCCAGCACTCAAACAGGACATTATTGAATTACAGAGGATGTAGAGAAGGGCAATTAAGCTGGTAAAAGTTATGGAAAATCTTAGCTATGAGGAAAGACTGGCCAAACTGGGCTTGTTAACATAGATATGACTATGTATAAATATACTGTATAAGGGGATCATATGATAATCTCTCTAATGCTTTATTTACCAGTAAGACCTTCCAGCTGACACAAGGTCACCCATTCTGAAGAAAGGAAGTTCTGGCTTTAAGAAGGGGTTAGATGGATTTTTAGCAAGGGAGGCAATACAGGATTATGGAAGATAACTTGTCGTATAAATTGATCAAGGGACTGGTCCAATCTTGGAAGGAATATTTTTCCCCTCTGAGGCAAATTGGAGAGTCTTGAAATGTTTTTTTTTAATTCCACTGGATCAACTAGGCAGGTTATATATGTAGACATGAAGGGTTGTACTTGATAGATAAGTGTCTTTTTTCAACCTAGCTTACTACGTTACAATTAGCTGGATCTTGTGACCTAACATGTATGGTTTGTTTGTGTGTACTATGAATTACAGGATCCCAGGGGGCAGCCATTAATTCTTAAAATGGCAATTTTCTATTTAGAACTACCCAATGGCAAATACTATTTACAAACTATGCATTTACGAAAATTGTTTATTTTCATGAAGCAGGGTTCTACATATGAGCTGTTTTATGCATTGTATTTTAATACAGTGATCACCTTTGAGTTAACTTTTAGTATGATGTAGAGAGTGATATCCCAAGACAATTTGCGATTGGTTTTCATTTTTTATTATTTGTGGTTTTTGAGTTTTTAAGCTTTTTATTCAGCAGCTCTCCAGTTTGTAATTTCAACATTCGGATTGCTACATTACCCTAGAACACATGCATTCATTTGAATAAGAGACTGGAATATAAATACGAAAGGGCCTGAATAGAAAGATGGGTAATAAAAAATAGCTATAACAATATATTAGTAGCCTTACAGAGCATTTGTTTTTTAAAAGGGGCCAATGTCCCCCCATTTGAAAAGTTGGAAAGATTCAGAAGAAGAAGAAAAATAAACAATACACTATAAAAAATAATTAATGAAGGCCAATTGAAAAGTTGATTAGAATTGTAAATTCTATAACAAACTAAAAGTAAACTTAAAGGTGAACCACCCCTTTAACAATAAGGGGCAGATTTACTAAATTCACATGAAGGATTCGAAGTTCGATCGAGTTTTCAAAAATATTTGAATTCGAATTTTCAAATGTTTTTGAAGACCGATTCGACCAGTGAATTTTGAAAATTCAATCAAATCGAATGATTCGAATGATTCAAATAAAAATCTATTCGAATATTCGACTATTCGACAGTCGAAGTACTTCCCCTTTAAATTTTTATTCGACTGCCTAGTTCACCAGATCAAAGCTACTGAATTGGGTTTAATTATTTTTGATCGAATAAAAATATTAGATCGATCGATTCTAACGATTTTATCTATCACATATTTGCTATTCGATCGTTCGACCAATCGAATTGCAGTAAAGTATTTTTATTCCCCAGTTATTATTATTGAATTTGAGGTTTTTTTAACCCTCAAATCCGACCAATAGTAAATCTGCCCCATAATGTGCAGCATTACAGAGCATCTGTTTTTTTAGATGTGGTCAGTGACCGCCAGTGAAAGAGTCAGAAGGCAAAAAATAGAAACAACTATAAAAAATAAATAATGAAAAACAATTGGAAAGTTGCTTAGAATAGTCATTTATATAACATACTAAAAGTAAACTTAGAGGTGAACCACCTCTTTAACAATAAATTTGTAGCCTTACAGAGTATTTTGTTTTTTGGTTGTGGTCAGTGACCCCCATTGAGTCAGAAGTAAAGATGAGCAAAATGTTTTGCAGCAGAAATGACACCCATAGACTTGAATGGTGTTGCATGCCAAAAATTTTTTTTGGCTAAGCGAAATGGGTCAAATTTGTTGGAAGAAAAATGTAAAAAAAAATCTCTAAAAAATAAATAATGAAGACCAATTGAAAAATTGCTTAGAATTGGCTATAACATACTAAAAGTTACCCTAAAGGGTGACCACCCCTTAAATAAGTGCATAAATTGAGTTTTCTGTCTGATACACACTAAAGAGCTATTTACAATAATCTTAGAAAGTTACCCACCTCTAACCAGAGCCTTAATCCTCCTTAATCCTCCTACTTTATCAAAACTGCAGCTCCCACCACTCTAAAATGACAATCAAAGTCTGGAATGGATTAACACAATTTGAGATTTTATTGAAGTTTAACAAAATGAACCTTGTCTAATTCAAGAGAGGGGAAAGTGGATCTTTCTTTTCATAGCATTTCTGCATGCTGGAGCGATTTTGTATAAGACAAGAAAAGGTAACTGTATTAACCACAGAAATTCTGTATTACACCTCCGAACTCTTGTTCAACGTTAATTAAAAGTTGACATACATATCTGAATTACTTAAGGGTTTCCAAACATAAGTGTTTTTTTTATGAAAGCTTTTAGAGTTAATTCTTCATTTGAAGTATCCTATAATGTAAATAAATGTCTTTCTAGTGATTAAGGAACACCGAGCAGACTTCAGATGATCCGTCAAGTCTTTCTTTGTCCCCTCTGTAAAATATTTTTTCTATTTAATCATTTGCAAAGAGATCTGTGTTTTACATGTTACTCTTAATTGGAAGGCTAAAGCAAGTATGGGTCATCTGGGAGAGGAGCAATTACATTTGGGGCCAACCTCTCTGCTACGGCAAGCTAATAGATTCCTCTAGGCTGCTCATGCTCAGCCAGCGGGTCTTTTGCCTGAACATTTTCAACAGGAAGTTTTACCTTAAATCAAATATGCTGTTAATGTATATGGGTATTATGTACCATTCACACACATTCCTCAGTATAATTAACGGAGCTTAACTAGTTGAAATGTAAATGCAGTTTTTATATATGTTCTCAAATAAAAAGGTATTTTTGTACACTTTTCTTTCTGTTTAACTCTTCACTTTCTGTTTTATAATCAAGTTATGGTAAAAGCCAGCAGGACAGTGCTTACACAAACTGTAAAACCAACATTGAAAGTTGGTTAACATGGATTCAAGAGCCTGGAGTTCCTTTTTCCAGCAGCTTAGGGGTATCAGTTATAATGTTTATAATCTTTATTCTTATTGAAGTGTGATCACATGTAAAGCAGTGATCCCCAACCAGTGGCTTGTAAGCAAAATGTTGCTCACCAACTCCTTGGATATTGTTCTCAGTGACCTCAAAGCAGGTACTCATTATTGAATTCCTGTTTTGGAGGAAAGTTTTGGTTGCATAATAACTAGGGATGCGCTGAATCCAAAATGTGGTATGGGATTTGGCCAGGATTCAGCTTTTTCAGCAGGATTCTGATTTGGGGGAATCCTGAAGCCTGGCAGAACTGAATCTGAATCCTAATTTGCACATGTATATGCAAATTAGGGGAGGGAAGGTAAATTACTTAACTTTTTAATCACAAAACAAGGAAGTAAAAAAATTTTTTTCACTTTTTCCCTTCCTATCCCAAATTTTTATATGCAATTTAGGATTCAAAATTGGTTTGGTATTGGCTGAATCTTTCATGAAGGATTTGGGGATTCTGCTGAATCCCAAATAGTGGATTTGCTACATCTCTAATAAAAACCTAGTGAACTGCCAAACAGAGGTCCCTGTATGCTGCCAGTCCACATGGGGGCTACCAAATAGCAAATCATAGCCATTATTTGGCACCTGCTGTGAATTTTTTCATGATTATGTTGCTCCCCAACTCTTTTTACATGTGAATGTGGCTCACAGGTAAAAAAAAAAGGTGCTTTAAAGGAAGGCTGTTATTTTGCTGAAAGTGGGACAACCCTAAATACATTTTTGAACAAGGATAGACCCTGGCAATAATTTGAAGTAGTTAGGTTTTAGTGTATTGCATTAAGCCCTTACAAAATGTTGGGTATCAAAGTTTAATCTACTTTATAAAAAAGTTCCCATTATATTTGGGTACACACACTATGGTGCAGCCTTATTTATGTTGTCCCAGTATTTGTCTGTGTGGAGATGTGAAAGGTTATGTTTCTTTGTTTATAATGTGTACTAAAATTTGTCACACTGGTTTTAATGCAAGCGTTCACATGGACTGACAGACCTATGCTGGGTGAATGGTATTCTTTACTGTTTCTTTTCCCTTTTCTCCATTAGGCTGGCCACCTAATGCACTTTCTTTCTTTACTCAATCTGTCAGCACCTGTGAACCATGCATGTAATTAGCTTGTTACAAACCTTACTTGTATTTTGTGTTACATTTAAACGTGTAAGGTAAATGCTACAGTGTACACATGTATTGGAAATGTAATGCATTTATGTTAGCTATATTGGTGTGAATGATATTAAAATACAGCTTAATTGTAAGTGCAGCTTTAAAGTTAAAAGTTTTACTATACCTGTGATCTAGTCTGGAGTGGTGGCTTGCACCTCTTAAGAGACAGGCCAGCAGCAGTTCTGGGAATTTAAAGGGAATATTGCAGTGCATTGTGGGAGTCCTGACTCCTATAAAAGGCTGGAGTAAAGTGCAAGCAGGTGGAGTCATTTGTAAAGTACATGTTAGGAGTGCTGGTATTAAGAAGTGATGCTGTATGATGTAAATATCTGCTTTTGTTTTTATTTTTGGGAACAAAGTCTGCTTTGTAAGTCTCTGAACTATGCTAAATAAGAGTCTTGCTTATTTTTTTTATGGAGGTCTGCAAAGTTAAATAAATCTCTAATTTTTTTCCCCATCAAGACAAGAGTTGTTTTGTGAAAATTAACCCATGCCTCACAGTCTGCATTACAAAATACTCTTTCCCATAGAAGCAACCAATATGTACAGTAGACTCATATCTCTGTTAATAATTAAACATTCTAATGAAGTTTATATCAGTTTTAGAATTTATTATTGTACATAGCTATATAGTAAAAGTTATATTCTATGAGGGCACCTATGTGGGTACCTTCTTCTGTATATTCTTAGATATAAATTGGATATTCCTTCGGTACAAGCATTTTCTATAGATTTCAGTACAGTTGTGTCATATATTTCCCTACTAGCACTGCTGAAATATGGTGACCTATAAAGAAAACATCAATAAAGAAAAGAGCTATAGACCCCCAATGATTTGCATGGTGGTCAGGATGCTAAGAATATTTAGAAGACAATATACTATAAATGGAACAATGCTTATTAGTATTCCAAGTAGTTGTTAGGTTTCACACACCTCACATAACGATCAATGGCCATGAATGGTATCTGTACCTGAATCTATATGTTGCAGCAGGAGTTAAGGGCTGCTGATCTCAACCCTAATCCTTGAGCACATTTTTATGCTTTCACCCTTGGGAACCAATAAAAAGCATTCAGCCTGCATGCTTTCATACTTTACTGTCTATCTGAGGGTAAATAAATAGAAAATATGTCCTGTTTATAGAGTGTACTCTACTTTTTACTGATGGTGATTTATTGTGTTCCTTGATCTAAATGCAGATCCAGTGAACAAGCTGAAACAATGACTTTGCCATCAATGAAAAACTGGTTCTGAATCCATCAAGCTGATTTTGGCTCCATGGCCATTGTAGACCTTCAATATTTGGCTTTAAACTTACGAAGGATGCTGGGCGTCAGCTCCAGCTACATGATCTCATGTGCACCCCACTGTCTCTTGGCTGATGTACACTGCTGGAAGGGATGAGGTTATTAATTTTAAACTGGGCCCAGGCACAGACAGTGGTATGTTCCCCTAACCATTTCAGTGTGAATTAACCTTTATAATTAACTTAAATTATCATGGACCATTTTAAGTACCCTTATAGTTGGTCTTCGTTGTATGGTATTTAAGAGAAAATGATATATCTGTTGAGGGTGGTCACTGATCCCAACAAGCAAAAAACTGACTTGGCGACTTCACTGTTGGTATCCTTAATTTTATTGCTTACTTTTTAAGTGCTGTACTATTTATCTTGCATTTTGTTTTGTTTAACTACTCGCTGTAGAGTTAGGTAGGGCAATTAACACCTAACAATCAGATTTTGATTCAATTTTTTTTATTGTTTTCTTAGAATATTTAGGACAGGGGTACAAAAAGAAAAGATGGAGGGAAACAATCAGATAATGTTTTAAATTCCATGTTTAGGCAGTACAGAACTGAAAAATCACTAAAAGAAGAAATTAAAGTCAGTTGCATATTGCTGCCTACACAAAAAGTTCAGTATGATATACCCAACCTTTTAAATGATGTTAATTATTTAATAGAGAATAGATAATATGGGAATTTCTGTAAATGGTAAATGTGTATTTATTTGTTGTTGAGTTAATGAAACATGTTTGCTTGACTACCAATCAATGACATTTGAAGTTGCCAGGCACCTAGAATTTCTCCTAAAGCTATAGCTGCTTTTGGACATGTTTAATGTTTGAATGCACTGTGACATGTTACCCTCTTTCTGTATATCATGTTCTTTAACTCAGAACTCTAGAATTCTATTGATCAATGGCCACCATATATCATATCACAACTCTTAAAAGTCATAGGTTGCTTAAATATTTCATACTGGTAGCTAAGGGAACAAAGAACATTTTTGATATTCCATTCAATACATAAAAAGGTATCAGGTGACAGTTATGTTTTGGTTGAATTATTACCCATGACAGCTAGTCCATACGGCTGAATCAGCACACTCTTTTAGCCAGGATAATTATATAGTTAAACCAAGTAACGTCCAGTCCCGTTCTATGCACCCCATTTCAGCCATCATGTACTGAATACAGTTTTATAGCTACAAGCTGGGTTTAACATATATCATATATCATATATAGATTACAATGTACCACCCTTGCTGACCTCAGTAAATGGGGTTTGTGCTGAGCCTACATTTTGGGCCCTATTAGGATCTATGGTTTTTGTAATTTTCGGATCTTAGCTGGGAATATCAGTATGTCAATATTTACTTAACCAATATTTAATAGTTAGCTTGCAAAACCACAATGCTTTATTGACTGTTTTCCTTAGATCAGTAATATTAAATATTGATTTCAATTTATTACAGACCACTTCTAGTTACAATTATTATTAAGCTTGTGGGTGTATGAGCTGCATTGCTTAATCCAAGCTTATAATTAGATACTGATAAAACTTTGTAGTTACTTCTAACTATAACTACAGTATGTAAATCAAAGTCAGAAGGTTCCTTAAAATGAAGTTGACATGTTCATGAAAGAAAAAAATAAATGTATGGAGGGGAGGATATACAAATATAATAAGTAGAGCTATGGCTTGGGATTTGCTTTTGAGCTTTACTCTGAACACAATCAAAAGATGGCATCAATTTCATTTGGTGCAAGTCTGTTGCATCCATGAATAACCCTGGTAGACACCTGCATTCCCTAGGATCCCTGCATGCAACGCATCAGAGTAAGCTGAGAAAGCCAAGCCAGGAGAGAGTGCATTACCAGCTATGATGAATATCTCCCATCATGTTAGGGAACGCCATTATATATATATATATATATATATATATTTTTTTTTTTATTTTTTTTTTTTTTAACAGCCCTTTGTAAATCATGCCATAAATTTTCTTTGTAATTTATGATTATACATTGGCTACAAATTAGGTGACTAATGAACAATCCTTGGCACCAGGTTTTGCTAATCATTTAGTTTTTCAAAAGCAGCATGCAAAGACATGGCCATAAATGTGATCAAAAACCTCTTTATGGGGGGTTGGGAAATCTATGCAAAGAATGGAGTTGAGGTATAGGATCTATTATCCGGAAACCTTTTATCCAGAAAGCTCTGAATTACTGGACAGCTATCCCCCATAGACTCCACTGTAATCAAATAATTCAATTTATTTCTCTGTAATAATAAAACAGTACTTGTACTTGTTCCCAAATAAGATACAGTATAATTAATCCTTATTGGTGGGAAACCCAGTTATTGTTAAATGTTTTCTAGTAGTTAGGGTATGTAGATCCAAATTACAGAAAGACCCCTTATCCAGAAAACCCCAGGTCCAAACATTCTGAGTAACAGGTCCAATACCTGTACAAATAAAACCAGGGATTATCAATAGCCTTTCTTTGTGTGGGTTAACACTTTTGACAGATGAGTAGCACTTTCACTGCAGTTTAATTATGCTTTCATTAGCTATTTTTTTGCCATCATAAATATTAAAAGTACAGCTCAGAAGTGACTTTTGATACACAAGTACAAAATACTTTCAGGCCATGATTTAAGCTTAATTAAAACTGGAATTTTATGAGATCATTGTAATAACAACGTCAAGAGACAGAGAGATGCAAGTGATGGAGAAACTCTTTCTCAAGGTTGTGGCTTGGAACATAAAGAACATTTGATCAGTGATGATCCAGCTACTTTATTCTTGTCTTGAACGTCCCTGATCCCTAGCCATCTCATATAACTAATATTTCGGCTCTATACAACAGCTGGATGACACGGTTAAAATCCCGTCTGTGAAAATCAATTAACAAGCAGATATATGCTATTGATATCATTTTTGTTTGCATCTAGCCTTGACAGAGTTGTTCAACATATGAGTATTTTCCATAATTCTTGGACCTGCGACAAAAATGAGACACAGACTCGTGTTTGCATGCTGTAACACATGGCAAGAATCACAGGTCTGCATATGTTGAATCTCAGCTCTTTAAACTTTGCTTCTTAACCGATTTTCAGAACAATACAATGGAAAATGCAAAATAGATATCACAGTTCTATCAGATTCCCACTTACAAACACCTACAGGTTATTACTCACAGACAGTGGGGAAAAGCAGTGAAATGCCTTCTTGTGTTTCTCTTTGGCGACATGGAGCGGTTTTATTAATTCCTTTCGAGGCTTTCAGTGCTCCTCGCATATTTATGCCAATGTGACACAAGCGACTATCTTGAAGTAAGCAAATGTTTATAAAGGGCGAAAAGAGCTTTGAGAATCACTATAGCATGCCTGGGAAGTGTGACTACTCGAAACTGCTAAGCTGTCAAGAAACCTTTTCAACACAGTTTGAGTCTAAAATAAGCAGTGGATTTTCCACTGTTGTTCATTATATTTGCTAGACTGGAGTCGTTCTTGAGGGAACCTGATGAGTTCACAGGTAAAAAAAAAACCTGGTTTAGTAATTTATAGACATATTATTTCCTCATTACTATGGTATTTAGCTTTTAGGAGTGTTTCTTTTATTGGATGGTATACATTTGTTAAGTCAGAAGGGTCAATGGCTTACGACCGCTTCAAAATCCAGAAGGCAAGGCTCCCTCCCCCAGGGGCAGAACTAGTGCTTGGGTCTAACTATACACTACTTAGGCAATTCCATTTTCATTAGCAGTTGTAGTATGCCATCAAATCTGATTTAACCCTTTAATTCATGGATTCTTTTTATTTTTCTAAAATTTGAAATGTATTAAGGGGCAATTTACAGAATTCACGTGAATTCGATCGAATACCGATCGTATGATTTTTTTTTTGGAGGATCGAATATGCAAATTTGGCCACTTCGATTATCGAATACCAAATATTCGAATAAATCAAATGATCGAATATTCGATCATTCGACAATTCGATGATCGAAGGATTTTAACTTTTAAATTTATTCGAATGCCTATTTCGCCAGATTGAACCTACCGAATACTAATAGAAACCTATGGGAATCCCCCCATAGGCTTCTTTTGCAAACACCTGCATGAATACCATTCATACGATTGAACGCCTCGATCGTTCGAATCGTATGAATTTTTTGGAGGTTTGAAGAAAAAAGTACAAAATCGAATATCAAGGAAATAATAGGCTAAAACTATTCGATAAGCATTTGATAGTCAAATGCTTATCGAATTTCAAGGGGATTCGATGGTTTTTTATGTCAATTTTAGTAAATTTGCCCCTTAGTGTACAAATCACAAAAAACTCTAATACATAACTTAGTAAAAGTCCGAGAGAAGTCAGTGGGAACTTCACTGATCATATTGGACCTCTTTGTTAACCATTCAGACTTAGAGGTTTGCAGATTTTCTTTTCGCTTGTAATTACTTTAAAAATTTGAATTTCTGATGGTTCAGCACTTTTTTCACTCATACTTTTTTGTATTTAGATCTTTTAATAACTTTCATGGCATTCGTGGTTTTCGAGAAATACAGTTTAATCATGGTTTCAAAAATCTATGTTATCAGTTTTGTTATCAGTATGTGTATGGTATCCGTTATCCGGAAACAAAAATCCAGAAAGCTCCAACTTACAGGAAGGCCACCTTCACTAGACTCAATTTTATCCAAAAACATTTTAATTTTGAAAACGATTTCCTTTTTTTTCTGTAATAATAAAACAGTAGCCTGTACTTGATTATAAAGAAGATATAATTAATCTTTATTGGAGGCAAAACAATCCTACTTGGTATTTAAAGTTTAAATTATTTTTTAGTAGACTAAATCCAAATTATGGAAAGATGTGATATCTGGAAAACCCCAAGTCCTGAACATTCTGGACAAAAGACCCCATACCTGTACAGCAACTGAAATGAGCAATCATGACCCATTTTAGCCACAGTGGGAATTGGGATAATGACCAATGGTAAGCTGTGTGACCAGTGACATTATATAAAAAAATAAAAGTATTGCTATAATAAGAAATAAGTATTACTATAATAAGATGGATCTTACAAATTATGAAGTTGTAATAATGTGGATTTTATGAGTTACCATTTTAGAGGACTTTAAGAGCTGCAAGTATTAAGCTAGAAGTGGAATTTGGATAATTTATGGCAATGGAATATCCTTTGCAATTGTTTTTGTCTTTTTCTTGGCTTTAAATACTGAGGAAAGGTTTTATTTGCAGACAAAACAGAAATCTCCTTCAAAGTTTTACAAGTTTAGACTGCCAACTGCATTCTGGTTAGATATTCTTGGTAAAAATAGTTATAAATTGTCTTCTACGCACTGGAGTAATGTTTTCCCTATCGCTTCCGTGTATGGGGAGCATTATAGAGCACACATAGCAAGGGAGTTTTGTTGGTAGAACCTGCATGCCCAGTTGTTCCACCTCAAAAAGGATACAGCTACAGTATATTTACAGTGTTTTTTTAATATGTATGCAATGACAGTAGAGGCAGATTGGACAAGAATATTTGACTTTCCCTTCTTGTGCACCGGATCTAGTTGATATGTATTTAGTGACCGTGAAATGATGTGAGCAGTATGCAGATATCGGCAAGAATTTAATTATTTCTGCAGTAGTACTTTTTGACATGATCTTGATCACATTTAATCTACACTTGCCACTTTGCCAATAAGGACATTTAAATGTATTGAATTCGAATGAAGTGTGCTTCTGGAAGTTTTCTGCATAACTGCTGAGCAATACTTTAGCTTGTTTGCATCTTAGGGCTAACTAAGCCATCTGGTTTAACACATTGGATGCCACAAGTGTCTTTAGCACAGCTTAAATAGAATTTTATGCAGAAGCAGAAAGCCAATCATCCTTCCACCATCTCTAAGACATTGGGGTAATGGTAGAAGAGCACAGTTTCCTGCAGTAATTCTTTGAGTGACCTTAAACATTAGAACCATGGAAAGCTTTTTTTGCCACTGCTGTTAGCCTACATAATGAGATGTAATCATACAATGGCCATATAATTACTATATAATATAAAGGCACCAAAGGGCAGAATCTAAGGAAATAGATACATTAAGGGGCAGATTTACTAAATTCGAATTCGAAATTCCACCAATAGTAAATCTGCTCCTAAGAGTATATTCATGCATATATTTTTATTTTATCCGTTTTTTCAATTTCTATTTCAAATTGGCTGCAATGAATTAAAAGCAATAAGTGGCTTTTACAGTAAAAGTAACGTTGTTTGCTAAAGCCACCACTATACACACTGTGTGGCCAATTTGTAAATTAGTAGTACTTTTTACACAGGGGTCTCACCATCTTGGAATTTGCTTGGCTATCTCTTGAGTGAGGGCAGCTAAGGTTAGGGGTCATCAGAAATCATCAAGCAGAAACTGAGGTCAATGATACTAAAGCACCCGTAATGGGCTGTTGGAATCTTTGAGTAGCAAGAAATCATAAAATATAATGTGCAGCATTTCTACCCTATTTGAGAAGCTATTTGAGAAGTTCTCTTTGATGTCAAAAATAATTTGTGCTTTCTAAATCAGGTATGGCCACATTTATTTGTTGCCTTGTTGTCACATTAACATGGAATGAACTACAGCAATAAATCTTGATGTTGGGTGAGGTGCTGAAATCTTTGCAAGGTGCAGAAATCTTATGGCTATACTAATTTGAACTGTATATAATTTAGCAGGTACTCAAGGACCAATCCTCCACACAGACATATAAAGAAAACCAGTATTTTATTTGGTAACTGTGGCATAGCCTTACACGTTACAGTCATATAATTACTCGTCTGTGGAGATGGAAAATGTGTAAGGCTATGCCATAAATACCAAATAAAATACTGGTTTTGCTAAAAGGTGTGGCGAATTGGTCTTTGAGTGCCTGCTCAATCACATGTACAGTTTGGATCTGCTCCCTAACATCCTCCGATACTTGGGCCCAAATTCATTAAAGCGCGAAGCGTCTAAAGCTAGCACTAATTCGCCAGCCTGACGTCATTTTCATAACTTCGGAAATTCACTAACACCGGCTCTGGCGAATTTTCGCTAGCAAAGTAGATAGACTTGCACAACTTCACACCCTTATGCCAGGCGAAGTTGCGCACTGATGAACATTTTCCTGAATGTTATCACTTATGTTAGACTTTACTTTGCCTGGTCAGACCAGGCGAAGTTCAATACAATAGATAGGAGGTTGAAAAAAAAATTGTAAACATTTTTCTAAGTCCCAAAAAAACGCTGGCGTGTTTTACCATTCGAGGGTGATAATCTGAAAAAGATCGATTTTTTTGGGGGGGGTTACACTCCTTCCCCCCTACATTTCCTAACATATGGCAACACAACTATACAGGGGGCACATGTAGGGCAATAGGACAACTTTATTTAATTTATTAAAGGTTTCCTGGGCTTGTGTAGTGGAATGTAGTGGCTGTAACATATACTTCTATTATACGTTAAAGTTCCCGCCGTATGCAAATTAGGCTTCGCTAGTGTAACTGCGATCTGCCTAGCGAAGTAACACTAGTGCAACTACGATACCGTTCGCCGACCTGAGCGTAAATTTGTACATAAGTGAATTTGCTTAGCGCCAGTGAAAATTTGCCTGGCGAAGTGCGGTGAACGCTAGCAAAGCCAACGCTAGCAAATTTTTGGATCTAAGTGAATTTGCCCTTTCGTGTCTTAACTCTAGAGACCTTTTTTTGCTGTGCAAGATATACTAATTTTACACTTGAAGGACAGCCTGTTTCTGCTCAGTTAAATAAAAGTCACCCATCTGAAAAACAAATGAATTACATAAGCACCAGAAACTGCCCCTCTCATTCGCAGGAAAGGAAATGTCCTGACAGCACCCAAAGATACCCCAAAATGCAAGAAGGATATGTTTTGGAGTTTGACATTGGCATATGTCGAGGTTAACTGTAGCTACACATGACATTAAAACTGCTGACATCTGAAAATTCAACTTCATGGTAATCCCAGCCCTCAAGGCACAAATACAAACACCTATAAAATCCGAGGCCACAAAAAAGTACTTTCTGAGAGCTTTGAAGGGACTATACATAAACACATTGGGAGCAAACGTGTCATTGTTTTCCTATTCATTGCTGTCTGTGATTTCTGTTTTAACATACACAAAGCAAGCCACTAGAATTCCAAAGTTCAAGTGAACCAGGCAGAATGACAAATCACATATAAATCCTGTTACACACAAACATTTCTCCACAATGCAATGAGCTAGTAATTTCTGTTTCAATGATGTGTCCACAAAGCTAAAAAAAAAAATTGTAATTTCTGTCAAAGGGATGTGACCTGAATGCAACTAGCACAAAATCCAAACAAGCATAATATCAGGTCAGAGTGAATCCACATTCAACTTTATTCTTTCTGATTAAAAAATGAAATATACAAGCGGAATGTGATCCAGTTTCGCTCCTTTTTTTAATCTCCTACCCGGCATAATGGAGGAATGTATCCATTGCAGATTAATGTTCACAATTTACATCCAAATAAAAAGGCATAATACGCTCTCATGTGAATATTTATTTATCTCTTCTGGGTCATAAAATTTGCTTTTATGGGATTTTGTTGTGCTTGGCACGCCAAATATTTTATCTGCTTCGTTTTTTTTTGCCCACCATGAAGATTTTGTAAGATGATGTAAAAACACATACAGGTTTTCATGAATATCTCTGAAATGGAGGACTAACTATAGAGTAGGATTGAAGGGGCTTCCCAGGGCCCCCTAGGAGGTATAAGTACAAGTATGTGATATCCGTTATCTGGAATCCTGTTATTCAGAAAGCTCTGAATTATGGAAAGCCTATTTAATCCAAATAATCCAAATTTAAAAAAATATATATTTTCTCTGTAATAAAAGTAGCATGTACTTGATTCAAACTAAGATATAATTAATCCTTATTGGAAGCAAAACCAGCATATTGGGGTTTATGTAATGTTTACATCATTTTCTAGTAGACTTATAATATGAAGATCCAAATTATGAAAAGATCCGTTATCCAGAAAACCCCAGGTCCAGAGCATTGTGGATAATAGGTCCAATACCTGTATAAAGCTTTTAAAGCCTATAGAACTTTCTGGGGTTAATATGATATTCCGTTAAACCGGTAACCTGTTCTGTTTCTGAAAACAGAACATCACCACCACCCTCTTGTGGCTAATTACATATTCTGCTCACGTAAAAAACGTGGCGTTTAAAACATACATAAAAACCATTATGCATTATGTATTAAGATCCTCTTTTTGGGGCTGATACAAATGCCTTGCAAAACCCAAACAGCAGCAGCTAATATACAATAACTGTCATCTCTCTGTATCCTTTCCAAGAGGAGAGCTCTTCTACTGTAAATGCCAGACTGCCTTGCCTTCATATCCAGAATCTACATGAAATATGCAAATCAAGGCTTTTGTCACAACTGGCTCAGTGTCTAACAACTCCCAAGGTGAAAATGTTCCCATAAAAAAGCCATAAAAGGCTTCTTATTTTATAGCCTTGCAAGTTTTTTTTTTCCTCTTTTTTTTCTTCTTCACGATTTTCTTTTATCAGCGTTTTAAACCCACTGTTGATTACAAAGTTGCTGTTTTTTTTTCTTTAATTTAACTTTAAATATTTAAGGATAAAAAAAGGTGACTCTGCATGTGGCATTAACCCGGTTCTTAATGCTGAATGCTCAGATTTTCTGAATATATTTTACAGCAGGGAAGAACAAGGGATTGTTCACCTTTAAATTAACCTTAAGTATGATGTGGAGAGTCATATTCTCAGACAATGTGCAACTGGTTTTAATTTTTAATTATTTTTTTCAAGTAATTTAGCTTTTTTTTCAGCATCTCTGTAGTTTGCAGGTTCGCAAATCTGGTTGCTAGGGTCCAAATTGCCCAAGCAAATTGCACTTATTTGAATAAAAAACTGGGGTATGAATAAGAGAAGGCCTGAATAGAAATATGAGTAATAAAAAGTAGGAATAGAAATGCATTTGTAGCATTTATTTTTTAAATGGGTCAGTAAAGCTGGAAAGAGTTGGAAGAAGGATTTATTTAAAAAATGATGGCCAATTGAAAAGTTGCTTAGAATTAGCCATTCAATAACATACTAAAAGTTAACTTAAAGGTGAACCACCCCTTTAAAAGCTAGGGTGGTGATGCAATAAAAGTTTGCACCAGGTCTAGTAACCAAAAGCAACCAACCAGATGCTTGCTTTCACGTGGTAAGAGCTGATTGGTTTCTGTGCTTTACTAAAACTGGTGAAACATTTTATTACATTGCATTTCTATGTTCCACTGTGCTAGTACAGGTATAGCTGATAAATAATAAAGGCTGTTTTTGCAAACCTGTAACTTACAAAACCATAACTAAAATCTGCTAGCAGTTTTGTGCTGGAAAATACACCATTTTTGAGCAGGCCTTTATGATTGCAGAGCAATCACCATCTAATGAATATTACATTGCAAAATGAACATATTTGTGCTTCATTTTGCATTACACTGTAAACCCAACAGGTGCTTCAGGTTGAGTTTCCAGTAGGGATGCACCAAATCCAGGATTTGGTGCGGGATTCGGCCTTTTTCAGCAGGATTTGGATTTGACCGAATCCTTCTGCCCAGCCGAACCGAATCCGAACCCTAATGTGCATATGCAAATTAGGGGCGGGATGGAAACTGCATGAATTTTTGTCACAAAACAAGGAAGAAAAAAATGTTTTCCCCTTCCCACCCATAATTTGCATATGCAAATTAGGGTTCAGATTCGGTTCGGTATTCGGACGAATCTTTCTAGAAGGATCCGGGGGTTCATCCAAAATAGTGGATTCGGTGCATCCCTAGTTTCCAGTACGTTTTTATGTCTCTCATGCTACAGCAATGCAAGGGTTAATATATTTGGGTTCTGTACTCACTGCATTAGACTGAGCAAAAGGAATGTCTTTTTTTTGGCTTTTTTAGAACTGGAGTATGTTAGTCCAATGCTGGCAAAGGAGGCTGAGCAAATGTGCAACTTGTTTAAAGGAACATTTAAGAAACAAGAAACAAAAACTGGGCAAATAGATAGGCTGTGCAAAATAAAACATGTTTCTAATATAGTTAGTAGTGTTCTGTTCTGTTAGACATCCAGTCACTCCAGCCTTTATACATTACATTTTTGACTAACTATATTAAAAACATTTTTTATTTTGCACAGCCTATCTATTTGCCCAGTTTTTATTTTACACTGAACTGTTCCTTTAACGTGAACAACAGTTTGCAGCAAGTACCTACGTATGTCTGGATCACTTTTACACTTGGCTTGTTATTTCATACATATGGTGTTGTCAGTATCATTTTGCCATTTGTCCAACTAGAACTATGTCAGTAAAGAGTAATACACTTGGTGGAATAAGAACTTTGCTTGCTTTCATACATATGGTGCTGTCATTGTCGTTTTTCCACTTGATTCACATCATATTACCAAAGCAATGTGCAACTTCCTTAAGGAAAACTTTTTTTTAGTCGTTCTATAGTGCTAAGATGGATATTTACACTAGAGGGCACATTTACTAAGGGTCAAAGTGAATTTTCGAATTTCTTTCCAATTTTTAAAATTCTAATTTCAAAGTAATTTTGGGCTACTTCAACTATTGAAATTAGAAAATTCGAATTTTGAAGTACTGGCCCTTCAAATTCGACTATTCGTTAACTTAAAGCTTCTGAATTGCCATTTTAGTCTATGGGGGACCTCCTAGAACAGTTTGCTTTAATGGGTAACAACAGCTCTGAAAACAAATTGTTCATTAGACTCAATCTACAGTAGCTTTCAGACTGCATAGAGTATATACAGCCAGAGCTGACATTCATTGTTTTTTTTCTGTTAATTGCTTTTAATAATGATGAAACTGTTATCTTTATTAAGAAATGTACATGTTGCCTGAGAAAATTTCCTTCATGTTTTTTGTGTTACTGCAGTTAGTCTTTCTGGGGAACATTAATGGGGTTATTTACTAAAATTCGAATTTATCTCATTTTGTTATTAAACAAAGCTTGACCAAACTCCCATGATCCATGATTATATCTTATTTATCATTAAAATAACTAAAAAAAAGTCATATCAGGAAAAAAAATCAATAAAACAGAGCAAAAATCAGAACCAGGTATGGGAAACCCATTATCCAGAAACCTATTATCCAGAATGTTCCAAATTATGGAAAGGCCATCTCCCATAGACCACATTATAATCATATACAGTAGTCAAAAATGTTAAACATGTTTTCCTTTTTCTCTGTAATAATAAAACAGTAGCATGTACTTGATTTAATTAATCCTTATTGGAAGCAAAATCAGCCTATTCAGTTAATTTAATTTTATTTATTTTCTAGTAGGCTTAAGGTATGAAGATCCAAATTATGGAAAGATATGTTTTTCAGAAAACCCCAGGTGCCAAGTATTCTGGATAACAGGTCCCATGTATTCTGGATAACAGGTCCCATACCTGTATGATTTTTTTTTGAGATGCCGGGTTTTGGATTCAGCATTTTTGCAGCATCAGGGTATAATGTCCATGAAAAATGAGTGTTTGCCCCAAAATGGCCGACTAGAAAAAAATCGAGGTTTAATAAATAACCCCCAACTGTGCCATTTTATCCTGATTTTTACATGTGGAAAACTCCTCATCAAGTATAAACCACCAGTGACAAATATGTGAAAATTTTTTAGTTTCACTGTATGCTACATGGCTCAGATGTTTTTCCACTGTTTTTTATTTTCATGCTTTCTTTTTAATGTGAACTCTTTTGTAGTTGAATAAAACCACCAGATGTTTGCGTCCATGGGAGTTCTGAGAATTGATTTCATGTCCTATTACAATAACAATAACATTTCATATACCCAGAACTGACATTTATCTGAAAGCTGCACATCTCTTTCTCTGTTTGTTGTTATACTGGGACAGATAAGGCTTGTAGGCTTCATTTGGCTTAACCAAGAATGAAGACTATATTTTATATGGGGCTGGACCTCATTGCAATAACTAATAATTTGGAATCTTGAGGGGGTTGGTGAATCACAACTCCAAGTGCACCCTCTTGCAACGAATGGGTGCTCCATTACATGGTGAAATGCTTACATTATGTTATGGACCAACACACCTCCCAGATCTATGATCTACACATTGTGGTATCAACTAACATTACCTTACAACAATGGTTCCAAAACTGTGTGGCTACAACCATCACAGAGCCCAGAACAGTAACTAACAACTGAGGGATTTACTATTTGTTACCAAAAACACTAGAAGTAAGCTGTGCACTTCCCTAAAGGATTAGTTTGCCAGACTGCATACTGTTGCAAACAAATGGACTATGAGACTAATTCTATTCAAGGTTGGAATGTTGTACAATAATTAAGTGATGATCATGACATAAAACACATATATAAACACAGTTTATTCATATTGGAACCACATATATATATAGTTATATCTATATCTATAGATATATATAGACAAATATATATACATTGAGACATTCTGTGCATACAGCTACTAAAAAATGCCTTACCCTTTAAACAACAGGGATTGTTTGTCCATATATTGCAATATATTTAAGCTGGCCAACTACGTCAAAGTCATCCCATATCTGGCCAGTCCTACGCTCAATTTTCATCTGATTCATTAAGAATTCCACTACTTCATTAAACATTTTACAAAGGGACTAAGTTTTACCTGCAACTTACTTGCTGCTTTCAAAGTTGCCCACCCCTCCCCTCCGTTACGACCTCTCTCTGGTGCACAGGGGGTCGGGCTTGCCGGCCAGGTTGTCTAGGGCACCTGGCCGGCCTGGCCCACCCCTGCAAATCTCTAACCTTGAAAATCTTAAATCTTGGGCCTCAGTTAAAACTCAGACAATCAGAGTTTTATACAGTATCAGCTCTAAGGCACTTGAAAATTGTTTTTGTCTGAACAGTTTCATTTGCCTAGGCAACCAGCTAGGGCTTAATGTTATTTTGCCCAATAAATGTATTCAGCAGTTTGTTTATATTAGTTTATGAGCCCTTGATTTGCAATTCTCAGGGTGTGGTGCTAGGCCACTGGCTAATCAATCTGAATTGGAAGAAAATCAAATTCAATATTTTAGCTTGTTCCAAGTTTTCATATTACCACCCTCAGGTGTTTCCAAGGGAAGTGACTGTTAACCACCAGAGTAAAGGATTTAATGAATATTAACACAGACTTTGCTTGTTCTTGAAGTAAACTCTCAGGGAAACTTACATAAAATTAATTTTACGAACACAGTTCTAATTCTCTGAACTCCTAGATGAGGAAAGGATAGGGGATTTGTACAAATCAAGTCTTGTACTCCAGAGAAAAGATTTTAATGAATATTGACATGGACTTTACTTATTTTTAATGTAAGCCCAGTAGGAAACTTCAGTCAAATTAATTATGGTTTGAGTCCTGTACCTTCACAAAAGCCGGGCATGTTGTTAAACTGGTGCACAAGCTACGCATTTCTTCATATTGTTTTATTTTATTGGGATGAGCTCATTCATAAAGCAGAATTATTCTGCACAGAAGCTTATCTGCAAGAATAATTACTTTTTATACCAAGAGCACTAGTTCATTTTCAGTAATTGTAATAAAAAAAAGGCCTAGTCCAATAATGAGTAGCACATAGAAAGCTTAGCATATTTCAAGCCCCCCAGTGGAATCTTTTAATATCCTACTGACCAACAAAGTTGTTAATATATGTAAATGGTGACAATAATGGGTTTTTAAAAAAAAAAAACTGTACAAATTACCGCCGTTGACTAGTTCTCCAACATTAAAAAGAAGAACATGAAGCAATTTCACCATCTTGGGTTCTTAAATGTACAGAAAAATCTTCAAGGCGTTTTATAGCGATGCTGATTGTTTCTTCTGCCTCGCCAGCACAGGCTCAGAACGGGAATTTGGGGAGTTTGACTGCATCTGTGGGAATCTTTTGTACTTATGCATATGTGTTACCTTTATCCTATTATAACAAGCAAAGCCTGGCTGTGTTGAGGAAGCTTTATAAGGATCTAGCATACAAAATAAAATAAAGTTTGTGTTACTGATGAGAATGCGGAGTGTTAAGTCAACCTTACTTGCACTCTGAAAAAGTTGTAGTGACCTTTATGCTTGCATGGGGGAGTGTAATGAGATGTTCTTCTTTCTTTATCTCACAAAGCTGGGTGTTTTGTCATGCTTACTTTAGGGCTGGGATTCTATTCAAGACACAACATCCTGAGATCATATCTGTAAGCCATTTTTGTAACTTACAGCTGGATTTTAAAAGATGTCATTTTCTGAAAACTGGCCAATACTAATTAAAAGTTGAGAAAAATGAAATAGAAATATTTAAAGGGATACTATCATGGGAATTTTTTTTAATGCATCCGTTAATAGTGCTGCTCCAGCAGAATTTTGCACTGAAAGAGCAAACAGATTTTTTATATATTTAATTTTGAAATCTGTCATGGGGCTAGACATATTGTCCATTTCCCAGCTGCCCCAGTCATGTGACTTATGCTCTGATAATCTTCAGTCACTCTTTACTGCTGTACTGCCAGTTGGAGTGATATAACCCCCCACCCGGCAGCCTAACAACAGAACAATGGGAAGGTAACCAGATAACAGCTCCATGATACAAGATAACAGCTCCCTGGTCGATCTAAGAACAGCACTCAATAGTAAAAAGCTAAGTCCAACAAGCAGTTCCATCATAAAGTGCTGGCTCTTTCTGAAACCACATGACCTGGCAAAATGGCCTGAGATGGCTGCCTACATACTAATATTATAAAAAATATATATACTTGCTGGTTCAGGAATAACATTTTACATGGTAGAGTGAATTATATGCAGTGTAAACAATGTAATTTAGAAATAAAAACGATACCATAAAAATCATGACAGAATCCCTTTAAAGAAAGGCCATTTTGGAAAATAGTATCCCTTTAAATATAAATCTCCTCATCATTGTTTGTGCTCTCTCAATAATACAGCAATACTATGATCGATATTCCTTTATTAAAGTTAAAGCACAGCCAAAAAATTTTTAACTTTCATTAACTTAAAATCATGCCTAATTTATGGGCTATTTTTGTTATTCCCTTTCTGCTCTTCCATATCTCGCTCTCTCAGGGAGGGGAGGAAGCTGTTAAGAAGATAGAAGGGTCGGTTTAATGGAAAAGACAACAGGTTGTGAATTCATTACTGGTTATAAAAGTGGAGTTGAAAGATAAGAGGGAAGAGATTATATGTGGTAAATTCATCTTTAAAGATCCTACTAGGCCAGCTGTTTTAAACAAATATTGGAGTCTTGCCTTTTGCTACCCAAAGTCACTCAAATTAAGTCCAGGGCAAGAGGGAGGTTTTATTTGAGGTCTACACCACAAATAATTAATGACTAGTGTACTATTTCATTCGTTTTGTTTTGAAGTATCCATTTGTGTCACTGTATATGGTCAACAAGGTTACTGAAATATGAAAATATTGCAATACCAGTTACACTGCTATGGTTAAAAAACATTATGAAAAAAAATAAGCATCTCCCTAATTGGTGTTGTATGTGGGGTTTTCAGAAAATAAATATACATTGAATGTCACCCTAACTGGGATGGAAAATGCGATCTACAGATTTGAAACATGGCCTCACAGTTTGTGAATCTATCACTTTACACATTTAGAATTGAAACAGTATTAGGTAGAGATTCCCAACCTGCGGGGCTCTGCCACTGGGGGGATATGGTACAATGGAGGGGAAAGGTCAACCTAAAATGCCAGTTAGGATGAAAGTTGGGAATAATGGAATAGATACACCAACAGGTTAGTCCACAATTTATCCAATAAAAGCACTTGGCAGTCAGAGTTTACTGCTTTGGATTTGTCCTGAATTCTACTACAATTATTTGCTCATTTCATAATCTATGCCCTGACCAAAGATCCACAACCACTCATGTAAGGTACTCTTATAGATGCACCTGACAGCTCAGCTTGAAGGTTAGTTAGGGTGATAATTAGGGTAGCTATTTATTTGCTGGCCTAGATATTGTTGAAATGTTGGAATGAGTGATATGCGGATATCTTACTATAGTTTTTTTCATGAGCTTTGGGGGCTCAGACTAAAAAGTCAACAACCTCTGGTGTAAGGCATTTGCAGTTTCCCTAGACCTGCTAACAGATTAACTGTAACAGGTGCAGTAACCCAAAATATGAATGCCTTCACGTTTCCTTTTTTGTTTGGAAATCACAAAAAGTTATAGCCAAATTGGTAAAGGTAATAACTGCATGTTTGTGTATGTATTGATCATACAAATAAGACAATGTGATGTTGGAAGTGAAGATGTGGTACTTGTTTGTAGGTGGAGATGAGGGAGACTCCATGGCCAGGGCCGGATTTACATAGTGGGTGCCCCTAGGCACGCTGTCATTCATTGCCCCCATACCCTCACTTTCATTTACTTATATTTTCATCATCGGGACTGGAACAATGAGGATTAGTGTATGGGAAATTTAAAAAACTATTGTATCTCCTATGAATCCCCAGTGTTTCTGAACCAATGTGGGTGTGGTTGGACAGCATGCCGCCCCCTAAAATCCTGCCACCCTAAACCCGGGCCTTTGTCTCTCAACAAATCCAGTCCTGTCCATAGCTAATCCCTCTACAAATAGTTCCATGGATAAGACACAATCTCTGTGGCTATGTAGTAAACTCTTTTGGTTCATTGTAAGCAGTAAACATGTTACAGAAATATTTTACCTTTAAAGCTGTGCTGTTTATTCCTTTCCCATCCCAGATATTTTCTAGACCATTGGAGGGCAGAAAACAAGTGTTTAATGCAACATGCAGGCGCTTTGATCCATAACACTATGTTAGAGAGAAAAACTTGGCTTTTAAATTAATGGCTCCCATTCCTATGATACTGATTCTCAGTTCTCGCTATCTTAAAGTCTATATCAGATGTTAAATAGTGAATGCCGGTGATATGTAATCTTTCCCATCAGCAAAAAGGTTAAAGTGATGCTTTCGGTTTGCAGCAATTAAGCTTGATGTGCACCCACACGACACTGAGAAAAAATTAAAAAGTATGCAGACAAATTTACATTTGAAACCTGGATATTTTTAAACTTTCAAAACATTAAGTACCCTTAGATTGCATTTAAAGGCCATGTTTATTGTCATTACGAGCCACTGACCAAGATCTGACACCAGTTGCCTATTAGAGTAAAATTACTTTAGAGAAATTGTATTTATAGGTTACTGTCCAGTTTAAAATGTAGAAGTATCTTCTTTCCTTAATACTGGTTGGGAGTTATTTGCTATTATCTAGAAAGAACTACAAAAATGGGGAAGATGCACACAGCAGGGTCATTTTCAGCTTGATGTATTAAGGCGTTTTTGGTGATAAGCTTCAATGTCAATGTATGTCTCATGCTGTTTAGAATCAGTATTGCACTGCTATATGAAGAATAAAGGATGAACATAGATCTAGACTTCCCTTGTATATTCATTGATCTTGTTTATGGACCCAATTTCCACATGTGGTGCTACGTGGTTCTCATAAACAAAAGCTTCCAATATACAAAAATATTAAGGGTATAGTAAATATTGCTCAGATGTGGAATTTGAGTCATTCACTGCTCAAAGGAACGCTGTGCGGCTCCACGCTGCACATTCCTACTGCATTCATTGCAGTAAACAAGTGTGGTATTTATCTATTAAGTTGAAGAAAGAAATCCGATCATAATGATAATGCTGGATGAGAATGATGTGCAACATAATCATCAGATATTAAAATGCTAATCTTTCCTTAGTCTTGGGATTGAATGGTTCCACTTTGCTTGCTTCATATAAAACTTCTTATTTTCATTCTCTCAAATAATAAAAAGTCACTTTTAAATAGTTTCTTTAAAAATGGGTACTTAAATTTTCCTTCCGAAATCAGCCTTTATTTAAGAGGTTGCCCTCCCTCTTTAATCCTAAAGGACCAGCTTCCACATTTGAATTATACAGTAAAACGATCAGTAATAGCTGACTCTATTATTTTATGCTTTTAATATACTCAAAAAAATGTAGCAAGTTATTCCCAGGACTTTACACAGGGAAGCGAATAATTGAAAAAGGACTGAATCCCAGAACATGTGTATTGTGTTGGAACCATATCTAATGGCACTAACTTATTTAAACAAATAGTATGGCAACAATTTAATTACAACAGGTGCTGCACTGAAACAAAATAAGATTAGGTTTTTACATTATCATAAAGACAAATAATTAAAAATGTCACAATTTCACTATAAACAGTGTACTCTGCTCATAACAACATTTAATTGTTTCATAGCTACAGTAGACCGCCACTAAGCATACTTTGTCTCATACATTCCAAACAGCAAAGCCGCTCAAGCAATATGTTTTATGGAAACTGAACAGTCTGGGAGACCATATAGCAGTTCCTATAGGCTTGTAAAGGGATGTCCAACCTTTGTCCCACAAGCTGTAGTAGATGTAGGATTGCCAACATAAGCTGCTATTGTCAGATGTTATTCAGTAGCAACTGGAGAGATGCCAGTTCAGCATACCTGATCTTGTGTTTTTTGGACAGAACTAAATTAAATTCAAAAAGAATTCATAAAGAATATATTCTGGTCTGAATAAACTGGTAGGGCAGGTTGGGATTAAACAAGGTTATTATACAGATTCAGACCATGATTTCATGCATGAAATTTGTATTACTTTGAGCCATCTCTTTCTTACAAACAGGTAATGCCAAATTTAATAAGATGCCATCCTATTTATTGGCCTGTGAAGGGCTGTTTGAACCTCTGAATATGTGAAATGCCAGGGCCTAATTTGAGTCCTGACCGGCTTACAAATAAAACATATTAAATATCAGTTTGGGATAACTCTGGTTATGGGGATAGTTTAGTGCCCTAGAACCTTATTGTATATTGGGATGGGACAACGCCTCATCTTACCAACTTGTGTTGGACCTTAAAGGAGAACTAAACCCCCATTAATCAAAAATCCCAATCCCCTTCCCTCGATTGCCCTCCCTCCTTTTCTCCCTCCATCTTCGGGCTCCTTAACGGAAGTGAGCGCTGACACAGAGATTTTTTGCACATGTGCAGTTGAGCCAGCCTACTATTCTTGCCTACTAAAAATGCACTGGAAAGCTCAGAAGATTGCAGAAGGAAAAGAAGAGGATCTGAATATACTGAAGATGGTGCCCAAGAGGTCCACTGTGCTACTCTGCATGAACACTTTTTCAACTAAGGAATTCTTGTGGGCTTTTCAAAACAGTTTCCAACATCTTACAAGACAACTCATTACAACGGTACATGCTAAATGCTGTAGCTTCTTGAGACAATAATAACCAATGTATAGACATTACAATTTCAACATATATTTGGACCTTGTGTTATAGGGTAAAACTTTTGATATGAAACATAACACAAAGAGTGTCAAGGTGATACCTTTATTTCATTAAGCTGATGATTACATCAGAACACTTCAACGCCTAATTCAGAGCTGATTACCAACTTTAAGGGAAGGTCAACTCCCTTTAGTCAAAGACATGAGCAACTTAGATCAAATTACAGTAGGTTAATTTATGTACTGTGAACTGAATTGTTTATGTCTTGGGGTATTATGCTGGACTGCCAGCAGAGTCCAAGGGGGTTATGTTTATTTTATATCATTATTTTAATTAAAAAAACTCAACCAAACTCCCATAGCTAATTTGACTTTATTTAGTATTTAAAAAAAAACTAAAACCTCAAATTAATCAGGTTGGGGAAACCCCCGAAAAAGTTGTATGGAAAATCGTATAATACATTTTTGGCCTTTTTCTCCAAATCGAAGATTTTTTGGCTGAAAAGCCCCAAATGATCGAATTTTCAGGCTAAACCCAGCACAGAGGATAGGGACCTCTGCCACTGGCTTACACAACTCCAGCAGGTCTGAGATGGTGGATTTTTGGATTCTGGCTTTTTGCAGCATCGGGCTTTAATACATTTTGAAAAATTTGAGTTTTTAAATAAAACAAGCCCAACCAGATAAATTCAGAGTTTAGTAAATAACACCCCAAATGTAGTGGTGAGCTCCACCATGAGGAGCTAAGCACTGACCATTTACCTCCACAATAAGTTTTTGTATGCAATGAATAGACCTTTTCTAAGAATTTTGCCAGTTGGTCTTCATATGGTTTTTGAATTATTAACATTCTAATTCTGGCTGTTTCCAGCCTGCAGCTGAAAAGAATGTCTGGTTGTTGGGTCAGTGACCCCAGCAACCAAAAACAAGTTGATTTTACTATTCAGTTTTACTATTATTCTTATTTGATACTGCTTACATTACTTTTCAGCATATTCATCTTCATTTTTAATTTCTAAACAAATCCTTGGGTGCTAGGATAATTGGGGTACATTTCTGTAGAATCCTGCTGTCTACACCATACATAAAGTTAGCTTTCAGGTGAACCATCCTTTGTAAAAATGAATCAACAAACAATTAATGCTGTTTTCAAACATGGAAACAATATTTTGGATTGTATAAAAATATATGAAATGTTTATAATACATGTCCCATTAAATTATCTCCTTTTGCCACTGAGCTTCAGGAAGGGAAGTATTCTGACCTCTTGAAATGGCATGTAATTATTTTTTATGTGTAAATTAACATTTTGAGCAAAGCTATTTCTTTTGAAATGTAAGATGTGGTTTTATATGCTAACAAAGGAATCATATAAATGTCGTTATATAGAGTTCTCTTCATCAGACAAAGTAATTGGCTCAAATGGAAAGACTAGATTATAGCAATAGGCACAAACACCAAGGAGGCTATTAAAATAATGTCCATGTCATAAAGACAGCAAGTAATTAGAAATGAAAAAAGTAAAATTACAATGCTAGGGTTTTGGTAGTCATGTAATGTTATACAGTTCTGAAATCAATAACTTTTTACAAGGGGGAGCTTCCAACTTGCAGTCTTCATTTAGTCATGAAACTACAATTCCCAGCATTCACAGCTAAGATCATGGAGTGCTGGGAGATATAATAGCAAGCACTATGATTTAAATTTTCAATTAACATTTTTTAGAAGGCTGATTTTAACCTATTTTGGACAATTAATTTGGATGCTCTGTACATAAAAAACAAATGTCTAGGATGGATGCAGTCTTTAAGAGACCATTTATTTAATTTACCCCTTGATTTAATCCTAAAGAAGTCATATCCTCTAATTAAACTATCTTCTTTTGTACCTCCATTAAGACTGTATAAACCAATCAATTGCAAGATCAGATAAGCAGGTTCTGCTTCACTGCTTTATAAAGACAACATTCACTGGCATAAACTCTGTTTATAATTGTCTTTTGTTTTGTCCCCATAATGCACTGCTCTGATTTCTATTAGCTAAAACATATTTCTTTAGGACAAGGCTATATGTGGAAATATATCACCTAAAGGTACCATACCTAATGGAGAATCTTCCAGTGAAAAGCAAGGTACATACTGTATGAGCAGTTGGATGGGTGGGTCTACAGGGTAATCTCTACCATGTCACTGATTAAATATCACAATTATTCCATTTAAACTATTGTGCACATAACTCTCTCCTGCCTGACCTCAAACTTTGCACTAAAGTCCACCAAAAGGTGACCCTGGAAAGCACGTTTAGCATTCTTTGAAAATATTATCCTTTATATTTGTTAAATAAAACTACTAATTGAGAAAAGTATATTATAAATACATTGTATTATATTGTTTTTGCTGCACATAACCTTGTTTTTAAATTCTGCTTTAACAGTCTTTGTCTTTGTCCCATAATCCGCCATAGTTCTTTTATCAGTGTTTGTTTCCCAACATAATCATACTCTAGACTACTGCTGAGAAACCTGACATACTTATAAGATCAGACAGAACCCAGATAACCAATAATTTCAGCTAACAGATAAGAGAATCCAAAACTTTGTTCTTAGTCTGTAAATAAACAGAATACCAACCAAACACATGAAGATGCCCAACTCTTTGAAGCAAATGTTTATTGTTATTCTTTTTCTTCTTCTCTGCCTTACTCATATGGAGATAAAACATTGCAAGAAGTTGCACCACTCAAAATGATTGCGGTGTAAATGAGTGTATAAAGGTACAATGAAGTGTTTCCCCCAAAATTAGAGTGCAGTAATTCAAATGTAGCTAAAGTATGTGCATTTCAGTAACTTCAACAGAATGAAAGAAGTAGTAAAATATTGATTGATTTTCCTCTCTTTTCACCCAAAAGAAGTTATTCTATATAAAAGAACACACCAGGTTAAGCACATGATATTTTGACAGGAAGTCAAAGTACTATAGAAATTAGACAAAGTGGGAAGTTAAAGTGGAAGTTGCAGTCATACAAGAATGACATTCTTCAGGATAGGATGATTTGTGGTAATAAGCCATTGTTGACAAAAGCAATATCTTTTTGCACACTGTAATATAAATGTCTTTTGGTCTCTTTGGGTTATAAGTGAACCTTTTGGGGCAATTTAGGTCTATCTCAAAGCTGTCTCCATTAATGTACATTGTCTGACATTATTAAAGTAAATATTTTAACAGAAAATGGATCAGAATAGCTGGCATATCACGGCACTTTTTACTTTGTTAGCAGTCTTACCATTAAAAAAGATTTTGTTTATTGGGTCAATAAACATACCAACCAGATAGCTTTTCTGCAGTAGTCTTAGTTAAATCTTTATTCTAGGATATCTTTTACAGTCTGATATCCATGTCAATATCAAGATTATAGAAACCAGATAGCAATTTGAATGACAGATTTAAGGAAGAAACAAATTGTTAATTGACTTAAAGTGCTACTGACACGTTCCTGTAAACATAGGAATGTGTTGGTATCCGTGAAGAGAGGCTGCACACTAAATATAAGCAGCTGAAAGCCTCCCAAAGCCGCCCCCAGCCCAGTGAACCTTATTCATGGCGACCATCTGACACCATTAAATATTCTTGCTGTGTTGTTTCAGTTACGCTGGGCTGGTGCAATCCCTCCATAGGCTGGAGTCTGTTTCCGTTTGTAATCTCACCACCCCCCCAGCTCAGCATAACTGAAACAACACAGCAAGATTATTTAATGGTGTCAGAGGGTCACCAGGAATAAGGTTCACTGGGCTGGGGGCAGCTTTGGGAGGCTTTCAGCTGCTTATATTTAGTGTACAACCTCTCTTCACTGATACCAACATGTTCCTATTTTTATACTCACTTTAAAGAGCTACTGACATCAGATGACAGCATCGATCATAAAATTGACTTTGTGTGCTACTTATAATTTTTCCATAACAGTATTTGTCCAATGCTTTTACAATACCCATCTGATTCCCCATGTTCCTATGAGGGGGGCTGCCATATTTATGCAGCAGGAGTCCGAGATGGTCAGGTTGGCAAAGCAGTCAGGTTTAGGAACTTCAACTAACAATTACTTACAAAAACAAACATCTCAGCAAAAAACAATTAGCATGCCCTGTAGGTAACTTTTAATGTACATTCATATTTTAAAAAGTAGTTTTTTAGTGTCAGTATCACTTAAATGAAAGCTGACTGTCATATGTGAACTCTTATAGTATATTGTACTTTGGTTCAAGAAAAAAGTAATGGTGATACCAGGAAGTATTAGATAAGCAGATGATAAATTATACTTGCTGATAAAAATACAGATACAACAAAATATCACTAGGGCTAGGGCTTTCATGATGAATGCAAGAGTGCAGCAATGCATTTACCTTTTTACCCTTTTTGACACCATGAGTTATTTGGAAGTCTGTTTTATGAAGTTAAAATAAAAAGGATGCTGCAACTCCCCAGTCTGGGTCATCATTGATTTCCTTATAATAAAATTCCTGCCAGTTTTTAAGTAATGTGAATCTTTCTAGCTATTGTGCAGTATCTGACCCAAATGTAAAAAACTCAACAACTACATACAGAGAACAGGAAAAAATGCATGTCAAATAGACCGGTAGGTTTTAACTCTCTCAAACCTAAACATGATCTGTATTCATGGTTTGAATTCATCCCCCATGATTTTTTTATTATTTTTTTCAGATAGCAGGTCAAAGAAGGCAGTTTTTGTAATTTGTCCACAATGTAGATGGAAATAGCAAACCATGCAAAAGCGGTCATCTGCTGATCAGATTATATTGTCCTGTAGATTTCCAAAATGGCAAACAACATGACAGTTGGTAAGTTAAGAGTGAAGTTCCGCCACTAAAGGGAAATTCCGCCGCTCTCCATTAATTTCTATGGGATTTTTAAAGGCGTATTTATCAAAGGGTGAACTTTCACTTCACCCATTGATAAATAGGCCTTTCAAAATCTCATAGAAATGAATGCAGAGCGGCGGAATTTCCCTCTAGTGGTGGAACTTCACTCTTTGATAAATTTACCCCTAAGTGTAGGTTTGCACGGAATGGTTCGTCGTCTGCTTTATTACTCCTTTCTTTGCAAATGTAAATTAGGGTTTGGACTGGGTTCATAAATTCAGCTGAGTCATTTGTGAAAGATATTGGGTATTCTCCCAAATCCATGGATCCCAAATCTTTCATAAGGAATTCAACCAAATTACAAACTGAATTTAAATGGCATCGATTCATGCAAGTTTGTACAACTATAAATATAACAACTATAACTGCATTTGTGGAGCACAAATGAGCCAAATTTATGTGACAGAGAAATAAAAAATAGGTTTACATCATGCACTAATGCTAGCAATGCTAGCAACTAACATGCAAACAGTTTTTTCCCCCTTCATATAACAGAGCAATAAAGCAAGCTTCTTCCTTTGTCGGCATTCTGCAAATAATGAAATAAATTAGCCACAATCTAATGGGAGGGAAAGACAGATCTGTTTTATCTCTCCTATTGTGGCGTATATTTATGTTTGAAGAGAAAGAGAGTTGAGAGACCTTGGTAAATAAGCTTCAGTTTTGCAATGTAGTGCCAGCAAACAGAACAGATTGCCGAACAATAATAAGATGCCCACAAGTGAAGCAGATTCTGAATATTAATTATGACCCTGTGCCCTTTGTTTCCATGGCAAATTGGCAAAGCTATAGCTTACAAAGCTAAAAAGATTACTGGTTTGGACTGAGGACCATTTAGTGTTTTATTAGCAGTTGGTTTGCCAATTTCATCAGTGGGCCATCAACCTGTAAATACTTCTCACTGCCTCTGGCACAGTCTTCTGCTCTTGATTACTCTTTGCAGAGGTGAGACAGATTGTGGCTAATACTCTCTATGCATCGCACACATCACTTTGCAATAATGCTTTCTGCATAAAATAACTGCTGGTCATTTTAGGAAATGGAACAAATAAGTGTATTTTGTAAAAATCTAATGTCACCAAGCCACTGTTTCAGAAAAACAATATAAAGAATACTAGCACTTAGGGCAATGTTTGATCTTTGTAGAGTTGCCACATCACCCCATCACATCATATACATCACAAATGCTAAATGGCTAATTATCAGTTTCACTAACATACCTGCATCACACTTCAGAGAAATGAGACATGCCATGCAGTCTGCATCTAAATGAACTGTTAGCTCTGAAAACCTAAGAATGTAAGTAAAATTAGTTTCATGGGATTTTCAAGACTTGTCACCGAAATTTTTGAAATGCTACAGCTTTAAAAAAAAAAAAATCTGATTTACATGTTATCTATGTCCCTAGTTGCCAGGACCCGCCTGGTCTAGAACCTGGAACCATCTATTTGCGTGCAACTGCTTCTTGTGATAGAGGTGTAGAAGGCAGCATAGGCTGAGACTTGCATTCAATGCTAATGACTAACTTTATCTCTGCTTTCCATTGCAGGCTGGTAGAGTTCAGCTGTTGGTGATTCCCTAGTTAGGGGCTATCTAAGCCTTGCCACCTTCTCCTCACAATTGTTGGATCATTGAATTGTTGAGTTCCCTTTTAGGCCAGATTGATCATTTGTAAATTGTGCCTAATGTATTTGCAATCAATGCTAATGGCTAACTTTATCTCTGCATATACCTCAGCTTTACATTGCAGGGTGTTAGAGTTCAGTGGTTGGTGATTCCCTAGTTAGGGGCTATCTAAGCCTTGCTACCTTCATCCTCACAATTGCTGTATCATTGAATTGTTGAGTGCCCTTTTAGGCCAGATTGATAATTTATAAATGGCGCCCAATTATTTTCCCTACTCCACAACATATAAATCTAGCTGCATCTTATACTGTATTAGATAGCTTTTTCATTGACCAACAAATATACAGTAGCATGGTTATACATATTAATTTTTATTAAAGATTGAGTTTTCCAAAAATTTTAGGTTGTTTGGTGAAAAAACGATTTTTCTGATTTCCCATAGCCTGACCCTGGAAATACCTCAAATTTGAAAATACATCATCTAAAATCTGTCAAGTTCATGCAGGAGTCAATGGCAGAGGTCCTTTAAATTATTTGAAGATGTTAATAGTTTTCATGATGTTCCTGTTTTTTTGCAGAGGGTTTTCCCAGAAAACCTGATCAATTTGAGCGATTCGAGTTTTTTCCTTCAGAAAGCTCAATCAATTCGTGTTTTCAGGTTGTTAACCCCAAACTCACTGATTCAAGTTTTTTCTTAACTAAGAAACCATTCGAGTTATTAGTTCATTCAACGTGTAAAAACTCTAAAAGTCGACCTTTGATAAACAAATCCCACAAGTGTGTGTTATCATACCATAGGTAGGTACGTGTACAACCAACCTTTGTTCACAATAATGATCATTGGTTTATCAGCCATTTAATCATAGTTCATTTATATCTATTGCAACCAATGTTCACCCTATTGCTGACCTTCTAGCTGGGCATGCAGGGGCATACAGGAAGGCAAATAAGGCCCCAAATATCATCCAAAATGGCCTTCAGGTTGAGCACACATCCCGTTTCTCCCTCAATATTGCTGTAGGCTCCTACTGGGCCAACCCCATAGTTTGGAAACCACTGGTCTGTAGGTTAATAAAACAAAAGATGCATAGTTAGCACTAGGTCTAGTAGCAACAGAAACCAATGTTTGCTTTCAAACAAGTGACTAGTAAATTGTACCTGTTAATTGGTTGCTATGGGTTACTAGACCAGTGCAAACTTGGTGACATATTAAAATACCACTTATTCATCAATTACCACCTAAACAAAACTTAATCTGCAGTAAAAATTAAGTCATTTGGAACAATAGCTGAACAATCAGCTACCCGGCACAGGCCAAATCGGATGAACGGTTAAGAAAATGTATTTGGTCATTTTTATTTTTGTGGTCTGTGCCAATTAATATTGGAAGGAGTTATAATAGTTATTAATTGAGGCCTTCTGTTGCATCTCAATCTTAGAAAGTGTTATTGTGGCTAAATCTCTTTAGCAGAAGTTTGGACTGGCAAATTGTATTACTGTAATTGTTGTTTCAAGTGGATTTTACATCTGTTTATTTTGGTAAAATGCCATTCACAATACTCATCTGTATCTGGCACGGAATTCTCACACTTTCCATCTCAACACATTCTGGTGTTTGCTGCTACTTACAGTGTGATTACTTCATATACAACACAATGCTCTCAACTCCCATTGTCATAGCCAATTTTATCCACTGCAAGCTTATGCCAACTTTAATTCTACATCATACCAACTTCCAGTCATAGATTCTGAAGCTATTTTCAAGTGATTGTCTTTAATGAATGTACCAGAAAGATGGCATGAAGATGGAGAAATCATTGTGTTCACGTATGCAAACATTCACATATTATAGCATGACTATAGTGATGTCCAGGCTGCTTTTGAAAGGTTAAAGGTTGTGTTCAGTAGACAGTGGACAGTAACCTTATGGCTTACTTTTACAACACAACATCTTTCAGATGGCAGAAAGGACATGATCGCAATTATGTTTGAACCTACCACACTCAAACACATAGTAACTTTTTCTATTTCTTAGTAAGCTAGTTGCTGGTGTTAACCTTCTAGATGGTACAACTGGATGCTTCCACTGTGGTCACCGTGGTTTGTTACCATTAAGGTAACAAATGTTTTGGTGGTTAATGCATTTACTAAACCTTGATTTTTTTTCTGGTCGAGGTTATTCAGGGGAAAATTTTTTAGAGAAACAAAACTCAAAGCAAAGATTTATTATACCCTGAAGCTGCTAAAAGTAAAAATCTGAAATTCAGTCAATGGCAGCTGTACCTTTTACTATTCAAAGATATTGTGATCTGCGCTGGGTTTTGTCTGATAATCTGAAAATTTTTCGAGTTTTCGGGCAATAACAAGAAATCCAGCGGAATTTCCAAAAAAATTAGTACGTTTCGAGTTTTCACTCGATTTAATCTTTTCCTGACCTGACTTTTTCAAGTTATTTTATTGATAAATAAGATAAAATTATTGATGGGCGTTTGGTAGATTATATAAATTTTAGTAAATAACCCCCTTTAAGTAGCCCAAAGTTAATTATGTTTTATTATTTTGATGCATTGCTTTAAACACAACCTTTTAACCTTTTATTTCGGCACTACTTCCATGATTTATTTTCCTTACCAGATGAGAGTGTCACAATCAACACATCTTAGACATGGAGTCCGATGTCACACATACTAAAGAATGCCATATACTAAAGAATGACAATTGCTGTGGACCACAACAGATAATGAGGCAAACAAGGTACCAATAAACATTGTTCCCTCTGTATTGTAATGCCAAATACACATAGATTTGAGATTCCTGAGACCCTTTCAAGCACACTTTCCTTTACTTCTTTTGCTCTCCCTTATTATTCTCTTTTCCCTTTCATATCTCTGAGCTTATTGCCTGTTGTTACTATCACTATATACATGTTATTTAAATATGCACAAAATTCCCCCCAGTTGTTACTCAGTGCTCTAGACATTATTTATGCTAATAGGGTAATTTTATATCTGTATGGAAAACATCAGCAAAGGCAATGTCTGGTGCACAAAATAACAACCAGGAGGGAATACATTTTTTCCAGGCAATGCAGAGAGAGTCTCCACCAGAAGTACTGTTGTCCTAAACAACAGAATACAGTTTGTTTCATAATAGAGAAATTATGAATCAGCACAATATATCACAGATACAATGTCTCTCAAATGCAAAAGCTG